>JAWWNI010000277.1:600000-920645 GCA_034642065.1 Darevskia nairensis
GAAGTAATAACTCCTGTTGTAATTTATTGGTGTGCAGTCTAGAGCTTTCTGTTTCGAGTGTTTTGGGAAGGTCTTTCCTTGTGTCTTCTTCAGTGAGCAGCGGAATCTGAAGTTTTAATTAAGGTTGACCTATTGAGCATAAATCCCGTGAAGGAAAAGTTGACTGCCCCATGTGCATTTAAAATACCTCTCTCTCTCTCTCCAGAATATACTACGAGAATATGGGCACCAGTATGATTTATCCCGGTCAGAAAAGGAGAAAATCCATGAGCAATCTGTAACTATGTGTATCGATGGTCAACCCCTGGATATGATACAGAAACTATTGGATGTTGCTGTTGGAGATCTGGGACTCTCACCTAGCGATATAGTAAGGACAGCGGTAAATAAAGTGGTGGGTGCTTTAAGGTAAGTTAAATTTGCACACCCACAGACCTTTGAAAGCGTATTCTTAAATTTAATTGAATGCTTAGGTTTACTTTTTACATGGGGCCCACCTAACCCACATTCCGTGAATGAAAAGCTCTGAAATATATTTCCTGGATTCAATCCAACAAACGAAAACAAACCCCACCTATAAACTAATCAGGAAACACCTGCCTAAATTGTCATGTATTGGCCAGAGAATGGCAGTCATTTCTAGGTTTGACACTGTGGGGTCAAAGACAGAGAAGGCTCTCCAACTTGACCTCCCCTAAACCACAACCAGCATCACTTCAGTACCCCAGTTCAAATGTGCACAAAAGGTATCAAGAAGAAGAGTTTGGATTTGATATCCCGCTTTATCACTCCCCGAAGGAGTCTCAAAGCGGCTAACATTCTCCTTTCCCTTCCTCCCCCACAACAAACACTCTGTGGGGTGAGTGGGGCTGAGAGACTTCAGAGAAGTGTGACTAGCCCAAGGTCACCCAGCAGCTGCATGTGGAGGAGCGGAGACACGAACCCGGTTCACCAGATTACGAGTCTACCACTCTTAACCACTACACCACACTGGCTCTCGATGCCACCACATGAGGCATTTTCTGGGCCTGCTGTGGAAAGGGTGAACAAGGTGCTGCTCACCTTGATTCTGGAAGTGCATGTCCATTCACTGCTTACCTTGTCCCCTGATCTAAGTACCTAGTTTCATAGCCTAATGAAGAAAACCCACATGTGGGAGAGATGCGCAGGCTGACAATTTTTCCACTAGGGATAATGAGACCTGTAGTTTTGCCCCAGGCTTGGAAATAGGCTTGAGGGACCCCCCCCCCTGCCATTTCCACTGCTGCCACCTTCTCCCTAGCCTAGGGTTGCCATATTTCATGAGGTAAAAATCTGAACACACAAAGTTCTTAAGTCCAAGACCAAGCCAGAGCCCAGGCCGCCCAAGACTGAGACCAAACCTGAACCAGAGCCACATACATTCCCCCCCTGAAAACACGGACAATTGCTATAAATTGTGAGAATCCCCTCAGATGGGCATGTTGGCCCCCAAAAAGAGGACATGTCTGATATTTCCTGAATGTATGGCAACCCTGCCCTAGCCTGAAGATAAGTTTTTTCCAACATGGCAAAGGAATAGAAGGTAGCGAAATTTCTGGCGGGGGCTCAAGCATTCATGAGCCTTTTGCAAGCACTAGATTCTGCTTCTCAACACACAAGCCATTCAGCAAAATTGGTACGGGAATCTGACCTCACCCGTGAGTTTTATGGTGACTTATGGCAAGCAAATACAGTAAAACTCTGGCAACAAATAATTCCAGTCTTTCTCCCTTTGGCATAATTGGGGGTCTGGCATTATAGCTTCATATTTCCTTTTTTATTTGTTGTGGCAGTGATAAAAGGCAACATCCACGTAGGAAAACGTGCCATTTTCCATGATTTGCTGCTGGATAAATAGCATAGAATTACACACTCTTAAGCATTAAGGATTCTGAAACGTTTCTTTCTGAAGCGTGTATTTCTACAACCTTGCTTTTGTTTATTTCCCTTGATAGTGAAAGCGGTGGCCAATCTCCTTTCAAAAAAGATCCTTTCCAGATATTAGAAAGTATTGTGTCTGCGGTCCACACGAGTGCTGAAAACGGGTAAGAGCTTTGTAGGTGCATCGCAAACAGAAGTACACTTCTTAATCCTTTGTAAACTATATTTGTCTGGGATGTTAGAGTGGAAGCATTGTGGTCCTGATTCCCGCCCCCCCCCCCCCCCCGGAATTTGTATAGTCCCCACTATGCTCAAAATGCAGGTGGTGATAGGACATGTGAAAACCCCACCACACACACACACACACACACACACAGAGAGAGAGAGAGAGAGAGAGAGAGAGAGAGAGAGAGAGAGATCCATAATCATCCATCAGTCCTGCAGGTCTACTCATATTCAACCTGAAATGCACGAATGCCTTTGACACCTTTCACTTTACTCCTCCAATTGCAAAATCATGCCGAGCATGTGAGTTCCACTAAAAGGCAGAGGGCCTTCTCGGTAGTGGCACCCTCCCAATGAGGTCCAGTGCCGAGGGCCTTCTGGCGGTTCCCTCACTGCGAGAAGCGAAGTTACAGGCAACCAGGCAGAGGGCCTTCTCGTTAGTGGCACCCGCCCCTCGGAACACCCTCCCATCAGATGTCAAGGAAATAAACATCTGAAGGCAGCCCTGTTTAGGGAAGCTTTTAATGTTTGATGTTTTATCGCTTTTTCATTATTATTAATGAAAGTGAATGGGGAAACGCAGCCAGATGGGCAGGGTATAAATAATAAATTATTATTATTATTATTAGTTCACTCATTCACAAGTCTGGTTAAATAAGCATTAAGCTCTCCTACCATTGACCACTGTTTCTGTGGTAACCCTGTAACATTGTTCAGAGATTCCTATTTTTGTGGGGGTTTTTTGTTTCCTGTTATTATTGCAGCTTTTAGCTCTACCTTGATATATCAGCATAGCAACAGACAACGCTCAAAATCGATATTTTATGAAACGTTATTTACCTCCACCTCCTTTCGTTTGTTGTAGAGAACCAAATATAAATTGCGTCCTTCAGGATGTTGCTGTCATTTGAGAAATGAGTCTGGGTAACTTTTGAAACCAGGGCCTCCACGGTTCCCTTTTTAATTTTTCAACTTTTTAATTTACGTTTTGAATGCCGCTCACTCTGAAGCCTCATTTCTAATTTAGAAGCAATTCTCCAAGAGATGGGGCATAAAGAGAATAGCAGGCACCAAATAATTTCTTTGAAGTTTTCGCAAAATGATAACTTAAACTGTCAGCTCATATTATTTCAATACTTCCAGACAGGTTGAATTGGTGTTTTCTGACTGATATTACTTTCCCATCTGTCTTGTTAGGATGAATATAGCAACCGTTACTTACAATATAAATCACATTCTACCTGCAGCCTCTTTCCTTTGAAAAGCTCGGTGTCAGTTTGAAATATCGCCAATGAATACTACAACATTATTTACGCATTTATTTATAGCCGTTTGGAACTCGTAAAAGGACAAAGGGATAGGGAGTTGGAGGGGGGAGTGTCTAAGATGAGATTCTTCTTTACTGCTTCTAGCTCAGTCAGTAGAGCAAGAGATTGTTCATCTCAGGGCTGTGGGTTCAGGTTCCATGTTAGGCAAAAGATTCCTGCTTTGGACGATGATCCTCATGGTCCCTTCCACCTCTACGATTCCTGTTGCACCTGAAGCCATTTGCTGCTTGCGTGTCGAGGTCCCCAAACCACCCCTCAAATAAATCACACTTCAGACAGAAATTTAAGTTTAAGGTTTTTGGCATGCTTTTGGCCACAACTTTATTAAAATACAAAATATGTGAGTGGTTGCTTAGGCATTGGTTCCGACTATCCGTCCCGCTGGGGACAGAACTGACATTTGTCAGTAAAGGGAAAAACACTTTGGGGGGAGAATGGGAGCCGGGGGTCGGACCCTCGCCTCTCCCCAAATGCTCCCAAGGGCTCTTGCGTGGCCCTGGCCCCCGACCGGGGGATATGGACAAAAGCATGGTGAGCCCCTGGATTCCTTTAACGGAATTCCCCGCACAGCAGCAGCATTGGAGGGGCAGGCACAGCCAATCTTTTCCCCTCCAGACCCGAACACAAATAACCAATGCCTAACCGCCAACCGTACAAGTTGTGACTAATTGCTACGCAGTAGGCGAAAACCAGATGGCACCAGCCAATCAGCCAAATGGAAAAAAATCCTACCAGGCCCCTGCCCCAAAAGCAGATGACCCCATGGCAGGCATAGCAAGGTCAACGCAGAGGCCTAAAAATAGGGAAGGGAGGGCAGGTGATTCGATGCACTCAGCAAAGAGGAATAACACGTTACAAACCAAACAATATATAGTCACTGGGCTGTCCATCAACAAATTGCAACATGAAAATTTCCCCAACTACACCCAGGACCCAATCACAGCAGTGGCCATCTCTACTATCCCGCCCAGCAACAGAGGGGTGACTTGTTGGCCCCCACCGCAACACGTGCTCTCCATGAAAGAGAACCCGCTTTGTTGAAAACTATGTACAGTATTAGACATAAAGATGTCCAACGATGTAGACCAGTGATTCCTTCTGGGTAACTGGCGAATTACCCAGGCGTGCCTGGCGTGCTCTGGTCCATGGGGTCACGAAGAGTCGGACACGACTGAACGACTGAACAACAACAACAACTGGCGAATTGCCTCCTTCCTAATTCTCTTCCCTGTATGCGGTTTTGCCAATGCTTTGCGTTGTATCAGCCTCTTCCTGCAGAGGTCAAATAAATACTGGAATGTGTCCATTTGAACCAATTTTGCGATAGAGCACATCAGGCTTGAAACAGTAAATGTGGGTTTGAAACAGTAAATATACCGGTACACGATTTCACTTAGATGTGCGGTGCCTCAGAATGTAACCCTCATGTAAGTGGTATCAATAATGTTATTGTCTGCTTTTTGAAATCTGTTTATTCCTTTTTATTTTTTTAAGTATTTTACATTGGGGTGTAAACTGCTTAAAGATATTTTCTGATTAAGCGATATATATATATATATATATATATATATATATATATATGGTGTGTGTATATGTATACACACACACCTCTGAGGGTAATTAAAAGATGCTTAGAAGAGGCAGCTTCTCCTGTCACAGAACCAAATATAATGTTGTTGAGGGCAGAGAAGAAGAGATAATTATAATTTTATTTATTTGTAGGCATATTCACTGAGAAGGATTAACAAATTCATGATGGTTGAAGAGCTGTTTGACAGTGGAACAGTCTCCCTAGGAGGTTGTGGACTCTCCTTCCTTGGAGGTTTTTAAGCAGAGGTCGGATGGCCATCTGTCAAGGATGCTTTAGCAGAGATTCCTGCATTGCAGGGGGTTGGACCAGATGACCCTTGGGGTCCCTTCCAACTCTAAGATTCCATGATTCTATGGTTCCATGAAACAGAACCTCTGTATTCAACCAAGAATCAGCAAATTCTTAGAATCAGCAAATTCTTGATTATGTCCCAGAGACCTGTCATCTGGAAGTGGAATGCTCAGCTTATTAGGCTTTGGTAGGACCCAGAAAGAAAGCTGAGTGCTTAAGCTAGGGTCCTGATGCCCCATGAGTGTGCCTTTCATGATCACCATAGGTTTGCTGCTAGATGATCTGTAGCTGATTTTAGTGCAGAGGTATTGTAGAAGAAGAAGAGTTTGGATTTGATATCCCACTTTATCATGACCTGAAGGAGTCTCAAAGCGGCTAACATTCTCCTTTCCCTTCCTCCCCCACAACAAACACTCAGTGAGGTGAGTGGGGCTGAGAGACTTCAAAGAAGTGTGACTAGCCCAAGGTCACCCAGCAGCTGCATGTGGAGGAGCGGAGACGCGAACCCGGTTCACCAGATTACAAGTCTACCGCTCTTAACCACTACACCACACTGGCTCTCAAGAAGTATTGTGACATGTACTCAAAACCTATAATCTGTCCATTTCCTTTGGCAACCAGGATTTAATTTTGCTGACCGTTGTCGAGCAAAGACTTGTGCTAAAACAGATAAGTTGCCATAACGTTTCCTATAAGGAAAAAATAAGTTCCGTGCTAATTAGTTGCTGTGGGACACTTTTTCTAGTGCACCTTTTCTAGGGAAGTAGAGAAGTGCATCAAAGAGAACCTTTTGTAGTGGTTAAGAGCGGTAGACTCGTAATCTGGTGAACCGGGTTCACTTCCCCGTTCCTCCACATGCAGCTGCTGGGTGACCTTGGGCTAGTCACACTTCTCTGAAGTCTCTCAGCCCCACTCACCTCACAGAGTGTTTGTTGTGGGGGAGGAAGGGAAAGGAGAATGTTAGCCACTTTGAGACTCCTTCGGGTAGTGATAAAGTGGGATATCAAATCCAAAACTCCTCCTCTTCTTCTTCATGCAAATAAGGAAAAAAGTCAAAATTACTGGTACTTGCTGCCACAGAGGAATTTGTGGAAAAGCCTCCAAAGCTAACACAGAAGCAAGGAAGCTTTTATGCAGTTGCCTTTAGTAGTAAAGGGAAAAGGGAAATGTTGAAAATGTTTTTATTAAAAAATTCATTTCCCCCCACTATTTTGCTCCTGGGCATTATAGTTGGTTTCTAGACAAGGAAATATTATGTCATTGAAGTTCTGGTATGTTTTTCTTTGTCTATTGATCTTGTGACTTCTAACGTATGAAATAAGAAGAATTTAAAATTAGACATCAGTATCTTTGCTTGCTGATTAGAGTGTTTGGATCAAATATTTGAGTGTTTGATCTCTGCATGTTCGTTGGTCACAAGCGACTTTCTTAAAAGGGCTTTTTTTTGTTTTTAGAGAGCTGGTGGAAGCTTGAGTTGCAGTCTCTTTGTAGAAGTGGCTGTCGACATGCCTCATGTATCTGTGCACAAAAAACCCCTGAAGTGCTGTGAAGCACACTAATTTCACTTGTCTGCATGCTACTCCTACAAATGTAGCTTTTGAGATTCACTCAAGGGGCTGAGAAATTAAGATATTAAGGGAGGATGCACATGCTCAGTGAGATTCTCTCCAAAGAGACCTTTGTGGAGATTCTGGGTCAGAGGTGGGTTTCAAGGACCCTTAAACATAACCCACATAAATCCCTTTATTTTGGACATAGAAAGCTCCAACAGGACACTTAAATACTTGCAAGGTGGTATCATCATCATCATCATCATCCCTGGAACATAACTCCCTCATTAGTTGAGACTTTGGTTCCCCCGCACCCCATATCATATTGCATACTGCTTTTGGACAGTTCCTTGTTTTCAAATCATTTTTGCAATGTTGTAATGAAGTGCCCAGAACGGTTCTGTCAGGGATCTGCCCGCCCCTGCCAGTCCAGCTCTGAGTGTTTACAGAGAGCCGCAACCTGTGTTAACAACAGATTCATCTTCGAGTGAATCTGGCAGTCCCGTTTCGGGGGAGGAGCAGTTAGTGGCTGGGAGCCAGGGAGTGCCAGGTGTCCAGGGAGTTGCTGGGAGACCTGGCACCACCCAGCAAACTCGCTCGGAGGGGGAGGCGTCAGTTCTGGCGCATATGTCACGTAGGAGGAGAAGGCGGCAATTCAGGATGCTGAGGCTTTGGTGTTGGCGCCAAAACAGGAGGGAGGCACTTCCGGATTCTGCTAGTGACTGAGCAGACATGATAAATTGAGCTCTGCACTGTAAATAGCTTGGCACTTAATAAAAAGACTTAAAGACAAGATGGTTTTGCATTTCTATTGAACAACCGATAAGAGAACCTGACAGGTTCCTATATATTTAATTTGGAACCCAGACTCATTAACTTGTACATTTACTGCATGGAAAAGCTGAGTTTTTTGGGGTTTTTTACACTTAGAAATCTAAGTGCAACCATCGTATCAACTTTAAAAAAAGAAAAAAACCTTCCCTTTATCACAGATGAGTGTACAGATCTGCTTCCACACCTCGAGGGGTTACTCATTTTGTGGAGACGTACGATGGAGTTTACGGATTAATTTCTTGATATACCTGGGAATTTTCTGGCTTTAGCGCTTTCAAGCCACTGTGGATTATATCTTTGTAGATGTTCTGAGTGCCAGAAACATTGCCTGCCATCCAGACCTATTTCTAAGAAGATTAACTTTGAACAAAATAATGTAGCAGTCAGTGATTGTCAGCTCTGCCCTTTTACATGTAATTTTTTTTTTGCATGTCTTAATTTTTACTAGTCTTTATTTTTAATAACAAATATTCCTGTTACATTCATCATCAACGTAACAAAGTTTAATTCTTAGGAGTATAAAAAGAATCAGGTCCTTACTTGTAGACAGTGGGAGGTTTTTCAGGGGGGGGACGCAGGGGGACGCATACCCTTAAACATTTTGTGAATCTAAATTTGGCCTCATTGAGGGGCAGTATTTCCATATGAGTAGGAAAACGAGAGTATCCCTAAACATTTTTTTTTAAGGAAAAAAGCACTGCTTGTAGAACACGTATGCGTGCGTTATAAAATTGGGTAAAAATAATTTTTAACACATGTGACTATTGATCTGATTGCAGTGAGAACCTAGTGTCTTCAGATGATCTCTTGGCTTGGCTTAGACCGTTCTGTGGAGATGATTCTTTGCCCGTGAAGCCCCGCATTAAAGTCCTGCAGATTTTGGAGCAAGCCTTTCACCTTAGTGACGAAGACAGCAAGCTGCTCGTGCTCTTCAGAACTCAAGCTGTTCTCAAGGCCTGTTGGCCCCAGACACAGGTAGACCATCTTGAATGGCGATGCTTTAAAACGACTCTGGGTTGCCTTTAAAGAAAGGACAAACAATTTAATGTATAGAAATTAGCACTAACTTTGGCTGTCAGTGAATCAGTTTCAGAATGCTGGGGATGAGTATACTTTTCTTGTCAAAGATTATTATATTAAAAAATAATAATAATTGTATTTGTTCATAACATTGGCTTGTTCGTGTTGTCCCCATCCCCCATATCAATGTATGTTGCGATTTTTTTCATTTGCTAATGGGTTCCTGAGCAGCATTGTTGGTAATTTTAATGAAACATAATCATTATAAATGGGGGTGGGGGAATTACCATAAACTAGAAAGAACAACTGTATCTGGGTCATATATCATGAAAAGTTGTGTATATGGATGTGGATGTGGATCGTTGCTATTGCATTGTGCATAATAAGTCTAGATGAAGAGCCCAAGATCCAGAAAGTCTCAGAATAACCAAACTAGAACGTCCCCTTCCCCTGCTTTGTGTAATATTCAAAACCATTTGCGGCTCCCATATTATTACTGGTGGGAGTTGGGGGTGTCTGGACTGGAAGCATTCAAGTCTAATGGGGTTCTGTAGCTCACAGCTTCTTTTTCTTTGTACTTTATATTCAAGTATGTATCACTCCTGCCTTCAGGGTCTGTTTTGATCCTACTACGAAGATTATGGGAGTGGTATTTTTAGGAGCAGTCCAAAGCATTTTGCTACCTGAGGCAGAGGAGCAAATAATCTTCAAGTCAACACGGGCCAACTTATTCTGGTACCCGAGACAGAAAAATCTCACAATCCCCTCTCTCTATGTCAGTAAAAAGGCAGTAATAATAAACTAACAAAATCTGTTGCAGGTTTTCTCAGTCTGCCTCGTGGGCCTAGAGATTTGCATGTCCTCATTTTACATTTGATGGCTTAACCCCCCAGATAATCATTGTTCTAGGCTGATTGTCAGTGAAAACACAAGGATTGCTCTACTGAGATATCCAACAGTTAGATATTCAGCAGATAGCTTTGTCTTGTGGTAATAATGAATTATTATGAGGTTTTGAAGAAATACATTATAGAGGACATTTCTTTCAGAAATACTGGAATGCCATATCTGTTTGATTTTAAAACAATGTAAAATATTAAACACTTATCATTAACCCCAAAGATGGCCAGTGAAAAGGCAAACAAACTATTACTGGTGATTATACCGTATTTTTCCGTGTATAAGACTAGGGTTTTTTTTTACCAAAAAAATAGGTTTAAAATTGGGGCTCGTCTTATACATGGGTAGTGCTGAGGGGGTTTTCTTAATTTGGAATCCCCAAAATATACATGGGGGTGTCTTATACACGGAAAAATATGGTACATTGGGAGGGGGGCTATTGGGTTGTTTTTATTTTGATTATGTATTTTGTGGTTTTATATTTTGATTTTATTCTGTGAACCGCCCTGAGACCTCTGGGTATAGGCTGGTATATAAATTAAATAAATAAAATATCAGAGTGGGGGGGGAGAGAATGCTTATCCATATACTGAAGCCTTTGCCATGTAAATTAAAATATTTCACTTCTCTTTTGAGTTTGAAGGTGAACATAAAACTTTGTATGCTGTAATAATCAGCACTTTCTATTTTGGGTTTGCGAAATGCCTGTAACATAATTACACATTCCCATTGTCTGTTACACTTTTTTAAAATAATTATTCCATCCTTCTCTTTGCCTCCTTTTGGCATTCTTTTTTAACAGTATACTCCCCCCCCCCAATTTCCTGCCCAACACCTAAAGGGACTCTAGATAATGCCAGTGATGGATGTGGATTCTTATTGTGTAAAGATAATTTTAATGATATTGCAATGTTCAATTACCAGAAAGTGTGTGAAAGCCACCCTCGGTGTGTCTAAGTAATCCTCTTAGCCAGACTTTGCATACATCAAAGTGGGACTTAATATTTAATTATGCTTTAGGTGCTATAAGTTAGTGGTCCCACAAATCAATGTACTGCTGGGAAGCAGGCCAGCTTGTGCAGAATTAAAAATGTGCTTTATGAAGGAAGCTACCTATCTCACAGTCGGAAGCACAGCTATTTCCAGTTCTCTAATGATTAGTTAACCAAATTAAAGAATCCAGATGTCCCTATTTTTCAAAGGCTTGAGAGACCTTAATGCACATTCCAATGGCATCCCACTGGGGAAATGGTGTTTGGGGACAGGGGTAACTAGGGAGCCCAAGGGTGAGTTGCGTTGTTTAGTAATCCCCATGATGCGTTTTATCTAAGGTCTTCAGGTTCTATAATTTTCTAGTTAAACGGAGCATTAAAAATGTGCCTCAGAATGGTGCCATTTTCCTTAAAAGGGGGAGAAAAATAGCCTGTATGGAAGATTTCCACTCTTTTCTTTCCAGAACAAACCTTTGTAGCCATACTGTTTTGTTACTTTAGAAACTGCGATCTACTCACAGAGTTAAAAACTGGCAGTGGTCTACCCACTTTTGGGGGGTTCAGGTCAAAGTTGTTGAGCTTTTTTTGGGAAGGAGGTAAAATGCTGAGCTTTTTTAAGGGGATCCCCAGTTGTTCAGCTTCTTTGGGGGGACCCAATGATCTACCAGTGATCTGCCGCAAACGTCCTGTGATCTACCAGTAGATCACGATCTACCTGTTGGACATGCCTGCTTTAGTATACGGTAACTGGGTGCAATGGGTCCTTTTCTGCCGTTGTCACAGCTCTTCTCTACTGCTCTTTGCCGACTACTTGATGATTTAAAGCACACTCTCGGGCTCAAAGTTTGCATTCTGGGAAGGTCAGGAGGTTGTGAGTCAGCCGAAAATGGGGCATTTCTCACAAGCATTTTCAGCAGCAGCCAAATCACTCCCTCCCACTCACTTCTCTGGAGGTTTTAAGAGAACAGTTTCAAAACCGGGCAACATACCTGTCAGGTTCTCTTATCGGTTGTTCAATAGAAATGCCAAAGCCATTTGTCTTTAAGTCTTTTTATTCAGTGCCAAGCTATTTACAGTGCAGAGCTCAGTCTTATCATGTCTGCTCAGTCACTAGCAGAATCCGGAAGTGCTTCCCTCCTGTTTTGGCACCAACACCAAAGCTTCAGCATCCTAAATTGCCGCCTTCTCCTCCTACGGAACTGACGCTTCCCCCTCCGATCGAGTCTGCTGGGTGGTGCCAGGTCTCCCAGCAACTCCCTGGACACCTGGCACTCCCTGGCTCCCAGCCACTAACTGCTCCTCCCCCGAGACGGGACTGCCAGATTCACTCGAAGATGAATCTGTTGCTAACACAGGTTGCGGCTCTCTATAAACACTCAGAGCTGGACTGGCAGGGGCGGGAAGATCCCTGACAATACCTAATCAGCAAGCATTGCTTTCACTCCGATTTACTTACCCCAGTAATGTCATTTTGCAACCAAATCTAATTGATCTGTGATGGTGCACTGTGGCACTGGACTAGTTGGGGTTATCCATAAAGACAAACTGATCCACAAAGAAGGCATTGAACTAAGAAGAAGTGATGCCGCCTAAGCTGGGATAGCTCAGTCAGTAGAGCATGAGACTTGTCATCTCAGGGTCATGGGTTTGAGCCCCACATTGCAGACGCTTGGACTAGATGACCCTCGTGGTCCCTTCCAACTCTACAATTCTGAGAAAAGTAGCAATGGAAAGGGGGGGAAACCAATAGCAGTGAATACAAATGGCGGAAAGGTGGGAACACACATAGTGCGCACATGTTCTGCTTCAGCTCCTCGCTTGAATGTCTGCAGAACCCACCACCTCTGATCATTGACCAGGCTGGCCAGGACTGATAGGAGATGGTATTTGGCAACATCTGGAGGGCCCCAGGTTGCTCTCCCTGATCTGGAGGTTAAATCTTGGAATTGGCTGGCTTGGTAGCCATTCTGTAGTAAGTAGGACCAGATCCATTCTGTGATAAAGCATTCTGCAGAGTTATTTTATTACACCTTTACCTTTATGCCTATGAATATGTGGGCATGTAGACCTACAGACAGACTTGTTACGGTAAACTTGCCAACAACCACGCCTTCTAATAGAACCCTTAAGAAGTTGTAGTAGCAAGAGGAAAAGGTGGCTGTGATTTTTCACTTAACAAGAATAAAATCTCTGTTTTCATCTGCAAAGTGCTGGAGAATATATATTGCTGTTTTTTCAGAAGTGCTGCAAAAATGAACCGTGAAATAACAATATAGCATCTAATTCAGCCAACAGTTCAACTTCCTAGAGACTTTGGAACACTTTCCTATTCTTTGACCTCAACTCTTCTGTCCTCAGGTTTGCAGATTATGACTTTCTGCAAAAAAAAAAAATTGACTGCCTTAGGGAATGAATGAACCCAGGAGCTCCACCAGTTTCCTGAACTAAATAGCCAGCTTTCCAAAAAAAATTATCAAAATATTTACCATGCTAATTTCCAGTAGTGAATGCTTTTTAGAATGAAGGGGTGCATCTGCAGACTTGACAGGACGGACGCCGCAACTGAATAACTTACACAGCGCCCTGATAGTATCAGAACATTCAGCTAAAAAGTTCTGCGCTATCCAAAAATCACATTAGTATGTATTGCAAGCTCTGAAACGGATAGATACCAAATGTTGTATAAGTAATTCCATGGGCAGTGAACAAAAATTGTCACTTTGTGTGCGCTGCAGAAGCTGAAGTCTCTGAGTGGGCAATGATCGTGGTCTAGCTGAGGTACTCGGAATAATTAATTCCTCTCCATAAATCTAGCACTTATCTAAGATACTAAAGAGGAACCTGAGCCAAGCCAATAATTTACCTGCACCGCACTTCCTCTCAGTGATGTTGGAATAATAATTTATCAATCAGCGCCTTCCATTTGAAGTTAACCTCCTCTGGAGAAAGGAACCTCCACCACAGCTTCATGTTGCCATGCGCGTCATAATTGCCTACATGGCTCAATATAGCCACGAGTGGAGACTGAGGTGTAATTGAATCAGTGGGAGATTGCATTCAAGTTCACATCCCTATTTCATGTCCCTGCAGCACAGCATCTTAAGGTAAAGCGCATATCCCATTTCAAATTTTATTTATTTATTTTGAAAGCCCTTCCGCTGCAAATAAATCTGAATGTGGCGTTCCTTTTTAGCAGCGCTTCACCGCGACTGAGAATGTATTGTCTCAATAAAGGACTACTCTCAGGTGCCTTCTTTGCAATTCTGCATTTAATGATATATTAATTCACATTCACGTTTGCAGTCAAGGGGTATATATGGATTGTTGTGAGCTAGTGAACAAGGCTACATTTGGTGGGTAGGAATCTTGAACCTTTACTGAATCATCTCCTTTCTACTGAGTTGCTTACATGGAGGATAACTTCAGATTATCAGGGAAGTTAGTCACATCATATGAATTACCTAGTAAGCCTGCATTTTAAGGAAACTGACTTATTTTTTACCTTGAACCACCAAGGTTGGGTTCAGAAATCTATAGTGCTGATTATACACTGTATTTTCCTATGAAGGAAAGCATGCAAATGAAGGTTAATTGCCAGCTCACTTGTTTATTTAATATTTTGCATTGTTAATTTTTGTATTGCATTTATTCCTTTTTGCCTGGTGCAGAATATAATCACTATGCTTGTATTATGTATATATTCATTCAAATGCAGTAGTCATAAAATACCTGACACGTTGAACCTTTTCAGTTGCGTTTTGCCTTGGCGCAGGAATGATTTAGATTTATGGTTTATTTATTTGTTTTAAAAACCCACTGTCTTTTCTTGATTTGAATTAATTACCAAACTTGTTTGTTGTATTTCACTAGTTTTGATATTTGTTTGTCCTCTTGGGTTATGATTTAAATTTAATTTACATTGTAATGATATTATCCCCTCCACTTACCTTGATGCCCCAGCCCTTTCCAAGAGATTCTGCTAGCTCATCCCATTAGAATCTTAATAATAATAATAATAATAATAATAATAATTTATTATTTGTACCCCGCCCATCTGGCTGGGTCTCCCCAGCCATTCTGTGCGGCTTCCAGCAAACATTAAAATACATTAATACATCACAGATTAAAAACTTCCCTGAACAGGGCTGCCTTCAGGTGTTTCTAAATGTCATGTAATTGTTGATCCTTTCAACCTCTGATGGGAGGGCATTCCACAGCGCGGGTGCCACTACCGAGAAGGCCCTCTGCCTGGTTCCCTGTAGCTTTGCTTCTCGTAGTGAGGGAACCGCCAGAAGGCCCTCGGTGCTGGATCTCAGTGTCCGGGCTGAACGGTGGGGGTGGAGACGCTCCTTCAGGTATACAGGACCAAGGCCATTTAGGGGTTTAAAGGTCAGCACCAACACTTTGAATTGTGCTCAGAAACGTACTAGGTAGGAATCTGTTGATTACGTGACTAATTGATTACGTGACTAATTTTATTTCATTTTAAAATATGTATATACTGCCCTTAAATTCTAATGATTTTACCCAGACAGGGAATCTCATTTAGTTATTTCCAAGCACACCCAAATTATCAACTTTTAACAGTGCTTAGCACACACACACAAACCCCCCGGAGTCATTTGTCTGCAGTTTGGCAGGTTTCTTACCTGGGCACACAGTTTTCAGACTAATTCTCCACAAACACTGAGAAAGGATAAATGGCTCCTTTTCTATCCACTCAAAACAATGACAGCCGCCCTTGTGGGGAAAACATTGCAGCCACCCTCATTAAACTAGGTCATGCCCTCAGAAGGAGCAAGCTTGTCTACAAATGCCATTTAATTCTGTCCCCCCCCTCCCCCAGGAAATAGTTTTTGAAAATGTTGCGTTCTAGAGCTATCCAGGACACGATCCCCTGGATCTATTTGGCTCAAATTTGGCAGACTTTATCTCCACTAGAAGGGTTAGCATGCCTGTTAATTTCATCCACTTATGCCAAAGAAGGGGAAGTGAAGTTATAAAGGTAAAGGGACCCCTGACCATTAGGTCCAGTCGTGTCCGACTCTGGGGTTGCGGCACTCATCTCGCTTTATTGGCTGAGAGCCGGTGTACAGCTTCCGGGTCATGTGGCCAGCATGACTAAGGTGCTTCTGGCGAACCAGAGCAATGCACGGAAACGCCGTTTACCTTCCCGCCAGAGCGGTTCCTATTTATCTACTTGCACTTTGGCGTGCTAGGTGGGCAGGAGCAGGGACTGAGCAACTGTAGCTCACCCAGTCACAGGGATTCGAACCGCCGACCTTCTGATCAGCAAGCCCTAGGCTCTGTGGTTTAACCATTTTTAAATTCCCCAATAGAGAAGGGGAGAGAGGAGCAAGAAGACAGAGAGAAAGTGGTTTTGCATACCCCCCGAGACTAGTCTGGCAACCCATATAGTGCCTCAGAGAGAAGGTAGCCTGTTTTCTGAAGCACCAAATTGAGGTCCATACAAACTTGGGGTCATTGCACACCTATAATATTTATTCTCAAAGTGCACAGTGCATAAGTTTTTAAAGAGCACTTTATTATGAAACTGTAGCATTAATCTGTCTTTGAACTCCCATTCCTTCAAAACTTGAACCTGGTTAGTTTCCCCCATCTTCTGTTTTATCTCATTTTGTGTCCACTTTCTCATTTCTGCACTGCTTTTTAAAATATTGCTTCAGTTACGGAGTCTTACAGTTAGCATTGAAACATACTTCAATTTATTTTAAAGATGTTGGGGGTTTCATTTTTTTTTTAAAAAAAAAAGTTCATTTAGTGCAACTTGACTTTTTGGGGGTTTCTATATAGATGGACTATAGAGTTATTCTGCAATGTTTCTTGTAGCAGAATAATATCAGATTGCTCAAAATAGTTCATCAGCTGTTTATTATTCTGCTTTGAATGCCAGCCTGCTATGTTCCATGACATCAGTTTTAGCCCCAATTCCTTTAAGGCTCTGTGCTTGTCACTTCCACTTTGTCCAGGTTCCCAGTTTCTTCTAAATCCTATATAATAATCTTGAAGTGTCCCTGCTTTTCCGTGTGTCACGGAAGTGCGTTCTGCGCATGTCACACGGGGACGCAGGGATTGGCCAGCGGACAGGAAGTGACGGCCGCCCGCCCGCCTCCCTCACAGCCCCGCCGGAGGACGGCCGGCCCGGCCTGGAGGCAGCGGCAGCGAGGAGAACGAGGAGGCCGGGCCAGGCCGTGGCGGCGGCGCCGGGGCCTCGGGCAACCAGCTCGCCCTGGCGCTGCTGCTCCTGCGGAGGGGTGGTGAGGTGGGCGCTGGCGGGCGCCGCG
Source organism: Darevskia nairensis (assembly GCA_034642065.1). NCBI lineage: Eukaryota > Metazoa > Chordata > Lepidosauria > Squamata > Lacertidae > Darevskia > Darevskia nairensis. The sequence goes on from JAWWNI010000277.1 coordinate 616,939, forward strand.
GAGCGCGATCGAAGCGTGGGGAGCAGGGCGCGCCGGGGCCCCGCGAGCCGCTCTGCCGCCTCCTGCCTCCTCTTCCTCTAGAGCCCCTTAGTCAACGGGCTAACTTCAACTAGTATATATATATATGCTTCCATTCCTCTTATCAGTGGGAACCCATTCAACAGTGTTAGTATACTTTTTGATTCTCAGGAGAGGACTACCTATTTCATTTGGAGCTAATTTCCAATAGCTCAGCCAGGAATTCGTAGTTTTTCTGGATTGTCCCTTACCATATCATATTCCAAGGGTGGTTGAGTTTGCAGCTCTGCATCTTATTCACTTAAAAGTTCCTCTGGTAGCCCTCTTTTTAACTACACATTTTGGAGAAACAGCTTGTGGGCAAACAGCTTGATTGTCAATTGTTTCACCAACGTTTTGTTGTCCATTTGATTATTGACATAAACCCCCAAAATGTATTTTCTATAGTTAAGTTTTTACCTCTGTCTTCAGTACATTTTATTTTATTTTATTGCGATGGCTAGTGGCTGATGCAAGTAAAGATTCTTCTGATTCTGATAGATGGACTATAGGTACTTCAGTATCAAAGCATAAGATCTTTTAAGATGTAATGTTACAGTACAAATGTTCCATTTCATATACAGTATTCTGCATTGGTAAAGTATAATAAATTTTGTTTGTCTAGGGAATTCAAGGAGGTGGGGGAATCATTTGTACTATTCCATTAATCTGCTTGCACGGGTTTAATGTTGTTTGGAGACCATAACTCATAGTAATTTCATATTATCTCTGTGTTTCTGTGTGTTCAGCATACATAATTGCAGATGAGACTGAATAAAATGTTTCCTAGGAAAATCCCGTTGACTGCTTCTGTATTGTTTCAAGTGTGACTTCAGTGCCATATAGGAATATTATCATTATTTATGCCTGAAAAATTACACCATAGTTGGCTCATTAATCTGAACCCCAACAAACCCTACACTTAACATGCTTCATTCTCTCCATTCCTTAGGTGGAAATAACTGATATTGAAAATGAAGAAAAGAGGTACAGCCTTTTCCTCAAACTTTTGGGATCTAGTAAGGATCATGGAGAATTCCAGCACTTAGTCATGCTCCTGCAAGCCTGGCCACCTATGAAAAGTGCAAATGTGTAAGTATTTGCTCACAGAATCTTAGAATTGTAGAGTTGGAAGGGACCCTGAGGATCATCTAGTCCAACCCCCTGCAATGCAGGAATATGCAGCTGTCCCATATGGGGCTCAAACCTGCAACCTTGGCAGTATCAGCAGCCCCGCCCTAACCAACTGAGCTATTCAGGCACACACACATTTCCATGAGTTAAATATTAATCCTCTTTTTTTAAAAAAGTATGTATTACATACTAAAATGGCCCAAGAAACTAATTCCTGCAGCAGTTGGCATCTTAGATTGTACAACACCACTGTGCTAAGTGCCTTACTCGGAGCTAACTAATCTGGAAAGCTGTTGTTTTATCTCTGTAAGGACTTAAGTGTTCCTCTTCAGTAATCATTTTATGTTGAGCACATTCACCAGTAATTTGCCTGTGGAAAAATTGCTGATTGATGCCGATAGATTCGATGCTGGAGATGGAGAACTCTGTACCTCCTTAGTCGTTCCTTCCATTCCAGGCAGAATTCTATGTTGTTCACTTTTCATATTGTCATCCCACATGGACCCATTTCACCTGTATGCAGCTCGGCAGACACAAAGCCAGCACATCTTACCATTGTAAGGAAAGCAGATGTGTGTGATTCAGTCTTCATAATGCAGCGATCTGCCTCTACGAATGCCACCACTTTTTATGTGGCATATAAAGACCTTCCACTTCCTGTGCGTGCGCGCATTCATTCATAGCCTTTGTTCTCGGTTTATAAACTTTGCTTTTAGCTGGGAAAATAGAGCAGTAATTGCTATTCATTCTGATCTCGCAGAGCTTTTGATTAAGCCTTCAGAGGAACACCGGAAGCTGAGCCAGTGGATAGCTCAATTGGTTAGAACGTGGCGCTGATAACACCAAGGTTGCAGGTTCGATCCCCGTAAGGGACAGCTGCATATTCCTGCATTGCAGGGGGTTGGACTAGATGATCCTCAGGGTCCCTTCCAACGATTCTGTGATTAAGCTACACTGCCTGACAGCAGCTCTCCAGGGTTTCAGAGAGGGATCGTTTCCAGCCCTTGCTGGAGAACCTGGGACATTCTGCATGTAAAGCAGGAGTGTGTGTGTGTGTGTGTGTGTGTGTGAGAGAGAGAGAGAGAGAGAGAGAGAGAGAGAGAGAGAGAGAGAGGGAGAGAGAGAGAGAGAGAGAGAGAGAAATATTAGTGGTACCCTATGGGGTCAAACATATATATTTCTCTTCCATTTGGGTGTCTGCCTTCCTAGATTGGAAGGAGAGACTTCCCCTCATGGCAACTGCCCCACCTCTGCATTACTGGTGGCTGCAAAGCAAGGATTCTTTCCACTTTGCAAAGATCTTGATTCTTTTTCTTCTGGATCTCAGTTATATGTTGTCAAATTGTGCTCCTCGGTTTATACTGCTAAGCAGATGGCTGTGGTATGTACAGAACATGTTTGCTTGATCAGTTGGCTTTCAAGAAACGTCTTTCCCCCCTGCATTTTAGAGCATGCCCTAGTAATAACCCTTGGGTAAAACTGGGAACCATGATGCTTACGACAAGCCCGCAGGACCAGAAGGAGACTGCAGGGAATGAAATTTTGAAAATCTGCCGCTCTTTGTATGAGACAAAGCACGTGCTCTCCGCAGAGGTGAGTTTGTTTTCTTAAAGAGTCCTAGCAAGGGATGAGCTTGTTTGCATGCATAGTAAATTCATCGGTGGCTGTATTTGCTGTCAACGTTCTGCCTGCGGACATCACAGAGGCATCTGTTTCGCCGATGTGGGGAGTGCACCTGATCAAGCAGGGCTGTTTTCCTTCTTCAACATAGGAATATACAGTATTTGTAAGCAAGTACTTAAATACGTTTGCCTTAGTTGCAAACTCCTTCCGTGCAGGCAAAGCACTGTTTCCTCCGTTCATCAGGCATTTTTGCTTTCTTACACCCATTTGTTTTCACTGGGCTTTGCACCTCATGCAAGCCTTCTTCCACAACCCACTCGCTAACAGATGGTGCTCCTTCAGGGTGCATGCCAGCCAGCCATACATCCTTTTGGGAAAGTATAACCTGAATTTTCTTCCCATTGTTTCCCCCACCCCAACTGACAATCAGTACCACATAGTTCCTGGTGACTACTAAGCCTTCTCAACCCTCAATGGGCCATGTGAGAGAGCGAGGTCGCTCCTTTATTGAGTTTTTTGTTGTTTGGGTTTTCTTTCTAATATTTTCTTTTTGTACCGCTTCTGCTTGCTAATACCTCCCTCTTGTTCCTCGGTGGCCCTGTTTTGACTCTTATTTCCCCCAGCACAAGGATTTTGAGTTTACAGTTAGAAGGAAGGGTTGTTCATGGCATTTCCTACCATGATGCTGAAGGTATTTAGCAACCCATTTTCAAGTTAAGCAAGCCTATGCCAAACATAGGTGGCGAAGGCAAAACAGAGGTGCAATGTTCTGGGATTTGGCTGTTCATGTCCCAAGAGTGTTTTGTTACTTCTTTATCAAATGAATGGTCTAAATCTTTCATTCACCAGCTATACTCTCTGGACAGCACCGCACTGGAACAGTAAGTGAATAGGGTGACTGAAAGCACTAGTCAAATTTAAAGTATTTTAATTTAATTTTCTAGTCTTTTCAAACTTGCCTCTTTTCCACTTTATTTCTGGTGAAAAGCAACAACGAAAGCTTTACAGAGCACAGGACGAAACCGTGAATATTGTATTTCTCTAACACTGAGCATTATGTGTATTTCCACACAATGCATGTCTTGGATGCGCAGTTTCTGTGTGTCTTGGAAGTGCAATTTATTGCCATGGGCACAATGTTTGCAAAAATAAATGCTGATGGCTGTTAGAATGCAAAGCCTGGGTGAAGCAGCAGTTTTATCGCGTCAGTAACATTTTATATCTGCAAACCCATCAAAACCTTAAGTGAGGAAGCATCATCATAAGAGGCTTGACAGAACAATAAAATTTATTTCAAAAGAACCCCGAAGAACATTCTTGTTCCTAGAGCCTGGCCGGGGGGGGGGGTGGTGGTATGTAACTAAAGCACAGTAGCAAAGAGCTACAAGAAATACACTCAGAACAGTTTCACCGATGCGTCTAAAACAGTGGTGACTTACAGACTGGTGCAGGCATAATACTCTGTCCCATTTAGCAGTTGCTAAATGAAGGGGACGACAGAGGACGAGATGGTTGGACAGTGTTCTCGAAGCTACTAACATGAGTTTGGCCAAACTGCGAGAGGCAGTGAAGGATAGGCGTGCCTGGCGTGCTCTGGTCCATGGGGTCACGAAGAGTCGGACACGACTGAACGACTGAACAACAACAACAAATGGACAGGGAGCCAAACATGGGAGCATCCTTCCCAGAGCAAAGTCCCCTCCTGCTTACTCATGGTTGAGCCGCTGAGATTGTTTGGGCTGCTGTTAAACTGTGATATAGACTAACCCAAGAAATGTGATTATCCTACATTTGCATGATTTAGCTACTGCCCATTTCGGGAGCCAGCCAAGCACACAGTGGGCATCATAAATATTTCTTTTTTGTTATTTATCTAGAAAAATGTAGAAACCACTTCATCATAAGATGTGTCTAGATAGATAGATGGATGGATGGATGGATGGATGGATAGATAAATAGATAGATAGATAGCTGAATGATAGATAGATAGATAGATAGATAGATAGATAGATAGATAGATAGATAGATAGATGGATGATAGGATAATTACCAGTAAAAGCACAGATAAAAGCAGCAGAACTTTAAAAGCAAGTATGCGTAAGCATATACGCGCTCTCAAGTCAAGAAGAAGAAGCTCTTCTGTAAAACTGTGAAACTTTCTTTAATGTCTGGCTGCCTTCACTCTTGATGTGCACAGGCAGCGTAAGTGATTTGATTCTTCTCTGTGCAGATCACATAATAGGAATCCCCAGGTCGCTTTTTATCTACAGTGCAGCAAGCAATCTCTTTTGCCCAATTTATTCTTTAAACGTCTCAGGCTTAATTTCCACTGGAGGGTGTTCCTCCTTTCTCTCCCCCCACCCCCACCTCCACCCCCAAGTTTGTTTTAAAATGTTTGACTTTCATTTTACGCTTGACGCAAGGTTGTCTTGAACTCGAGTTCAAGTTGTGTCCCTTTGTTCCTGTCCCTCCTGATGCCTGACTACGCAAGATTTTCTTTGCTTTTTTCAGTGCATAAAAAATATCTGTTTGCTGCTCCTCGACCAGTCCCTTCTGCTGCCATCCCTGAAGCTGCTTCTGGAAAGCAGAGATCAAGATCTTCACTCTGTGGCACTGGAGCAGATAATGGCTATTGCTAAGGTATGAACAGCTGAATTAACCATCCTTCCTCGTTTCAGGTAATAAATTAGCTCTTTTATCTTCATGCAGGAAACCAGGCCCCTGGAGTCTGTTACCGTTATTATGACTTTCGAAAGCTTTTGTGTCTGCAATCTGCAGAACCATAGGGTTAGGCCGCTCTCTTTATGTGCTCAAGGTGATTAAAACTAACAATCTTTTATCATCATCATCACCATCATCATCATCATTATTATTTTATGTTATCTGCCCAACCAGTTATATAGCAAAATAACAAAAGACCTTTGTGGCTGCTTCATGCTTCGGTTGCTTGGTTGTTTTATGCGTAAGCCATTAACGCTCTATAAACATGAATATCTTGAAGTATATATAGCGGTTTTGTCTGTAGTCGTTCCCTATGGATGTGGCAGAAGTATTTGGCTAATGCAAATTTTAATACTACTGCTGTCTGAAATGAAAATTCTGAGATATCAAAATATCACTGTTTTTTTATTTAAAAAGTTTCTGTTTGCTGCATTGTTACACCTTGAAGATTTAAATAATCAAATCTTTATTAAAGCTGCGCTGAATATTTTCCATTTTCTTATTTTCTTATTTAAATCATTTTACTGCAATGATCAGACATTCTTCCTATGGAGACTCTTAATTTGCTGTAGCAGGTTGGCTGCAGGCTTACACTGAGGCCTGATAAGACTAAGGGGCTTGGTCCGTCTCTTGGACAGATTCCTGTCCATCGCTGCATCTTAACATTGACGCAAGTCATTCCTGAAGACATCTGGGAAGTAAATTATCACACATTTCTCGGGTCTGTGCCATGCCAGGGCTTTTTTGGTGCTGTGTCCTGTAAGTAATTTTATGTTGGCCATAGGTGCCAATGATGGGCTTTTGTTTTTATATGCTCCTGAAGATATTATTTTCTCCTATCCAGAAGGTGGGAGTTGGGGAAGGGCCCGTGAACGTTGCTTTCTGTTTCACTCCCAAATCTTAACAAAGAGGCTGGATGTAACGGTTTTGCACTATGTGTTACAAAAAAAAAATTTTTACCCCCACCCATCAAGGGTTAAATCAGTCTCAAGCCTGAACTGACTGAACATTCCATTATGGGAGGGGCAGTTGAAGGTTGGAGGAGTGTGTGTGGCAGTTTTGGCAGTTGAGAAGGGGTTTGGAAGAGGGAGTGTGGGGTGGTGTAGGAGAAGAGGCTGAGGGAGTAGGAATAGGTTAGGAAGATGTATTGTTATCGGTTATATGTATAAAAACAAAGATATTTACTCTGAAAATTAAGTATGTACACGCTAAGCCTGACTGCAACCATTACGATTTCAAACAATAAAGAAATTACATCTTTAAAGTGCCAAACATGAAAGTCGTCTGAATTACTGTCCAGCCAAAGTACATGAAAGGCCCAGGTGGGGGATACCCTTTAAAAGACTATACTTTCCCTCAATAAGGAATGGAAAGGTAGTGAGTACGAAGGTCGCTGAGAGGGCTAAAAAGGGAGAAACGACCCAGGTTGTCACTAAGTTACCTCAGGGAAGAGGCGAGCTTGTCAGTAGGGGTTCTATATAAGTTAGACCCCTGTTACTGGACACAAGGGGGAGTTTCTCATATAGCTCAGGAATTAAAAGCGTACCTGGTCACGGTTAAAGGCTGGAAAGGACCTCTCTCTTATTGTTTTAGAAGACTCTCAAGAGTTAGAGGGTTTACAGGAAGGGTCTTGGTTGCCAAGGCCTTTGTCGTTACACTGGGCTTTCTAAATACTGCAGGGAAGGAAGAGAATTGGTGGTAGCTCAGCTGTTAGGAACGGTGAGCTGAACCCTCCCTGCTTCCCCCGGAGCAAGAAAGTAGGAGCGTTCCTTATGCCAATTTAAGTGTTTGTTTGAGCTGGGTTCGTTTTTGTGTTTCAAAGTATTGTGGTTTTCTTTCGCACACTCAACCCCTGTTTACATTAAACAGGAGAATCGTAAGTAGCATCTGGAAAGGCAAATCAGAGCCTATTGATTTCCCCGACACAGAGATAGCGCATCTTACAAACACGGCTATGGGAGAGGAAATGCAGCGCTCACTTGCTGATCCAATGTATTATTTAGCCATTCGTTGCATGATGCTGACAGCTTTATGGATGTTTACATTTTAAAGGATGATGCTGGAAAGTGCTGATGCTAGGGATTCGACAGCTTTTGCCTGCAATAAAAGGACCAGCTCCTTTCCCAAGCTTCTCTGAAATTGCAGAATCCTTGTGTTGTTGCCTAAACTTCTGCAAACTGCCAATTCCATCTTTTCCCCCCTCGTCAGAAATAAGTAGGCCTTTTCCGACAATGAATATTGCAAATGAATAATTGAAATAACTCTAGTGTTGCCTGTTTAAGTGGTTTGTGATAGTAGGATCTAATGTTTGCTTTTAAGACTTGTTTGTCTCTAGGAAAAGGCGTACTGGTTTTGCATTTTTGTTTTTTGAACTTTGATGTGTGAGCGGGAAAAGTTTTAAGATTGATATTTCTTTGAGTAATGCTATGTGGCTTCCAAATTACATATTTAACCCTTTTAAATAGAAGTATTACTTTTCTCATTTTGTCCCAATACTGCTACTATTACTACTAATAATATTTATTGATTTCTAATATTCATAGGAAATGAGATCATTTTCACCATAGATGGTCACTAGGCAGTTTACAGTACGATTAATAGAACAATCCATCAATCAAAATAATATGATGTTTAAAGCAAACAAGAACCACAGATAGAAGTGTTAAGTTCAGTCAATAGACATCATGATACAACTTAACTAAAATACCTGCTGTAATAGAAACCTCGTCAAGCACTTGCAGTTTAATAGGGAGGAGGCCTATCCAATCTCAAATGGGAGCGAATTTCACAGAATCAGTCCCACAATACTAAATGCTCAGCTTCCGGTAGTTACCAGCAATGCTCCTGTGTTATGGGGGACCCCTAACAGAGACTCCCCCAGTGATCTCATGCATTGGGCAGGGATATAAGGATATAAGGTATCCTGGACCCAAATAAAATGAGAACCTTGAACTTTACCTTGTGAGATATAATTATTATTATTTTATTTTATTCATTCATTCTCCACCCATCTGGCTGGGTTTCCCCAGCCACTCTGGGTGGCTTCCAATACAATATTAAAAATACGATCAAACATTACAAAACTTCCCTAAACAGAGCTGCCTTCAGATGTCTTCTGAAAGTCAGCTAGTTGTTTATTTCCTTGACATCTGATGGGAGGGCGTTCCATAGGGCGGGCGACGCCACCGAAAAGACCCTCTGCCTGGTTCCCTGTAGCTTAACTTCTTGCAGTGAGGGAACTGCCAGAAGGCCCTCGGAGCTGGACCTCAGTGTCCAGGCTGAACGATGGGGGTGGAGATGGGGGTGAGCTTTCTGCTCACAGAAGGGTTGGCAACAGAAGACCCCCGTGCACAGAGCCCATTACACACAGGAGATGTGAGGGATGATGTGAATGGAGACTGAATAGGAGACCTATATCTTTATTAAGCATTATCTCTTACTTCCACCCATCTTTTGTAGCTTCTGCAGAGCTCTATTTCTACACAAAAGATCTGAAAGAAAAACAAAACTTTTAAACACTCTTTTTCATCTCAAACTAACAAAAAAAGAAAACAAAAAATCATTGCTGGCAATGGGCCACTTCTCATAGTATTTTATATTCATTGCCAGAGTATTGAAGGTTACGTCTGACACAGTTGGCTTGTTTTCCAATCAAATTTATAAATATAAAACACTAAAGGAGAACATTTGGAAAATGAAAATGAGCTTTAGCTGCGGATTTCTTATACTGATCCTATGTTAATAAGCTAAATAACAATTACATAGTTCTCCAACTTAATTCTTTTTCTCCCGCATGGGCAGTGGTTTCGGAGCAAACAGCTTTATCCCATTTCTTTCTTTGGGAAGCTTTTCAATTTTTCAATAACGCCTTTGTCCTTAAGCCTTGCCTTTTTGCTGCTTCGGAAGCAGATTTAGCTCTGTGTGAGTTTTTCACATTCACCTGGCTAAATAAATGAGCATCAATTATACCCCAAAACATTTCCTGCCTGCTGTGCAGAAACATACCTTGCACGGTGTTGCAGTGGGCATCCCATATGTGCAGGTGAAACTGCAGATCCCCGGCACAACCGTGTGGTTTCAGCATTTAATGGGATTTTGTTGTTGTATAGCTTGTTTTAGTCCTTACCGTTTGCATTGTGTAAGTCTATAAAATCAAACTTAAGGTGAGTGGCGGCTTTCCTATTAATAATCTTAAAAGTTAAGTATTAAAAGATTGGCCCTCAAGACACCTGTTGAAAAGAAGTGGGGGAAATACCATGTGACTCTTAATGTTCTAATACCTTTGCATAAAAAGGTAAAGGACCCCTGACAGTTAAGTCCAGTCACGAACGACTCTGGGGTTGCGGCGCTCATCTCGCTTTACTGGCTGAGGGAGCCGGTGTTTGCCTGCAGAAAGTTTTTCCAGAAAAAACCAGAGCAACGCACAGAAACACCGTTTACCTTCCCGCCGGAGCGGTACCTATTTATCTACTTGCACTTTGACGTGCTTTCGAACTGCTAGGTTGGCAAAATACCTTTGCATATTTGGCCCTTATTTTGCATTTCTGTTCAGCATGCCTCCCCTACCTCTGCATTCCTGTTTCCCCTTAAAGCAGCAGTGGGGAACGTCTAGCTCTTGGACTTAATTGGACATTTCTCCCTGGTTGACCTGCAGCATGGTTTGACTCAAGCCACATAGCTGTCAACTTTCGGTTTTGAAAATAAGGGATTTTCCCCAGACTTTCGGATTTGAAAATAAGGGATGCCGCGAGGGTGGTGCAATGGCACCAAGTAGCCTCGCCACCCTGCGCTCTAGAGGGTGCACGCAAATGGGTGAGCGAAAGAGCGAGCGCGTAGCAGGCTGGCTGTCTGGTTGGGCGTGAGGGTCTGGCTGCACAAGGCATGCAAGCTCCGCCCCCAGTCGGTCTCAGACTCCTTATTGGCAGCCGAGCAACGCAGCTGAGGAGCCTCCCTGGCCGGCAGGGAGGGAGAGGAGCTGCTTCCTTTGAAATCCGGGAAATTTAAGGGATATCAACAATCCGGGATAGCAGCGGGAAACTGCATTGGAATAAGGGAGTTTCCCGCCAAAAAAGGGAGGGTTGACAACTATGAGCCACACCCACCTGCTGATCAGCTGATGTCATACGACATCAGGCGTGGGACTGGTAAACCTGCAGGACCAAATGGTAAAGGAAGCATTATGAGCACACTACAAGTCTGCTCCCAATTCGTCATTCCCTGCCACTGGTAGAATCCAATGTTTGTTTCTAATTGGACACCTTTTTCCGTTGTTCTGTGATGACAAAAAAAGGTGCCCAATTCAACAGGTGCCAAGCAAGACTCTTAAGGGTCCTTAGGTCTCTCTTTACCAGCTGCAGCCCTCCAGCCAGATCTGCTTCCCTTCCCTTGTCTTAAAGGGCTATTTGCTTGTTTTCTTTTGGTAGCTGCGTCAACTAAGAGGCAGGCTACACATTACATTTGCCAGACAAGAGCAGCCTGCCTCTTGCCTGCTGAGAATTTTTTAGGCTCCCCTGCTGACAAAAAGCAGAGAAAGCTGGAGAGGACTGCAATCACACAGAGAGAAAGAGGAGCTTCTGGCTGGTCTGTTATTGTTTAGCTCTCTCCTTGGCAGTTAATATTCCCCTAGAAGTTGAGAGAGGGATGAGCAGAAGTTATCCACTGGGGAGAGAGATGGGCAAAAACCAATAGTGAATCGGCCAGACGTTCCTCTTGCCTGCATGTTTAATTGAGAACATGCAGGCAACCTTCCCCACCTGTCTTTAGTGGAGGCTTCAGAATTATCAAACATCAGAGCCACACAGCACATGAATCCAGGATTCCAGTACATTGGCATTCATCTGCTTTTCTTCGCCTTCCTGAAACGAAACTATAATTCCATGTGATAATAGAATTTTGTTGGGATCATTCCTTCAAATAAGCAAATGCGTTGGCACCTCTTCTCTCAGAGTGTCTGTATTTATTCATTTTTAAATTCAGTATGCAGGGATCAGAATGCACTCCTAACTCCACTTACTCGGGAGTAAGCATCACTGCATTCAACAGGGCTTCCTTCTGAGTAGACGTGGTGAGGATTGTGCATTTGTGGGCACAGTTTGCAAACCTGGGAAACGCCGTCCCCTCTACTAGCACATAACTTTCAGATTGTCAACGGGCGGAAAGTCAGTGAAGCAAAGGAATAACCATGGCATTCAGTCTGAATTAAACAAATAAGTGGGGACAAAATGAGATTTGATTTGATGTGACTTAAAAAAAATGAAATCTCAGATTGTGGGGCCCTGCCTTGGGGTGCCAATGTAGAACTTTGCAGGCACCATGGCACCAGTAGGCATTATGCAGCTACTAAAAAGCTAAATAAAAGGTAAATGATCCCTGGACGGCTAAGTCCAGTCAAAGGCCACTATGGGGTACAGTGCTCATCTCACTTCAGGATAAAGGAGCCGGCGTTTGTCCACAGACAGCTTTCCGGGTCATGTGGCCAGCATGGCTAAACCGCTTCTGGCGCATGGAGGACCGTGACGAGTGCCAGAGCACACAGAAACACCATTTGCCTTCCTGCCACAGTGGTACCTATTTATCTACTTACACTGGTGTGCTTTTGAACTGCTAGGCTGGCAGAAGCTGGGACAGAGCAACAGGAGCTCACTCCGTCTCGGGGATTCAAACCACAAATCTGATCAGCAAGCCTGAGGTGCTCAGTGGTTTAGACCACAGTGCCACCTGCACAACTATGCAGCTACTATGCTGTACTTAAAGTAGAATTAGCCTGTTTCTTTTGTACAAAGTATTCATAATGAAGTACCCAACCTTACTTACTTGTAGAATCATAGAATTGTAGAGTTGGAAGTGGTCCCCAGGGTCATCTGGTCCAACCCCTCAACTGCAAGAATCTCAGCTGAAGCATCCATGAGAGATGACCATCCACCTCCCAGGAAGGAGAGTCCACAACCTCCGGAGAGAGACCGTCTCGCTGTCCAACAGCTCTTGCTGTCAGAAAGTTCTTCCTGATGTTTAGTCGGAAACTCCTTTCTTGTAACTTGAAGCCATTGTTTGGAGTCCTATCCTCCAGAGCAGGAGAAAACAAGCTTGTTCCCTCTTCCATAGGACACCCCTTGAGGTCCAACTTATTTGGTGATGATTGTGGTTTGAAGGCTGGCATTCAGGCCATTTTGCAGTAGCTCAAGGGGGAGACTGGCTCTGCCACCCTCCCATTCAGGGGCTGCCCTCCCTGCGGAGCAAGTGTTGCCCAGGCATCCGGCTGCTGGGCTGGAGACTACTCTGTGTTATACACTGAACCATTGAGATAAGACAAGCTGTAATTCTCAGAAATTTTTCATTGTGGAGTCATCACGGACCATTGAAGCATTTCTGGCAACTGTGGGGGACCACAGGACATTTCGGCTGCTGCCACCTGAATAATTCTTCCTGCTGTGGCAGTCATCAGAATACAGAAAGTGGCCACACACTGAGTAGCAACAATTTATGTTTATATATCTTTTAAAAACATATGCCAGACAAAGAGGCATTCGCTCTTACTAAAACATAGTTGGATAATTAGTGTTTAATCTGCTGGAGTTGCACTTGTGAACGAGTGAGGTTTTAGAGTGCGGATTGCCTTTTTATATGCATCTTCTAATGGCGTCTTCATTCGTTTTTACCTGGAGGTTGAAAGTGTGCTTTGTTCTGTTTAAAATAAGTGTGGCATTCTATGACAGCACCCTGCTAAATCAGCTAACCTTTAAATAAGATATACAGATATGCACATATCAGCATGAGGCCAGCTTTAGTGTCAATTCACCTTACCTAATAGGTTTTGGATAAATTGTGGGGACAGGGCATGCTGTTCACAAATCACTTAAGCTTGCTGTACTGGCAGTCAAACTAGCTTAGTCTGCTGGAAGCCAGTTTTGCCACCAACTAATCTAGAAGTCAAGGGACGCAGGTGGCGCTGTGGGTTATACCACAGAGCCTAGGACTTGCCGATCAGAAGGTCGGCGGTTCAAATCTCCGCGATGGGGTGAGCTCCTGTTGCTCGGTCCCTTCTCCTGCCAACCTAGCAGTTCACGTCATTTATCTACTTGCACGTATTTATCTACTTGTACATCAAAGTGCAAGTAGATAAATAGGTACCGCTGCAGCGGGAAGGTAAACAGTGTTTCCGTGCACTGCTCTGGTTCGCCAGAAGCCGCTTAGTCATGCTGGCCACATGACCTGGAAGCTGTACGCCGGCTCTCGGCCAATAAAGCGAGATGAGCGCCGCAACCCCAGAGTCCGACACGACTGGACGTAATGGTCAGGGGTCCCTTTACCTTTACCTAATCTAGAAGTCAGTGGTAGCTTGAGGGTCGCAACCTCATGAACCACTCTTGCAAACACAACAGCTTGTGGGATTGATCTTAAGCGTCCCAACCCTTGTGCAAGGGCAGAAAATTGTATTTTGGGGTGGGCTGACTGGTAAATACGCATGGACGCCAACTGCATATTCGCATGATGAAGTTCTGGAGAATTGTACTGGTCCTTTTTGATAAGATTATCTTTGTGTTGTGTCCTTTCGCCCTCCCGTATAGGCTGATGATTCCAACTGTGACTCCGAACTTCTTTCCTTGCTCCTGGATGAGAATTTGGTTGCAGACTGCACCTCCACTGCCCTTTATCCTCACCTGATTAACCACTTGCTGGCCAAGCAAGAGGAAGGACGCTGGGATATAGAAGAAATAGCGAAGCAGCTGCAAGGAGCAGGTTTTGTTGCAGAGGCGGGTTCCCTCCTGATGTCTTATAAAGGAACGCATCCTGCACTCCGGACCTTTGGAGCAGCCCTTGCAGCTGTTCGGCGCTGGATTTAAATGGCTAAGCCTTTAAAGTTATATTTGGTGCCTGAACTGCGTGCTACTTTTCAGGTGGAAAGATGTTTCCAAAGAGACATCGTTTGAAAGGTTATCCTTCGAAATAATCATTGCTCCTTTGCATTGCATAAAATCCTAACAATGTGCATACTTCCTTGCAGTGTTACCCGTCCTATCTGTAGCTCTTTTCCTAAGTTATAGCTTGCATCAGCAGGTTGGAGTGTATTCAGTGCAACCCAAGAATTATATGTGGGTAAAGAAACGTTTTCCAATTCGTGCCACAATGGACAGCAACGATGCTCCACACCTTCACCTCCAGTATAAAGATATAGATATAAATTAAAGGAGTTGAATAGGACTAATCCCCTCACTTCAAAGGGAGCAGAATGTTCAGGGCATCTTAAGAGTTTGCACTTTAAGCTGTTTGGAAGTTAATTTCTGCATTTAATTGCAATGCATTGTGTTAATTAAAGGCCTTCTTTTCAACCAACTCGAGCTGCCTTTGTTATGTGGCTTCTTCCTTTGCCCGAAAATATAACATCTTGCTGATGAATTGATTCTACTGCTAGACTGTGTACATTCTCAGAAGGCTTGCTCTGTATTATCAAATCTGTTGTGATCATTGAGCACGTAACTGAAGCAGTTCTGTTTTCTTAAGAGGGAAGTGCATTTCTTCATTTGCTGTGGGAGCAATAATAGACCTACTTTTGTAGACAGGCGGAAGGGGGAACTCCATCCATTTTATCTCCATACACAGACCCAACCTTCAGACCTTTAAACTGACTTGGGATGCCCATTCACACAAGCGCTCTGCGGTGCGGTAAGCAATTGGGATCCAAAACTGACCTGGGGGTTGCTCCCACCTGGCAAGCCATTTCTGTCAGTGGCCTTTTTCAAATCATTTTTTTTCCAGCATGCAATCACAACCCGGAGAAAAAGGAGGGAATTGCAATGGATTGGGGGAAATCGTTGGAATTGTATGGGAAGCCATTTCAGATTGTCAGCTTTCTGCACATTTGTTTTTTGTGCACACAGAGCAGCAGAGTGCACGTGGGCATCGCGCTTACGGTGTTCTGAGCACTTTTGGAAAAAGGCGATCTAAAAATAAATGGAGATTGGAATGCTGTAAAGTTGAGGGCCACTTTAAACATTTGACTGCATAATGAGGCTGCCAACAGCATCCCCCCCCCCACACGCACATATGTGGTCCGTGTGACAGGCATAATGTTTAAAAGGCTTTTTTGCTGTAAAAAGCTTGTAACATCCACACACCAATGTAAGCACCAGAAAGGAATATGCATCCCCTTTATTGAATGCGCCAGCACACATAATAGGAACACCTGCCCTATGACTCACATGGCATTCCATGTATGCCATGGAATAATAGTGACCATACTACCAGTTTTATGCTGGAATGTGTGTTATAGCAAAAACAACCCCAAAAAGCTGTGAGGAGAATGGTCCATACTATTGACCACAAATACAGTATTTCAGCAATCTGTTGCATATCACAAATTTAGGAGGAGGGGAAACATGATAATAGTATTGTAGAGTTGGAAGGGGACCCCCAGCGATGCAGGAATCTCAGCTGATTAATGATACACCAAGACCAAAACACCAACACGGCTTGCAAATATAAAGAACTATTTTACTTGATCAAACGCACTAAAGTGCAACGTGCATGTCAAAGCCTGGAGATACTTGACATGCACGTTGCACTTTAGTGTGTTTAATCAAGTAAAATAGTTCTTTATATTTGCAAGCCGTGTTGGTGTTTTAGTCTTGGAATCTCAGCTGAAGCATCCTTTTTTTGTAAGATAGAAAATAATGTTTATTTTCGTATACTTCCACTTTACTTATATTTGAAAACAATTCTCCTACTTTTTCTTTTCTCTTTTCTTTATTTTTTTAAACAAAGTAATAATCATAAATAAGAATAAAAATGTGCACCCCACCACCAAGACCATTCCATTGTAACCATCCAACTTCCCAAAACTTCAACACCTCTTGAGATGGTTTGACCCCTTTCCGTTTTAACAGTACAAATTCCACAAACACCCTCCATATCTCCTCAAAATCATTTCTCCTGCATATTCCCTGTCTTGCCTTAATGGCACATGTCAATTTATCATTAATAGCTATATCCCACACAGCTGAAGCATCCTGACAGAGTGGCCACCCAACCTCTGCTTAAAAACCTCCAATGATGGAGAATCCACTACTTTTTGAGGGAGTCTGTTCCAGTGTCAAGCCGCTTTTAATGTCAGAAAGGTCTTCCTGATGTTTAGTCAGAATCTCCTTTCTTGTCACTGGGAAGCCATTGGTTCGAGTCCTACCCTCTGGAGCAGCAGAAAACAACCTTGCTCCAGCCTCCACATGGCTATCATATCTCCTCTTATCCAGGCCAAAAATGCCCAACTCCCTCAACCGTTCTTCATAAGGCTTGGACAAGTTCACCTACGGGTCGTTCTTACAGATTTATAACATTTATTAATCACCATTCCTCATGCAAGATTCTCAACGTGATCAACAATCATCAACCAGATGCCACCCTAACGGCATTTCAATCACCACAAAGTACTCCTAACAATAGCATTCAGAATCCAAAGGGCTCGAGACATTATCATTCAAATGTCAAGAGGTCGTGCCAACCTGCATTATTACTATGCACGGTTCATCAACACAGAAGACACTTGGAATCTCAAGGATTCCATCCCACTAGCTAGCTAGCAGCTAATGGTCAAACTGCATTCTGTATGGTTCTGGCGCTTTTCTAATGGCATAGATGTGCCCCTCTTCCCAAGGCAACAGCTTTGATACTTTGAATAGCCTTGGAGCTGTTTACAAACCACAGTGAGGGGGCAAGTGTATGAAGGTCTTTAAACCACATTTTGTGGACCTTTCTATCTCTCTCTTGTGCACCTACGTTATTTGTTGCTATGGGTGGAACAGATGTATACTGCTTAAAAGTACAGGTGCAGCACTGCAAAGAAATAAATGCAAGAATGTTGAATAAATGAGAGACTACGAACCGGGGAATGAAACCTGAGAGTGATTGTAATGAATACAATTGTGCCATCTGCAGAGTACTTGGCAAGAGGAAAGAAAAGGTAAGATTGTGATTCGTGTCGATTCTGAACTGCCGGCTTTAAAAGTCAAGAGGCCCTTCTGCAAAAAATGTTGCTTTAAAAGCCAATATATTCTTCAGAATAAAAGGTGGTTCTTGGAACTGAAACACTTCTATTAATGCAGCTTTTCTGATCACTGGGTTATTGCAAGCAAGTTACTGTTCCAAGCACGTGTGCACACACACACGTAAAATTGTGGGCTGAATAAATGATGGGGTTCTTTGGGAGCAAAATAAATCACATGGAAGTTGAGGATATCAAAACAATATTTTTTTTATTGCTGACAATAACTTGGGACATGAAGAACCGAGGTAGCAAGAACTGGGGCTCAGCAGCAATGATGGGGGCAAGGACTAAGAAAGCGTTCTTTGGGGAACTGGAAAGGCCAGTAGTCTCGGTCATCAGTTATCTCCTAATGTGACAGAAAGTCATCTCTCAATAAGAGACAAGATACAAGGTGGGAGAGAAAGATCAATACAGTCAAGCTTCCTGTCTCTGTGCTTCATTGAAGCATTCAGTGAAATTTCTAGTTTCTCCAGTCATTGTTCAACATGGTCTTGTGGTTTGTGTCCATCCTCTGTATCAAAATCAAGCCAAACAAATTCTAAGGACTATTCTAGTAAATGTAAACACCTGAGTCTCTGCAGGAGTGGATTTGACCTTGTCATCAAAGAATACAGGGTGCGTAATATCCGTAGAGTCAAACACAGCAGGTCTGAGAAGGAACCTCCTTTTGAGAACCTCTCAAAAGGTCAAGAGGCTACTGGAGCACAAACTCCTGGGGAGCAACTCCCTCTGGTAATATGCTGTAAATGTGATGTTTTGCCTTCCGCTCGTCCTTAACCTTGGATGTTTTACAATATTATTTGGTGCTCTTTAAGTACTAATCATTACTGAACTGGCTTGAATATGTTTCTCCCTCCCTGTGATATATGAACAATTTATCTAAATGCAAATCTGGTAATTAGAAATTGCATTCATCTTAATGCATGTTTCTGTACGAGGAAAGAATCCTTTGTAGACTCATAGGACATCTTATTTATTGTTTGGAGGGTTTTTTATTATTATTTCTGCAATATAATTATTGCTACATGTTATGTAACTTATTGCATATCTATTAATCTGCATGATGCATATAATTTTCAGTCCAAAGGAGCTCTTCCATGGTGCTTTTACTGCAAGCATCGGGGGCGTTTTTAGAACACAAGGTCTTTGTATCTGAGTCCATAGAAGAAACTGTTCTGCATTGCTCCAATCATACATATAAACATAATTTTGTATGATTATTATTATTATTATTATTATTATTATTATTATTGGCAATGTTTGTTCATTTCTTCAAACTCCTTTTCCAGAGTTACAGCTTGACTCAAATTATGTGCAGAAATGTAATTTAAAACATGATTGATTTTTCCCCATTTTAAAAATGCTCAAGGCAATCCCAGAGGCATGGGGTTGGTGTTAGAGCAGCTATAATATGTACTGCTTCTTCAAATGCATAATTTTTTCTCCCCTCCCCACTTCAGATTGCAGTTATGTGAATCGAATCAAAGTTTACAGTTCAACAGCCCTTTTGCAAATGTAGTTGCTGTTCCGTCCCCATCTTTCAGCCTGCAGCTCAAGAGGACAAGGATTCCACAACCACCACCAGACATGGAGTCCCCTATAATCCCTGTAGGAAGTAGCTGCCTGTTTGTTTGCTTGCTGCACCCTCGGCTAAACAGTTCTGCCAATAAATTTATATTGTTATTTACAGACAGTGTTCCTGTTTTTGAAAGTGAAGGTCTTCACTTGAATGCTGTTTGAATCCAGTAGTGTGCTGTGCAGCTGGTTCTCTGTTACATGCTTTGTTGTTGTTGATGATGATGATGATGATGATGTAATGTGAGTGGAAGCCCATAAAACTGTTTTGGTGTGCAAATGCCAATTCAAGAGTATCTGGACATGCAATCATTGACTGGTTCTCATGTTGCCAAGTCAGAATCTATGCTGTGCAAATGCATTGCTCTTAGGTAAATTATCATTAGCACATGATAGCTCTTTTTACTGTAATAGAATTAAGCCTGTTTAGATGCAAATGCCCTGAAATGTTGATGGACTGCGGTGGAAGTGGGAGAGTAAATTTTAAATGCACTCCCAGTTTTACTCAGCAAGTCTCCTGTTTGAAGCCAAAGCCCACAAGAAGCTGCTACCCAATGAAACATAGGAGCATGAAATATACCAGTCAAGTCAAAATAATAGAAAGACTGCCATCTTTATATACTTTTGGTGTTTCTGTCCTGCCCTTTGCAACATAGTCTCATAGGCAGCTTACAATAAAAACAGAAATGCCAGCAAATAGTTAAAACAGAAGCTAAAACGTAAAAAACCTGCAGTTTAAAATGTAAATCAGAGCATCCTAAAAGGCAATTTGCAAAGATCTCCAATGCCATTAAACATTGTTAATATAATATGGGAATCCAGGGTGCATCTGAGCAGATCAGCCAGAGGTTAGGGATTGAGAGCATTAGAGATAGAGTTATGATTTCAGGACCAAGGACAGATCACAGAGAAGCAGAACTCCAAACATCTCTGATCAGGAACTCGGTGAGGACTGAAATATTTTGCTGGAGCTTGGGAATTTTGGCCACATATTAGCCCTTCTTCTTCTTCTTCTTCTTCTTCTTCTTCTTCTTCTTCTTCTTCTTCTTCTTTATATGCCGTTTTAAATTTACAAAGCAACACACTGAGCTTAGAGGCACATTCAAGCACCCAAACATATAATTGTAAGGTAAAGGGACCCCTGACCATTAGGTCCAGTCGTGACTGACTCTGAGGTTGCGGCGCTCATCTCGCATTATTTCCTGAGGGAGCTGGCGTACAGCTTCCAGGTCATGTGGCCAGCATGACTAAGCCGCTTCTGGCGAACCAGAGCAGCGCATGGAAACACCGTTTGCCTTCCCGCTGCAGCGGTACCTATTTATCTACTTGCACTTTGACGTACTTTCGAACTGCTAGGTTGGCAGGAGCAGGGATCGAGCAACAGGAGCTCACCCCATCGCGGGGATTCGAACCGCCGACCTTCTGATCGGCAAGCCCTAGGCTCTGTGGTTTAACCCACAGCATCAGCCCCCTCCAATGCAAACTGCACCAACGTGTCCTCCAAAAACTCTCCTCCTTCCTGCATGATTCAAAACTTTGCATTGTCCCCACCCCACTGAAAATGAGGATCAGGTCTGTATGACCGGGGGGGGGGGGTTCATGGGGATTCTGTTGTAAGCAAAGCACAATAAGAGACTGTGGAGCTGATTATATGACATGGAAGATAAGCAGGTGCTTGAACCTGGAATCTCCTTGAGGGGGTTTTGGACACTGAATTTGCAAATGTCTCAGCACTCCCCACTGTGGCTGCTTCCAACTCTGCAGGCAAAATAAAATAAATATTTTACGAGCTCTTCAGTGTTATCACAGAAATTGTTGTGATATGCTGCTCATAGCCAGGTCACCCTTCACATTAACCATGAAGAATGTGTAAGCCGTTGAAGCTGTTGGAGACGCAGGTGTTATCTTTGGGAAATCTGTCTCTTCGGATCTGATCTTGCCCCTATTCTAGGCTGCAGATGTACTGTACTGTGATGCATGTCTTCTCTGCAAGACTTCCTTGCAGGACTCTGCAAATCAACCTCTTAGGTCCAGAGCACACTATGCAGGTTGGAGACTGTGCTTGAAGAAGCAGATAATGAAAATTAAATATGGACAATTAAATTATTCCAATATAGAAGAAGAAGAGTTTGGATTTGATATCCCACTTTATCACTACCCGAAGGAGTCTCAAAGCGGCTAACAATCTCCTTTCCCTTCCTCCCCCACAACAAACACTCTGTGAGGTGAGTGGGGCTGAGAGACTTCAGAGAAGTGTGACTAGCCCAAGGTCACCCAGCAGCTGCATGTGGAGGAGCGGAGACACAAACCCGGTTCCCCAGATTACGAGTCTACCGCTCTTAACCACTACACCACACTGCCTCTCCATATAGTCAACTGCAACCTTTTAAATCATATCTGAGGTGAAGAATTGCCCAAAATTAACTTCCAAAATAATGCTTTTTCCCGCCTTATTTAGCACAGAATTGTAGCAAATAACAAGTATGTGCCACACTATTTTATATAGACAGCATGCATTGCCCAGCATTGCTGCTTCTATGCAGTTGCGATTTTGTAAAGATGATGAAAATCAATTTTTTAAAAATAAAGAAAATTCACGAAGCGACTGACTGTGTAAGACTGTGCAAGAATGCAGTCCTGCTGGGCAGACTTAACAAGCTCCCTGGTTAAAATCTGCTTGCTATGAATGAGTCAAAAGACTTCACACCCAGCAAAACTGTATCTGACAGGCAGCCTTGCAGGGTGAACATCTTTAGAGAAAAACAGGCACAACAATATGTTTTATTGGATTGTCTTGTTTTAGCACCCTTTTTGGGGGGTAAACTTAACCAAGTCCTTTTTTCATGCAGAAATTGTTGTGCGGCTGGTTGAGACCAAACCGTGAAGAAATAATTTGTAATTGGCAACATGACCAACCACAGTTAACGTCACAAAGAATGTGGCATCTTCAACCCCCTTGCTGGTCAGTAAAAAAACAACTAATTGACTTTTACTGAATTTATTAAATCTACAATATGTTATCTGAATTCACTGAATCTCCAATGTGTTATCAATGACCAGAATATTAATAGCGTATCAGCAGCTGCAGTCTTTAGTATACGTACTTGGTAATACATTCTATTGAAATAATGGGTGACTGGATTCAGAGAAAATTACTATTTTGCTCTATGTTTTTCAACAATGCAGTGGCAGATTACCCAAAATGAATGAGTCACACAAAGGCTCAATTGCAGGCCGCCTTGTACCTTTTTCACCATGCAGAAAACTGAAGGTCTGAGGAGGGCCCTCTCTGTGTGCATAGATGATCTCTCCAATAACACATGGCTCCCAATTCTGTGGAGCACCGATGCACATAACAACATGGGTTTCCCTTTTCAGATTTCAGATCTCTCTGTAGGAGATCTGGGGGCAAATCCTGTGTGGGCGACAAAGGAGTGGGCTGAAGACACCAGGAACAGTACTGCTCCCCCTTCTATGCATTTTTCCCTACAGGGTGGAGGGAATTTGTGAAAGGAGCTTGCATTCCTAGTGCGACGAACCTCCCCTCAGGCTAT
Organism: Darevskia nairensis; assembly: GCA_034642065.1. NCBI lineage: Eukaryota > Metazoa > Chordata > Lepidosauria > Squamata > Lacertidae > Darevskia > Darevskia nairensis. Next base: position 639,637 of record JAWWNI010000277.1, read on the forward strand.
GCCCCTTTTCAGTTACTAAGTGTATTTACTTCTGAGATGTTCTGGGTCAGAATTTCTTTCCGCCCCGCTCCTATCCTTTGAGGTCCGTCTGTGTTGTTTTTCCCTTTTATTATGACTCGGGATACTTAGTAACAGGGGTTTCTCTTGTCCAGCCGACGTGACCATGGTAGATATACCGGTATGTATTATGCTTTGGGCTTATGGGTCAAATTGCCTCTCAGCTTACAGCACTGGGCCTCTGTCTCCTCAGATCCCTTCCTGCGTCAGTTAGCTAACTCCCTTAGCAGCAGTGTAGCTTTACCAAGGCTTCTGCCCTCTAGTCCCTCCTGAGTGAAACTCTGAGACACAAACTGTCACCCTGCAAGCCAGTTTTGCCTCTTCCTTGAGTTTATCTCCTCATAAGTATTCATATATCGCTGGACCAAATAAACGATAATAGTCTCTTGGCTCAACAAAAGCAAGTCTTTATTTCGTACATAACATATAACGTTTCAGTCTTTTATTAGTTCATCAGTGAGTTTCCAACTAAATCATGAACACTCTCAGTCTAATAAACTGATCTTCATCCTAGCCTAGCCTAACCTAGCCTACCCACCACTATCCTGGTCCCACTCCCTCTTCTCTCCAGTCACCACTCACTCCCTCTTCTCACCTCACCAATGGTGCTCCCTCCTTTTAAAGGGCGGTATATCCCGCCTCCCTCGAGTGAGCTGCCACTCAAACTCGGAGTGAATATTAACTCTTAAAAACCTGGGGGGGGTTTCAAACAAAATCCCTTAACTTAGGGCAGATTCATTACATTTAGCTATTGGTCGCCTGTAGACATTCGCTCACAACTTTTATGGTTTTTATGAATGGCTTTTCTGCTATAGGCAACACCGATGGCAAGAACTTGAGAAATCATTAATTCTTCTGACCCTGAAAAAAAAAAAAGCTTTGCTCAAAAATACATACCAAAACACATTAGAACAGCTATCCCTGGTTGGAAGCCAGAGCAGGCAGTCAAATAACTATACCGCCTTTCCTCCCACCTCTGCTTCCTCCTGCACTTATATGGAGTATTTGGGGCTTGGGGAAATGTACCCATTTTAAAGAGACAACAAATATGAGGTCTATGGGATCTCCAAAGCTCTGAGGTGTCCCAGCTGGGTACAGGCTTCTTGAACTTTGCTTGAGAAGAGGCCCGTATCTCTCTGAATCTTAATCCAAATCTGAACCATATCCATACCCCTAATCATTATTAACATTAAGGGTGCAGAATGGTTGCATTAAGGTGTTACTTTGGTTCCTTCTTGTGACAAAACAAGGTTCCCCCCACCTATTTCCAGTTCCCTCAAGACTTCCCCCCCCTCCACCACCAATTTGCCGTAGACTTTTTTATCTCCTTTCCTGTGCCTGTTTGATACATCCCGGAACAGCACATTTAGAACAACCATTCTGTGCCAGGAGTGCTTTCCACCCTCAATAAGATTTGTTTCACACTGTCCTCTTTAAACATGTATACGCGCCACAAACCAGGCTTTATTATTCCTTGGGCCACACACCTGCAATTGGTTTCCATGGCGACAAGAGTTTTGCAGCCCCCATCTGTTTTGTTCTCAGTTCCGATTAACAGATCACTAGCTGGCGGTAAAAATGCAATTAGCGGGGAAAGGCAACTTTTCAGGTGGGTTCGGGAGTTTTAAAATCTCTCGGCAGTTGCAAATGCTGCTGGAGGAACAACAACAACAACAAAGACCCCTTTAAATAAAACTTCTGTGGAGAGAGCCCACTAGGCCTCCCATGGTTCAAAATGGATGGTCTCCCTGGCTCCTGACATTGGGGAAGAGTACAGGAATTGCGCAGGGTAGTCAAATCAGTTTCTCTTAATCCTCATGGAAACAAGTTGAAATGTTTGCTGTGCAGTCACAAACTGAGCCCAAACATATATCTGGAGACCCATTTCTTAATTTTTTTATCATATATTTGAATGGTAGCAGATCCATCTTGGATCTGGCTAAGACCTGGTACTGGGTGCTGACCTCCCAGTTGAAGGCCAGTCCTCTATAACAAGGATGGGGAACTTGTGGGCTACAGCTTCCATCACCGCTGATAATTGACCCTGAGGGCTGGAGTTGCTGGGAGTTGGAAGTCCGACAATATCGGGAGGCCACAGGTTTCCCACCCTCTCTGCTCCCCACACATTCCACAGTTCATCCCAAGTCCCACCAAACCCTTAAACCTGAGCTGATTTAGATGCTATGCTGACTGCCCTGGGTGAGAGTGGAGATTAAAATGAGACAGTGTCTTGATCCTTGTCCTGCCTAGGTAGCAAAATGGCACACCCAACTCAGTCAAGGTGTCATTTTGGCACCTGAGGAGTCTCTCTTTCTTCCTAGGAAACAAGTAACAATTGGTGACCATTTCACGACCATCAAAAAACAATTGCCCAGGCAACCACTTCACCCAGCCCTATAATTGGGCTGGCTCTTTTTCCCAGTGGGAGGAATGTCAATGATGCTTTTTTTCACATGTTCACTCAATCTTGTGTGTGTGTGTGTGTGTGTGTGTGTGTGTTGGATGTGTGTGTGTGTGTGTATCTGTCTGTCTGAAATCTCACTCACTCACTCACTCACTTCTAGTTCTGCCTATTCAAGCCCATATTCATAAATGTATGTAAGAAGCTAGGCCTGGCCTCCATTTAATAATATCTCCTTCCATTATGCATGAGCACTTTAGAGTGACAAATGAAACTTTATCTTGTCTTCCGGAGCCGAGTTTTGTTTTATTTGCCAGCCACGACGAGAGTACATTTTCTCCCCTGCTTGCTTTCTGTGTCACATTCTTAGAAGGCAATATTGGGATCTCATTTTGTCTGCCTGTCTCTTCCCACTCACTTGCCACATTACCAGCGCCTCATCAGTTCTGAATACCTGATCCTTTTAAATTTTTTACAAAGGAGGATTCTCATCTGAAGCACAGGGTTTTGTGCAGCTCTATTTTTCTAGGAAAATAGGTGCTGGACCTCACCACGAACGCCTCCCTCGTTCTCTTAGAATGGCAATGGTCCCCACCCGAGAAGCGCCGGGACTCAGTTCCGGCTGATAAAAAGCCTTGGTTTTGCGATGCTTTCTTAAATACCTTGGACAAGGCCTGCCCTTTGATATGTTGCTTAAGCACATGAAAAGTTATGGGATTATAAGAAAGGTAAGTGTGTGTGTGTTTCTGTGTTTGTGTGAGAGAGATGGATGGTGTGTGGACAGGTTTCTACTGAGCAACGCCACCCCTCAGAATTGTCACTGCATGTTCCCCCGCATGAAACAGGCTACGACTGTCAGAGAAATTAGACGTTTCAGAAGTGACTAGCGTCTTCCCCGCTTGCCTCCAGCTCTGGTGTACTATTTACACTTTTATCTAGGCTGCTGAGGGTGTGCGGCATGAGAAATGCAAGCGAGTGCAGCCGGGAGTGTGGGGCCTGCGCAATGGCGGGTCCCAGTCAGTGATCAAATGCAGGAGAAATAGAGATCGACAGTTGTCAGCGCTCAGGCATCAGCATGTTCCCAGATGTGTGGCCCTTGAGAGGCTTTCTGTGCCAACCTCTGTCGTGGGAAGACTGTAGCTATGCATCACTGTGGATGGATAGCTTGAGCAGAGTTCTCAATATTTATTATTTTTTTGAAATATATTTCTCTTTCTGAAAGCTGCTGTATGTGTCATGTTCCCCCCGTCCGCCCCCCGGTGGCGTGCTGGTGCTAATCAGTGTCAAGTTCCTGTCAGCTAATGCTTTTGCTGCTTTTAGGATGGCAGCTCTGTTCTGGGAAGCGGTGAGGGATTCGGTGAGGCTGCAGCCATCCAAGGCAGCTTTCCCCCCCCCCTTTTTTTTAAAAAGGGATTGTGTATTTCTGAAGAAGGGAGAATTGTGTGAAATGAAAGGGGAAGCACTGCTCCCAAACATGGTGTCGTTTACCACAGGAACTGACAAGCAGTATTGGAAGTTAAGTTCCCTTGATGGTTTTCTGTAGTAACAGGCTGAATCTAGACATATATATGAAATGTGAAAATCCTTTGTTTATTTTTTTTTTAAAAAAATTAATATGGAATTTCCCATTAGCTTACCATCGCCATCTAGTGTCACATTTGTATAAGGCACTTAAAACACACTTAAAACGTTATGTTTGCAGCTGTATTGCTGAGTCCACAGTTGAGGCTTTTCTTTCTTTTCTTTTTTTCAATTATATTCTATTAAATTTTCAAAAAATTCACATATACATACAAAAAATAATTCTTTCGTTTCGTCTGAAAACCAAGCCATTGTGGTTCTACCTCCCCCGTTTTACAAAGTCAGCGGCGTACACCTTAGTTCCAGTTACTGAATAGAAAGATCAAATGGCCACCTTCCAATCATCTGAGATTTTACAAGGCAGTGACCACACACCTTTCAAACCTTTCTCTGTGTGTAACCTTAGAGCAGTGTTTCCCAACCAGTGTGCCTCCAGATGTTTTGGGACTACAACTCCCATCATCCCTCGCTAGCAATACCAGTGGTCAGGGATGATGGGAATTGTAGTCCCAAAACATCTGGAGGCACACTGGTTGGGAAACACTGCCTTAGAGCATAGCTGTCAACTTTCGGATTTGAAAATAAGGGATTTTTTCCAAACTTTCGGATTTGAAAATAAGGGATGCCGCAAGGGCAGTGCAATGGCACCAAGTAGCCTCACCACCCTGCGCTCCAGAGGCTGCGCGCAAATGGGTGAGCAAAAGAGCGAGCGCGTAGATGGCAGGCAGGCTGTCTGGTTGAGCGTGAGTGTCTGGCTGCACAAGGCATGCAAGCTCCGCCCCCAGTCGGTCTCAGACTCCTTATTGGCAGCCGAGCAACGCAGCTGAGGAGCCTCCCTGGCCGGCAGGGAGGGAGAGAAGCTGCTTCCTTTGAAATCTGGGAAATTTAAGGGATATCAACAATCTGGAATAGCAGCGGGAAACGGCATTGGAATAAGGGAGTTCCCCACAAAAAAAGGGAGGGTTGACAGCTATGCCTTAGAGACTAAACGGGTCCCCCCCCCCCAATGAAAGTCGAAATAGTCAGGATGTAGATTTCTATACCCAGTGCTGTTTTCTGTATTTACATGGTGTGTCTGTGGGAAATAGATATCCAGGCCAGAGTACAGTGCATTGCGATCCATACTAGGATTTATTTTTAACCGCTTCAAAAAGGTTCTCGGAAAGCGCCAGCTTTTAAATGAATGCAGCTGTGATTTGCCTTACAGTAGCTCTCATTGCTAATCTGGTTTTTAGATGTTCAGAATGGTCCCTACATGCACCTCCTTAAGAGGCATATTGAGTTGAAACCAAAGTCCTAGAACTGCTGACGTGACAGGAAAAAAACAGTCCTTTTCACTGCCTGCCAAATGTCTTGTAATTCTATAAGAACCTTCATTGTGAAAAAGAAGATAAAACAAAAGTGGCCTTTATTATCCTAAAGGCAACTACATACCTTGCTGCAGTGGTGTATAAACTTTCTGTAAATTTATTTTATTTCATATTTTTGGCACCATAACTTGTAGTGTGGAAGTGTGTTTTGTTCTGTTTTTTGAATGCACCATCTGGCTGATGAAACTTAACATCTAGAGCCGAGGATTACGTAGTAAAAAATGGAGCAGGGAAATGAATGGAATCTTCTGAGCAGTTAAGTTTTAATCAATTGGAAAACAATTATGCTGGCAATGTTGGCAGGAGTTAAACTCTCCACCACAGCAGTGTTAAAAAGCAAACTCCCCCCCCCGCCCCGAACCTCCACCACAACCCCCCCCCCCACAGATGTCTTATAAAATGCAATATAAACTACATACATAAACTACTTTCACCCTGAAGCGTGTCTTGTAGGAGTGAAGACATTTAGAATTATAGGATTGCTCCAAACAGGACCATAGAGCCACTGCTTACAGTTTAAGCTACCTAATTCCTAGCTTTCGGGTACCTTTTGATAATTAAGCCAGTGGTGAGGAAATCAGGAATAATCACACGCAAGCCGCGGGTTCCTTCATCCTAACACATCTCTCCAGGCAAGCAAGAGTCATGGCTGCAGTTCAAGGTCACATGCCATCCAGGTGAAGGCATTCAAGGAGTGTGTGGAGCCAGGCTCGTGAGGGGCGTGGCCTGGGGTGGAGGTGTGGCCTATTTCTTAATTTAAATTTCTTAATTATTAAATTTATATGCCATCCTTCAGCCGAAGGTCACAGGACAGTTTACAGCATAAAAATACAAAAATGGCCCAGAGAGTATCCTGAGGGTCAAGATAGAGAGTAACCTTCATTTGAACCCTGGACCCCACCTTGGGCCTATAAAAGAAATATGGGGGGGGGTGGAATTGATGCTTGAACTATGTAGTGTTGTTTCCTCCTCACCTCTTTCCAGGAAAAGAAGTCTTTGGCAAACAAGGGACTCTGCTTTAACTAAATACTAGCTTATGCCCATCAATGTTTGGCGTGCATCTTTACACACACGTAACAAATACACTCCTGCCCATTCACTCGGGCACCACTATCCTGCCTCCATTGTGGGCTTGATTTGTGGAACAGGGAGGGAAGGGAGATTCTACGGATTCTGGGGCTCCAACCATGGTGGGGGTGGGGGGAGCCAAACCCTTCCATTGTTCACAACCAAAGCTGGACCATTGGAGGTCTGTGCATTTGTAGCTGTGCCCACTAGCCAGATCTAAAACTGTTTCCGCACAGGCTCAGATTCATGGTCATGGAGGCAGAAAGGCACACCCTGGAAAAAGGGATGAAATGGTTTTGCAGATCTCTCTTAGCAAAACATCTTAGAAGAGCTGTTTACAGACATCTCATTGCCATGGTTAAGACAATTATTTATCATCCCGCCTCTTAGATGGCCGCTTGTGTGTGTGTGTGTGTGTGTGTGTGTGTGTGTGTGTGTGTGTGTGTGTGTGCACGTCTATGAACTTGGCATTGTTTTATTTCCCCTCTTCTGCAGAGTAGGAGAAAGCAGACTTTCTTCTTAAACTGAGTGGCAAGAGTTTAAGCACATCTTCCCAGCCCCTTCTTCCACACCTCCGAGTCACAAATCAATCTGTGCAGACTAGGCTTGACATTATTAGTTTGTTATAATTCAAGATGGGCAGAAGATAAATGCTGCTCAGGCAGAGAGTCCCTCATCTCTTATTTCAGTCATGCAGGCTTCGTTCTCACTTCTTTTCCATTTAATTGTCGTGAACAGATCTTCTGGGATAAAATTCGCTATGGCCTTACATTATTTGTACTTGTGCCATTTAGCTGCATGTTTGTTTCTGGCTTTGTTATGTTTCATTACTATCTGCTATTGGGGTTGCATATAGAGAAGATTATACAGAAGATTAACAGAATTCAAGGTTTACTGTTGACATGGCAGAAGCTCCTGACAGAGCTCAATATTTGGCATTGTGCAATAGGCAGCACTCAGTACATGAGCTGCTTAACTTCACAAGGTGTCACTTTTAGATCCTACTTGCTGTTTGGGGGATCCTGGCAATTACAAGTTCCTGGCCCTCACGCTGAAAGAATCATGGGAAATGTAGATTAAGGGTGCTGGGAGTTATAGCTCTGTGCTTTCAATGTATGCTGCGACTGTAACTATAGTTTTAAAAGGTGATGACAAAAGAAGATAGTAGCAAATCATCACAAACAAACAAGATGATCATTTGTGTGACAGTTGTTATTCTTGCAGTGTTCCCAGTATTAAGAACTCAGTCTCTTTTGGTATTTTGGTATTTGGTATGTTTATTTATTTTATTTTGTAGTTTGTGTGTTTATTTTGTAGTTTGTGGGTGTATAATCTTTAGAAAAAATAGTTGGTGTGACCAGTGCTTTTTTTTCTAAAAAAGAATGTTTAGGAGCACAATCGTACCTTGGCTCTCAAACAGAATGCGTTCTGGGAGTCTGTTTGAGTGTTCGAAAACCAAGATGTGGCTTCTGATTGGCTGCAGGAGCATCCTGCAACCAATGAGAAGCCACGGAAGCCAAGCAGGACGTTCGGCTTCTGAAAATCGTTCAAAAACCGGTACACTCACTTCCGGTTTTCAAAACCGTTTCAGCAGCTGAAACGTACGAGTTCCAAGGTGTTCAACAACCAAGGTACGACTGTACTCCCATTTTCCTACTCATACTGAAATAATGCCCCTCAATGAGACCAAACTTAGATTCACAAAATGTTTAGGGGTTTGTGTACCGCTGTGTCCCCATAGAAAAAAAGCACTGGGTGTGACAGATGGCTCAGGAAAGGAACTGTGAGTCTGGAATATTCAGTATTCAAATCATATGGCTACTTAACAAAGGGCAGTCCTCTATTTGAAGGGACACCTGACCCAAGTCAGCTTTCAAGATAAAGAACCATAAAAAAACAGCAATGAAACATATATAAAAAAATTCAAATCCAATACAGGAATTCAAAAATAACAGGTTTCAGTTTTTGATTTAGTTGTGATTGTGGGCGGTTGGACCAGATTACCACAACTCCACATTTCTATGATTCAGTCTCATGTGGCATGGAAAGTCTGGGCAAAAATATATGTTTTCAGAAGGTGTCCAAACCAACTAACAGATGTTGTTGCACATGCATTTGACATGATTTATTGGGCTGCAGCACTCTCTGAATGGCAGGTCCTTCACGTGTCACGTGTGTCTTGCCAACCACTTCAAGAGACATTGCCATCCACTTCAGATCAGAGATTTAGTCCCTCCCCTCCCCGCTCTGTTCCCTCTCCCAGACTTATGCCCTTGCATATAGCTGCCTCACATGCTGCGGTTAGGATCTGTGTCTTATTAATTCAATCCCAAGGCAGGAAACCTATCAATAAAGGAAGCCGATTGTTCAGCCTGTACAATTCAAAGTTGGTTTTAAAAGATCTGAGGTGTTTTAAAGAACAATTAAGAGGGGGAGCCCATTAAGATCGAGCCTCCTGTAATAGTTTAATGTTTGGCTGTAGGGATGGTACTTTGTGCACCTGATTAAGTGACCTGCCTGTGAGAACCTGCAGCCTGTTAAGCAAAATGCCCATTTTCTCTTTTTAAGCTGCATTCATAAAAAGATTTCAGAAGCCATACAAAACTTTTTTTTGTTTCGTGGCATACTTTTTAAAACAACAACAGCATGGTTGTATTAATACTTTTTTCCTGTATTAGTTATGTGTGTGGTGTTGGGTTTTTTTTAAGGGATTAATATAAAAGATAACACAGTTTGCACATCCCCCTGTTCGGCTTGCTCCCATCATCCAGTCCCAATACAGTCACTCTCTCAGCCCATTCTATACTGAAAGCAGTGCTTTTTTCGGGGGAGGGGGGGGAGATGCAGGGGAACGCATACCCCTAAACATTTTGTGAAACTAATGGGAGAAGAAACAAAAAAACAAAAAAAGTTTCTTCTCTAGCACGGTGAATCGTCAGTTCCGTTGCTACCCCTGATGGTGACTTCCTTTCCTTTCCCGGTGTTTCCTGAGTCTCAGATGGAAGCGGGCGTTTAATGTGTGAAGCAGTGTGCAATTTGGATGCGTGGTGCTTTACTGATTAAATTCATGCACACAACCTCATGCCAATGTGGAAGTTATTGTGAGCTGTTAGCTGCGTAATGTGAGGTAATGCATGTTATTTGTACTTTTGTCCATTTACTGTATTTACTTTCCCCGATTTGAACTATTAAATGGTGATTTTCTTGAGTCAAAATGAGAGTACCCCTAAACATTATATATATATATTATATAAAAGCACTGACTGAAAGTGGTCAAATTTCCACAGATGCTATTACAAGAAAGGGGATTCAGACTAAACATCAGGAAGAACTTTCTGGCAGTAGGAATTTGGATTTGATATCCCGCTTTATCACTACCCAAAGGAGTCTCAAAGTGGCTAACATTCTCCTTTCCCTTCCTCCCCCACAACAAACACTCTGTGGGGTGAGTGGGGCTGAGAGACTTCAAAGAAGTGTGACTAGCCCAAGGTCACCCAGCAGCAGCATGTGGAGGAGCGGGGACGCGAACCCGGTTCACCAGATTACGAGGCCACCGCTCTTAACCACTACACCATACTGGCTCTCAACAGTAGAGCGGACGCCCTTGGAGGGTGATGAGCTCTCCTTCCTTGGAGGGTTTTAAGCAGAGGTTAGATGGCCACCTGTCATGGATGTTTTAGTTGAGAGTCCTGCATTTCAGGGGGTTGGACTAGATGACTCTGGGGGGTCCATTCCAACTCTATGAATCTACGAAGCACAAAAAATGGACTGTCAGTGCTCAACAATAATAATATTGAGGATAATTCTAAAATAAATTTTGTCTTCAGCTCCCAATTGACATCATGGAGAGCCAGTGTGGTGTAGTGGTTAAGAGCGGTAGGCTTGTAATCTGGTGAACCGGGTTCGCGTCTCCACTCCTCCACATGCAGCTGCTGGGTGACCTTGGGCTAGTCACACTTCTTTGAAGTCTCTCAGCCCCACTCACCTCACAGAGTGTTTGTTGTGGGGGAGGAAGGGAAAGGAGAATGTTAGCCGCTTTGAGACTCCTTCGGGTAGTGATAAAGCGGGATATCAAAACCAAACTCTTCTTCTTCATGGGAAAAATTTCAACTGACCGCACGGCAACCCAAAATGTGCATTTTGGGGCTCTGCAATCTTGTGCATTTTAGGACGTCATGCTGATAGCACCTGCCCAAAAATGAGATGTCCCGATTTAATTGGGGCAATTGAGGAGTGTGTGAATTTACTGAAATGTGAAAGCACACTCGTGTGTCATGAAAATTGAGTTTCCACTGTAATCTCTGAACTGCAAGCACCCTGCTTGAATAAGTGTGTAGGACTTCGCCATGGTCAATATTTCGCCAGATACTTTCCCCAGCAAAGGGGAAACAGAGAGAAAAAGGCTCCCCTCCTCCTAGCAATGCACGCAGATCAGTCAATTATGCCAATATATCCGTGGAAGTAGAAAGTTATTTCAAGAAATTAAAAACCCTACAACAACTAATTTAAATTAATATATATTTAATATGATATATAGATGTTATGGTGTGAATTAAATTGAGAAGGCTATGCTTATATAGAAAGCAAATTACTGGAAATATGGACATAAAAATTATTAGCATACTTCGTAGGAGTGTCCTATAAATGTTTGCTTCTGGAAAGATGTAAAAGAGATACTAGGTCAAGAGCGTCCATTAAATGAATTAAATCATTCTAGTGAGAGAAGAAAATAAAATATGCTTAATTTATTGCTAAAAGCCAGGGTTGAAATAGCATCTAAATGGAAATCAGATATTTTGCCTAGTGAAGATTGGCTAGAAGAGGATAAAGCACATTACTAAAACCTACTTATTTAATGGATTCAGAGAAGAGAAGTTTGTTTACAGGCAACTGGAATTTAATCTTGACCTTCTGGAATAGAATACAGTATTCAGACAAAATCCTGCTAGTAAAATTACTGTGTTGATTTGTGTTGTGGTTGAAGAGGGCTGCTTGATTAAGAGACTGTATTTTTTAATCTTATTTCTTTGTGTGTGGAAATGTTTAAACCATTTAAAAAAAAAAATTAACATCAGCAGTGATAAACACTTGCTGTGTGAAGCTTGCAATGAATGTTTCAATAGGCCTAATCTGCCTTTTATTCACCTGAATGTTCTGTATCCTCTATGATAACTGGGTTAGGCTTGCAGTCTTCTCTTTGTCTTCTCTGCGTGGTTGGTAAGGAGGGCAGGCCACAAAACTTGAAAATGAGGCCGTTCCTAACTGAAGTGAACACTTCAGTCTAAAGCAACTTCCTGGAAGACTTGCATTAGGCATACGATATATTCATGTGCTGAACAATGTATCATAGACTTTAATGGTCCGTTTCTTGTTTTTAAGAGTAATCTTGTAAACTAGTGGCGTTACGTTTTATGGCAGATTGAAAGCGATTTTCTCTATGCTTACTTTACATATTCTCCTAATTAAGGTAGACTAAAATGCATTTTTGGACCTGAAGAAAGCCATTTCTTTCCAGCAATCTGCATTTATGAAGCGAATTAGCTCGTTTCAATCAAACCCAACCTCTAATTTAAAACCGTTGTCAGCTATAGTGCATAATCATAAAAAGATCTCAACAATGAGCAGCAATCTAATCCTGAAGGTGACATTTCAGAGTTAACAAACTTCATTCCCCTGTATAATCTTGTGTGCGTTCTTGAAAAGAAGTGGTACCACTCGGCTATGTTCAATTGACATCTTATGACTTGAGACCAACTTACTGTCCTGAAAAACGTCATTTTCATTTGAAAGTTGTGTAACGAAGCATTCATAATGGAGTTGCCAGATTATATATCTGGCTCAAACATATAAATATAAGAACATGAGCAAAGCAGGCTTGTTTTTAGGACATTAGAAGAGCCCTGCTGAATCAACCCAAGGCCCACTTGGTCTTGAATCTGACTCTCAACATTGGCCAGTCAGATATCTCCAGGAAACCTCACAGGGCATGAAAGCAACAACCCTTCCCTCCCTGTTGCTTCCCAGTTTTTAGCAGCATGTGCTCTCTGAACATGAGAGCCCCTTTCAACCAGCACAACAATTAGCTCACCTACTCAGAGGTGCCAATTTGGGCCCCAGACGGTGGGTGCCCAATGTGACGTGAAGGAGAAGAAGAAGTAGAGTTTGGATTTGATATCCCGCTTTATCACTACCTGAAGGAGTCTCAAAGCGGCTAGCATTCTCCTTTCCCTTCCTCCCCCACAACAAACACTCTGTGAGGTGAATGGGGCTGACTAGCCCAAGGTCACCCAGCAGCTGCATGTGGAGGAGCGGAGACGCGAACCCTGTTCACCAGATTACGGGACTACCGCTTTTAACCACTACACCACACTGGCTCTCATGTGAAGGCATGACGTTATTGTTGTAATTCTTCCATTCCACCTTAAGGGTTGGACATGTGACTTGGGCTGTTCAGTTGGAGTTAACTGCCACTGTGTGTACTTCTGATGATGATAACGTCTAATCCTTTACCTCAGGTTTTGTCCTGCTGTTTTGTTTAATAAAGATGCTTGTTTAAAACGTTCATACAAGCCTCTGTTATGCCAACTTCTGCTACGTAAAGAAATCTGAAGGTGTGCCTAGCTGTCTGAAGACTAGGCCCATGATTTCTGCTGCTCCAGGGACTGAAACTCAAACGCCAGTTGTTAGGTGTTACTGAGTGAGCTAACTGGGAGGGCATGCCAGTTGCTCTGGTCTACCTGGATTATCAATAACATAAGGTTATGGGGCCCAGATCCACGGCGCTTACACAGAGGTATATGGAGAAGTGAAGCAAGCATAAACCCCGGCCTACTGCAAGAGGCTTTTAAAGTCTGAGGTAAAATATTTTTGAGTGAAGTGAAGCAGGCCGCACACCTGCTTGTAAAGCTGTAAAGAGCTGTGTTCAGCCAGGAACTGAGCTGAGCTGAGGTGAAAGAGCAGGAATGGATCTTTCTGAAACTGCAATGGGGGGAGGCCCCTGTCTGCGTTTGAATGGACAAAACTATCAGACCTGGTCAGTCTATTGTGAGGCTCAATTGAGACGGGCTGCAGTGTGGCACACTGTGATAGAAGCCCCACCTAATCCTCTCACAGAAGCATGGTCTAATGCTGACTCCAAGGCCATGGGAATTATAGTGCTATCAGTGTCTCCAGAGGAGCTTATCACACTGAATGGAAAAGTCAATGCCAGTCAAATGTGGAATGCATTGAGAGACACACATTTGAGACAAGAAGCAGGATCTGTTCTTCTATATTTCAGAAAGTTGCACACAAAGAAACTTGAGCCTGGAGGGAATTTGAGAGACCATGTTTTAGAATTATTAAGACTGAGACAGGAATTGGTCTACCGAGGTTTAAATGTGCCTGAAAATTTATTTTCTGTTTTAATTCTGGATTCTTTGGATGTTAGTTACAGTGCAATAGCCAGCCAGCTGGCAACTTTTTCAGCACAAGAATTAACTGCTTCCAAAGTCATGGCAGTTCTGCAAAATGAATATGATCGAAGGAATGCTACAACTCCCGATTGTCTACTTCAGGGGGAGCAGGCATCAACGTCTTTTGGGACAGTGTTGCAGCCAACAGGGGGAGCTAAAGCATTATCAGCTGTCAAATGTTGGATATGTGGAAACCCAGGCCATATCCAACGAAATTGTCCCAAGACAAAAGGCAGACAAAAGCAAATGTCTACAGATGGCAAGAAGAAAGGGGGCCAAAAGTCAAAGAATGTGCAAAACAAGGTTTTTGTTGCACATGCGACTTCAACAAAGGCTAAAGGAAGATTTATTGTGGACTCTGCAGCCACACGGCACATTTGCAAAGATAAACATTTGTTTATTTCCTTCAAGTCACAGGAGGGCCAGATTCATCAGGCTGATGGGACTTCGATCCAGATTGCAGGCGAAGGAGTGATCGAGCTTAAAAGTTTGAATTCCACTATTAACAAAGTTCTTTTTGTTCCAGAGTCAGCTGAGAACCTGCTGAGTGTTCCCCAGCTCACAGAGAAGAACTTTGATGTTTTCTTTTCAAAGGGCATCTGCATCATCAGCAAGGACGATGAGGAACTCTTACGTGCTGACTACGTGAACAGTTTATTTCAGATTGCTTATGATGATATTGGTGTAAATGTGCAGAGTAATGATTCTTGTTGTATGGTGAAAACTAACAAAGTTCTCCATGCAGATTGTATTCATTCACACCACAGGAGGTTTGGTCATATGTCCTGGCAGATGCTAACCAAAATGCCAGAAGTAGTTAATGGTTTAACCATTAAACCATGCAAGTTCTACATGAAGTGCAAGTCATGTGCAGAGCACAAGGTGAGGGTGGCTTCAAAGGGTAAGGTATCTGGCAGACAAGTTTCAAAACCCTACCAGATTGTCCATGCTGACCTTGTTGGTCCATTGGCGCCCTCTCTTGGTGGAGCTAAATATTTCATGGTATTGATTGATGCTTTTTCCAGATACATTCATGTGTATTTGCTTAAGCAAAAATCAGATGCATTTTCTAAGTTCAAAGAATTCTATGCCTGGTTGAAAAATGCCCGTGGAAAGCAACTACAATGTCTTTTCACTGACCGTGGTGGAGAATTCACTTCTCAGCAATTTGAGGCTTTTCTAACTGAGAAGGGAATCCAGCATGACCTCGCTTGTCCACGATCTCCATGGGAGAATGGACTTTGTGAAAGAGCAAACCAGACATTGCTACAAGGTTTAAAAACTCAGTTAAGTGATGCCAATCTACCTGAATCTTATTGGGGGGAGAGTTTGAATCATTTTGTGCATACTTACAATAGGAGATTATCTACATCCATAGGTTGCACCCCTTATGAAAAGATGTTTGGCAAGAAGCCTTATGTCAAATACATGAGAATCTTTGGTTCTGACATGTGGGTACATACTCCACAGAGCAGCAAGCTCGGGAAGCGTGGTGTACTTGGGATTTTTGTAGGATATGAGAAAGGTGCATACAGAGTATACATGCCCGACACAAGGACAATAAGGTTCACCAAAAGTGTGGAGTATTGTGCAAAATGGGGTGAAAATGTGGGGATTTTCCAAAGTCATCCTGAAGCTGAGGAAGCAGAGGAAGCTAAGGATGATGATCAGGGTTCGGATTCCGATTCAGTGGGAGGTGCTGATGCTGCTGTCAGCGACAGCGAAACAATAAAACACCAGAGCGATAAAACTTCACTCAGACCATCTGATGGGTCTGAAACTGAATTGGATGAACCACAGTTCATCAGTGGCCGCATTTCTCCAAACAAGGAGGAGATTTGCGTTAAAGACTCACGTCTGATACGCAAATCACAAAGGGCCACGAAGGGCAAACCACCCAAAAGGTTTGATGATGAGTTTGCCAGCACAGCTACTGCTGTCGTTGGTAGCTCAATGAAGGTGTGGGAACCTTCAAGTTTTCAAGAAATTCGAGAACTGTCCTCAAAGGACGCTGAGCCATGGTTAAAGGCTATAAATGATGAACTTAGTTCCTTGGAAAGAAACAAGACCTGGGAGTTAGTTCCAGTTACACCGTGCAAGGGAATGCATAAAGAAAGGAATTATTCAGGTGTCATATATGGCAGGTAACGAGATTCCTGCAGATCTGTTGTCTAAAGTTGTTAACAAACAACAACTGCATGTGTATATGCAAAAGCTACAGTTGGTTAGTAAAACCAGTGCTTAATGTTACATGGAAAGGGGGAGGTTGTTGTAATTCTTCCATTCCACCTTAAGGGTTGGACATGTGACTTGGGCTGTTCAGTTGGAGTTAACTGCCACTGTGTGTACTTCTGATGATGATAACGTCTAATCCTTTACCTCAGGTTTTGTCCTGCTGTTTTGTTTAATAAAGATGCTTGTTTAAAACGTTCATACAAGCCTCTGTTATGCCAACTTCTGCTACGTAAAGAAATCTGAAGGTGTGCCTAGCTGTCTGAAGACTAGGCCCATGATTTCTGCTGCTCCAGGGACTGAAACTCAAACGCCAGTTGTTAGGTGTTACTGAGTGAGCTAACTGGGAGGGCATGCCAGTTGCTCTGGTCTACCTGGATTATCAATAACAGTTATGTCCCATTGTCTGCGCGCACATGTGTTGCTCGGCCCCGCCCCCTGCCCTCTCCGCTGCCATGGCAGCAACTGGACCAGGGCCTCCACCTCCACAGCTGAGCCTCTGTTGGGGCCCACCACAGATGCACTCCAAAAGCACATCCGCAGCAGGCCCCATCAGAGGCCCTGCGGGGTAGGCAGAGCCTCTGGCCTAGTCGTCATTGCAATTCTGGAGAGTCAGAGATAAGGCAGGGGGCAGCAGAGGATGGACACACACTGTGACAAATTTGTGAGTGCCCAGACCCCCCAGGGCCCCTGGAGTTGCCACCAGTGCACCTACTTTTCCCATAGCCAGTGCTCTAATTGGGTAAAACTAGTCAGTCATGGTTACCCAGCCAAGTGCAGGGTGTTCACACTCCTCTTGTACCATGTTGGTGCTGGCACTAGGAGGTCCCTTGGTAAAAACAGGGACCCCCCCCCAAGCTGGCTGCGTTGTTATTTTTTGGGGGGAGGGGTGTTTCTGTATTGTATTACACTATTGCCAAAACCATGTAAACAGTTTTTGTAAACAGCAGTGACATTTTATATTAATATTTTAAATAAATATGTTGCATATCCCAAAGAATTCTCTCTCTCTGTGTAATTATATATAGAGGAGGGATAAGGAGGGAGAGAAAGAGACAGAGAGAGAAACTGAAGATTATTACTTTGAAGTATCATGGTTTCTACTTTCTACTCCAAAACTGAAAAAGAAATTCAGAAATACTGAATCTGTATGGCACCTATTTCCAAAATTAACAATGTACTGGGGTTTTTTGTTTTGTTTAAAAGTGCAGCTAAAACAACACATTTTTAGAAAACCTTGCAAAGAAAATACCGTAGTCAAAGCTAAATTTGTTGAACAAATAATGGGAGGAAAACAAAGTTAGGCCTCCGGCAGCCCGCTCCTCAGGTGGCCCGAGAGGATCCGCAGCCTCCGGTGCGCAGCCGACGGGGAAGCGCCGCTCTTGCCGCCTGCCGGCCCTTCTGCCGCCGTCATCGCGCTTCCGCGTTGAGCCGTCAACGTCAGGGTGAAAGGTCGAACGCGGCGGCCCGCGGCAGTTATAGGCTGCCCAGGCGCGCGGCGCGCCTGCGCGGCCCCGCCCCGCTGCCCAAATTATCCACTGCATTATCCGCTGAGCCGGTTTAGGAGAGCGGGCAATACGATAGGAACCCGGCAACATCTCGCGGCACACCAGGCAACATCTCGCGGCACACTAGTGTGCCGCAGAACACCGGTTGAGAAACGCTGCACTAGAGCATCAACACAGAGGGGAAGAGAATCATGAATAGAATAGCATGAGGAAATGGAAACTTTTCTTCCCACTTGATCGCCTTTCTTGGACATCAAAGGAAGGCAGAACATCGTGTGGTGGACACGGTGGGAATTAATTATTAGAGACCGCACGCCAGATGTGTGTGTTTGTTATGCAAGAGAAAGAGAGAAGTGCTCAAAGTTCACCTAAAAATTATAGCTCACAGTCACGCAGCATCAATGGCTCTTATCTCAGTTCTCCTGCAATGCACAGGGTGAAGCATTTTCCTCAGTGCTTCATTAGCCGCCACTCTCTTGGAGAAGTGGCCTGCTAAGCCTTCCTGTTTTCACCAGCAAAACAGCATTCATCCAACCAGGTTCTGGGCTAAGGATTTGTAGCTTCATTACCACAGATAGGACTTTTTATGGCTTTGTTTCCAGGTCAGGTTTGCTGTGCTATTAATCAAATGTAATAAAAAAATGGGAGTGGGGGGAAAAAAAGCCTGGAAATTGTCCATCTTTAAATCACAAGGAAGCGTCTAGGCTTGTTTTGTTGATATGTTACACTGAACAATAGAATCAACTGTCTGCAAACATGTATAAAATATTGAATAAAATATTGGGGGGCAGGTAAGCTCCACCCCACATAATCAATCAAAAAATGTGGCACATGCACACCATTTGAATGGCAATGCCCGTTAACTGGAGGGAGGGCCTCAAATATTTTATTGGGGGAGACAAGGTGACCATAGCCCCTAGGAGTTGGCTCCTATGTGTACAGTGGTACCTCGGGTTACATACGCTTCATAATAATAATAATAATAATAATAATAATAATAATAATAATAATTTATTATTTATACCCCGCCCATCCGGCTGGGTTTCCCCAGCCACTCTGGGCGGCTTCCAACAGAGCATTAAAATACAATAATTCAGGTTATATACTCCGCTAACCCAGAAATAACACTTCAGGTTAAGAACTTTGCTTCAGGGTAAGAACAGAAATCATGCTCTGGTGGCGCAGCGGCAGCGGGAGGCCCCATTAGCTAAAGTGGTGCTTCAGGTTAAGAACGTTTTCAGGTTAAGAAAGGACCACCGGAAAGAATTAAGTTCTTAACCCGAGGTACCACTGTATAAGTGTTTGTGTGAAAGAGTGCACACCTTGTATGGCTCGGCTGTTTGTGTGCAGGTACGCAGACTGTACACTCGTCGAATGCAATACATGAATGCCCTTTCTAAAACCTTGGCCATCAACAGAAGAGAATGGAGAGTGACAAGCAATCTGGCCTCTGATCTCACAGCCAGTCCTGTTGTCAGAGCCACCCAAAACCAGTTCAAGACACAGGAGGGGTTGAACTGGGAATGTCAGAAGACACAGGAGTTAGACTCCTCCCCAACAGCCCATTTGGTCCCTCCTTAAGATTTACCCCCCTACCGTTGGGACACATGGTCTCTTTCTTCACCACCTCCAAGGCTTTTGATGGGTCTAATGAAGCCAGTTTCAACCTGCTGGCACCTTCCCCAGAATTTGCGGACTCAAGTTCTTCAGGCTCCTCCCTCCTGTTGTTGTTGTTGTTGTTGTTGTTGTTGTTATTGACCAACAACATCTAGAGGACAATTGCTTCCCCACTCTTTGACGCCACAGCAGTAGTATCATTTGTAAAATTAGCCCTAAGAGAGGAATAAAAGCTCGTCTTGCTAGCTAGGGGTGATGGGATCTGTAGTCCAAAAACAGCTGGAGACCCAAGTTTGCGAAATACTGGAGAGGAACACAATGATACCTAAAGGGGTGTGACTACAGCCACAGAGATATTCTCAATTCAGGCACATTTGGCGGAGTTGATGTGTTGTTTCTTATGATACCCGCTTCCTCTTGTCTCATTGCTTTCCCCCAGGGAAAATTGCTCTTTAGTGCTCAGTAGGAGCAAACAGCAATTCAGGTTTCCCATGAATTGCTGATTGTTCTGATTTAAAGCTGAAGAGCAGGTTTTCCCTGGGAAAACCATTCAGATCCATGCTTTCTAGACATGGGACAAGCAGAAATGTGGGCAAGCCCCAAGTGAATGGATTAATGCTTCTGCCATCCCTTTAATTGCACCTGCATGCATTGGGCATGCCTTGAACTGATTAATTTAAACTGTGTCGAGGTTCACATTGCTCTGAAGGGTTTGAAGCAGAAGGCTAGTCTAGCTCCACAAAACAGTGAGATTTCAGAAGGTTAAGCAACCACAATTCCACATAAGAGCAGACCTCTGAGAGTTTTTAGTTTTTTTTAAAATTCTACAAGTTGAGTAATGCGGCTATAATTATTAATGACTTTGAATCTGTAGTGGTATTTCGGAATCCCAGCAAAGAGCCAAGTCCCGCTCTCATGTACATCTGTAATCGTGTTGAGAAACAGTCTGTGCAAAAAGTGATTTATTTCCATACTGATGAAACTTTGCAGAAATTAAATGAATGGCAGTTTGCAGAAATGTGTCTGATCCTGGGGTCGTACTGATCTGGAGGTCGTGGCAGGCTCCTCCCTTTTAATTTTGTGTTCCATGTATAGAAATGCCCTTGAACTCCCGGGTATTGAAGAGAATGGAATAGTCTTTACTTACCATAAGTGCACAAGAGCTCTCCTGACTCCTAAATGGAATATTACATTTATTCCACTGCTCCTCTAAGGTGGTTCCCCATTTCATCCTAACAGTCATAGAGAAGCCTTGGGATATGGTTGGGGGAGTTGAACCCTTTCTCTCTTGGTCACAGCCATGGGAAGATAAAAAAGTAAGCCTCTCAAAAGCTGTGTTTCAGGGAAATCTGCTTTGGTACCAATGGGAGATGAAATGGAATGAAGCTAGCTGCTTTTCCTTGCCCTGGAGCCACAACAATGGCTGCCGAGGGCACTCTTTATATAGAAAAGGGTACCAATTTACATTTCATCAACAGCAGCAGAATTAAGGGCAAAAGGGCATGGTGAAGTTTCCCCCAAGAAATTATCTCTTCTAGAGCAGGTTATCCATTGTTTGAGAACTATGTGTTATATAATTAGCACAGAATCTGGCTAGTGCCAGTATAGTCTTAGCTGAGGGATGAATAAAACAAGAATAGCCTTTGTGTTGTCATCCAGAAGCACCTTTAAATTAATTGTAGGTAGTTAATGGCTGTGCCACAGAACGGCTAAGAAATGACAAGAATAAAGAGCCAGCTGCAGTATTTTAGGACAAATAATTTAGTATTCAATATAACTACGAGTTCATTGTTAAACTATTATCATCTGTTTATCCTCCTTAGTAAAATGTGTTGGCAATCTATGGCTGGGGTAAAAAAAACAGTAATTCTTCATCTATATGATTTACAATTGGTGAAGAACTGGAGAAGGAAGTGCTGTTATTAATTTTCCGTATCTTTGTTTTTAGATATTATGATGTGGAGATTGTTCAATTTGGTTGTGTGCTGTTTGATGTGGGGACGCGGGTGGCACTGTGGTCTAAACCACAGAGCCTAGGGCTTGCCGATCAGAGGTTGGCGGTTCGACGGGGTGAGCTCCTGTTGTTCGGTCCCTGCTCCTGCCCACCTAGCAGTTCGAAAGCATGTCAAAGTGCAAGTAGATAAATAGGTACCGCTCCGGCGGGAAGGTAAACGGCGTTTCCGTGTGCTGCTCTGGTTCTGCCAGAAGCGGCTTAGTCATGCTGGCCACATGACCCAGAAGCTGTCTGCAGACAAACACTGGCTCCCTCGGCCTATAGAGCGAGATGAGTGTGCAACCCCAGAGTCGTCTGTGACTGGACCTAACGGTCAGGGGTACCTTTACCTTTACTTTTTGATGTGTTCCATTTATTCTGAATGACTACTTTTGTCATGATTCTGTAAATCTTTTCAAGTCATAAGCTGGCATGAGCATGGTTTTAATACAGTGGCACCTCGGGTTACAGACACTTCAGTTACAGACGCTTCAGGTTACAGACTCGGCTAACCCAGAAATAGTACCTCGGGTTAAGAACTTTGCTTTAGGATAAGAACAGAAATCGGGCAGCAGTGGCGCAGCAGCGGCGGGAAGCCCCATTAGCTAAAGTGGTACCTCAGGTTAAGAACAGTTTCAGGTTAAGAACGGACCTCCGGCATGAATGAAGTTCTTAACCAGAGGTACCACTGTAGGTGCTGGAACTCACCCTGAGAGTTGGGAGGCTGGGAGACTCGGGGCAGCCCTGAACCAGTTTGACAACAGCCACAACCACTGCCTGCAGAGGTGCTAAAAACTACAGCAAGCTGTCTCCCTAGCTGGTTTGGGAGTCACCCCTGGTTCAAAAAACGTAAAGGTACCCCTGACCATTAGTTCCAGTCGTGGACGACTCTGGGGTTGCGGTGCTCATCTCGCTTTACTGGCTGAGGGAGCCGGTGTACAGCTTCCGGGTCATGTGGCCAGCATGACTAAGCCGCTTTCTGGCGAACCAGAGCAGCGCACGGAAACGCCGTTTACCTTCCCACCGGAGCGTTACCCATTTATCTGCATGCACTTGATGTGCTTTTGAACTGCTAGGTGGGCAGGAGCTGGGACCGAACAATGGGAGCTCACCCCATCATGGGGATTCGAACTGCTGACCTTCTGATCGGGAAGCCCTAGGCTCTGTGGTTTAGACCACAGCGCCACCCGCATCCCTTGTTGTTCAGTCGTTCAGTCGTGTCCGACTCTTCATGATCCCATGGACCAGAGCACACCAGGCACACCTATCCTTCACTGCCTCTCGCAGTTTGGCCAAACTCATGTTAGTAGCTTCGAGAACACTGTCTAACCATCTCATCCTCTGCCGTCCCCTTCTCCTTGTGCCCTCAACCTTTCCCAACATCAGGGTCTTTTCTAGGGAGTCTTCTCTTCTCATGAGGTGGCCAAAGTGCATCCCTAGTGCAGGTCAAATAAATGTGCCCCTGTCAAATGCAAGGTGGTTCTTTTAAATGAGATTCAGAAGTTATACAGAACACAAGTGAGTGAGAAGATTAAAGATTTTATTCTAAACAGCAAGCAATATATACATACCAAGCAAGCTCCTCAATTTGCCACTTGGAAGCCCTCAAGAAGTGGCGAAGTGACTTGCTCAGTTTGCATGGCCTTGAACTTCTTAGACTCTGCCCAACACCATCTGATTTATAGATAGCTAGCCTGTTAGCCTGCCTGGCTTGCTCGACTGTGCAGATTATCCATTAGCCACCTCTTCCAATGCCTCACATTCTCCAAATAATGTCTAACATCAAAGAAGGTGAAGGTACAGAGCACTATCACTTCCTTCCACAGATTAGGGCATTAAAAGCGGTCCTCGGCCATCAAAGAGCTTAACAAAAGATAGGGAAAAGGAAGGAACAGGGGGCAGGAAGGATAACCATGTCAGATCACTAACTCCTCAAAATACAAATAGCTTCCGGATAGATTGCCCATAAGCCCCTGTCTCCCTCGTTCTCTTAGATTCAAGTGGATGCCTAGGGCAGCTCGGAAGTGCCCTTGCACAGACGTGTGGAAGCCTGGCTAGAAAGCTTAAAAGCCGCCACTGCTCCACAGGAGATGGATTGAAGGAAAGGAAATATGAATTGGCCCCACTCAGTAGCTTGACCAATTGCAGCTAGGAGCGGTTAGGAGCTAGGTGGAATCACAGATCTTAAAAAAAAAAAAAAAAAGGTATAGACTTGCACATGCTAGCTAGCTTCCTTTTTGACTTGAAATGCTCATTTTGGGCTTCTCAGAAGTACATAAAGGCAAGAAGCGGGTGGGGGGAGCACCAACCCACAATGGCACCCACCTAAGAGGTGTCAAAACTGCGCTCCAGTGTACTTTGGCTGAAAAAAAAGCACTGGTTTTAACTATGAAATGGCAGCATATAAATAATGATGATGATGATAGGGGAGGTTCATGAGGGCCCTCACATTTCCAACTCTCTTTTGAATATTTGCACCCGTCTCCAGTTTGGGGGCAACTATTTTTCTTCTTCTTTCTCTCCCCAGTTTTTGAGCCAGTCAAAATCAGTATGTTGCCCCCCTGAGGAACTTTGGCTCACTTTGAAATGGCTGCAGTTTTGAAAGAAGCTTTGTAGAGAGTTAATTACCAGGTATTTCTGCTTCGCTAGTTGGCCACCTCTTTCCCTCTCGTAATCCAGATGAAGAGCTTGACCTACCATCTGCTATCTTTCGTAGTCCAGCCTCTTCACCAAAGAGGCTTTGTACAGTGGAAAATAACATTGTGTTAATATTATCAGTTAAAAGGAAAAGTGAGGGTAAATTTCCTTGTTACTTAGAAAGCGCATGTGAATTTAGTGTGGCTGCTTTTATCTCCTGACTTAACGTTTTTACTGCTTCGCTGGAGCAGAGAAAGCATAAAATGAAATATTAAAGGGGGGTGGAAATGAAGGAAGGGAGAAATGCTATATGAAATTAAGAAGTAACGCGGATAGAGCAGAAGTTAGATGAGACTAGACAGATCTGTTTATTCAGAGAAGATAGTTAATAACCTAGTTTCATTCTGACATGCAGTCATCAGTTCCCGTTAAACCTTTCAGAATCAGCTAAAATGATGCCTAAAGTGATGGAAGGACCCTTGCTTTTCAGGCAAAAATGAATTGCTTTAAAGTCAGCTTCTTTGTTAATTATTTCAATATGGCAAGCAAGAAATTCTTATCCTGGGTCTAAATTAAAGGTGGGCTGCACTGCCCAGGGCAGTTTAAAATAATTCTTCCCCCAAGAAAGTCAGGTGCTACACTTTTTAAGTATCATTATGGTCTTGGCATATGTTGGGAGGATGCTCTACAAAGTTGCTGCTACCCATTTTGGATCTTACTTGGCTTGGAGAAATCTCTGTTCAGCCTGGAGAAAGAAATACTTTCTCCCATCCCTTGGCTATGTAGTGCTAGAACAGGAACAGCCAACACTGTGCCTCCGAATGTTTTGGTGCTCTCATCATCATCAGGACCAATGGATGATGGGAGTTGAACTCCAACCACATCTGGAAGGACTGTGTTGGCTATCCATGTTGGCTCCTGCAGCAAATTGGAAGCAGGGGAAGCCCCGTCGGACGTTCGGCTTCCAAAAGAACGTTCAAAAACCGGAATACTCGTGCTGGTGGACAACCGTAACAATAAATTATCTATCTATCTAACCGGAATACTCACTTCTGGTTTTCAATTGTTTGGGAGGTGGAACGTTCGACTCCCAAGACGTTCGGGAGCCGAAGTATGACTGTATAACAATCACAAACACCACCTTTTAGATGTTTTTAGCCAGTGCTATTTTTCTAGAAAAAGAGGTGCCAGAACTCACCATGAATATTCTCTTAGAATGGCAATGATACCCACCTGAGAGGTGCCAGAACTGAGTTCCTGTGAGTTCCCACTGAAAAAAAGCCCTGATTTTAGCTATGTGCGTTTTCTTTTCATTTTTGTGAGCCACCTTGGGTTCTGGTTCTGGGAGAAAGGCAGAGACAGTAATAATAATAATCTAATTTCTTGAGATCACTCACCCCCTATATAACAATAATTTAGTTTCTTGGGATCATTCATCCCCAAATAATAGTAATAATTTAGTTTCTTGATATAATCTCCAGTAAATTACCATCTGAAATGTTAAGGTAACAACCAAATCCTTAAGAATATTCAAAATATCCTCAAGGCAAAATGTTTCATCCCACTTACCCTCTCTGAAGGACAAGAAGCAATTATATGTTGTCGTTGACTCTGTTGTTCAGCAGCGGCAATAATTAGCTGGGAGTTTGTTCGTGGAGTGATGTTGCAATTTTGAAGTTGAGAAATGTATCTTTGATGGGTAGGACACATAACAAATGCTGTAAAAACTGGGAAAATTGGTACTCGAGTGCAGAACAGCCAGGAGGAAAACAAAAAAGGCTGATAATATGTAGGAGAAAATGAAAACCAATTAATCCTTTTCCACTGAGTAACTGATGAGTTAGTAAATCCTTCCTTGAACTACACAAATGTTTCTGTCTTAACTCAAGGTATGGTGCATTTAACATTTCTCACACATAATTAATTTACTGTGTGGCTTCCTCCTTCTCCAGAAGCACACCATTTATTTTGTCAAGCTTGGAAACTGTGTGGCCATGAGTCGACCAAAGCTAAGCATGTTTTCAATGTGAGAGTTAGGTATACATTTGGTTTTCTCCCATTTACTTTGATAGAAGTTAAAAGAGCTTAGCTTTGGGCTGGATGAAGTCCTATCTGTATACAGTCGTACCTTGGAAGTCGAACGGAATCTGTTCCGGAAGTCCATTCAACTTCCAAAATGTTCAGAAACCAAAGCGCAGCTTCTGATTGGCTGCAGGAAGCTCCTGCAGCCAATCGGAAGCCCCGTTGAGCGTTCGGGTTCCAAAGAACGTTTGCAAACCGGAACACTCATTTCCGGGTTTGCGGCATTTGGGAACCAAAACGTCCAAGTACCAAGTCATTCGGGATCCAAGGTACGACTGTATTAATGCAGCCCACTTTAGCCATTTTATCCCCCCTCTCCAAGAATTGTTGTGTGTACATATAAATTTATACTTAGAGAAATTCACAGCTGGAAAATTTAGTGACCTCTCTTGCCCTTGAAGTCACCTGCACTCCCTGGAAAGCGTCTTCAGAGGCTCTGGTAGACACTTCTGACCAATGTGGGCTGGGGTGTTAGGCATTACTGGGGAGGAATTCAGGTGCCCCCCTCCCTCAGCAGCTACTTAAAACCCATCTTCATTGTTCAGGAGGGCCTCCACTTTCCAAAGGAGCTTTTAGGAGGGGATCAGATGGATGCCCTGGGAAGGAAGGACTGTGACTTATTGCCTCCTTTGGGAAGGAGTTTAGGATATAAATTTAGCCAATAATAATAATAATAATACTCTAAAGGTGCCAAGCACAAACACTCCTAGACTTACTTGCCTGCAATTTGGCAAGCTTCATCCATTTCATATATATATATTTTGTGCGTGTAGAAATTATAGCCAGGATTATTTTTATTATTTCCCATTAGTGAAGCCAGGAGGACAAAATGGACTTGGATAGATCCCAAGTCAAACTGAGCAACCTACAAAGTTCTTGGGACCAAGACAGCTTGTTTTCTGAAGTGCTGAGTTGAAGTCCAAACCAGAAATTGTGTGATCGCTGCAAGACACGCCCCTGAGTGATTGCCAAACCTTCCCTCCTCATCCTAATATTGACCTCCAAGCACTGTCGGAGGAAGAGGGGGGCGGTGGGAGCGCACCGCCCCCGGCAGCGCGATCCTGGTGGGGTTCCATCGCGGCTGCCCCCCCCCGCGCTGGGAGCCCCGCCCCCGCCTGCTCTCTGCCCCCGGTGCCGGAGCATGAAGCTCCGCCACTGCCTCCAAGACCTTACATGTGCTGCTGATGATTTGGCGATTGTATTAACTTCTGAGCCAGTTTTACCAGTTTGCAAGCAGCCTTTCCTTCAAGCAGGAATAGAGTCAAGGTTGTAGCGGAAAAACGGTTCCCCTGATCTTTGGTTTAATTTCCCCAGTCATCCATTGTTTCTGAAGGCTTGCTCCTGAAGACACAAATAGGTTTCAGATGTATATAGAGACACGTGACCTTTTGATTCTGCGGAAGAAAACAAGACACTTACCTGGAGGGGACTTTGCCCCTGATCATTGCAATGTCTGTAGAAAGAAACATGCTTTGCTGCCTGAGTGACCAGGCATTTACATTGGGGATGAGACTTTCGGATGTATTGATTCAATCTCATTTTATAGAGTGCATTGCAACGTATTTTATTGTGCACTTGTTGGAATCCCACCAGGAGCCTGGAGCAGGTGAGAAACAAAACAGCTAAATTATAACAGCAGAGATGCAGCAGATTTCTAGATTTCAGCTGAAAAGTTTAAGAAAATCTTGGAATTCTGGCTGATAGATAATTTCAGGAAGTGGGAGAGCACCAGCCCAGAATGCCCATCAATGCTGATTTGTAGGCATTTTGTGTCAATATGGTTGGCAGATTGTTTCAGGAATGTGCCCTGTCCCGGTGGATCCTGCCAACTAAGGTGGTCACCTCACCTTGCCTCATAGGTGGGCCGGGGCTGAAGCCACCAGAGCAGACATTGATCCACATACCTATAGCTTTTGCCCACAGTTCTAGAGACAATAGGCTGCTTGTAATGTATTGGGATAATTGCTCCATTATACTTCTCACTCTAAGTATATTAAACAGAACATTAAAAATAAGGATCCCCAAATGAATGCAATGTCTTATTTTACTTCTCTGGCTGCCTCTTTCCATTTTCCAGGGCATTGTGCCATGCCCATGAATTGACAAGTGGGTTCATTCTCTGATCTGTAAAGGTGCAGCCTAAATCAAGTCCAGGAACATAATGAGTTTTTGCCCAATTAGGTAATCTGTCATTAAGACAACTTTCTGCTCAA
The DNA here is from genome assembly GCA_034642065.1 of Darevskia nairensis. Classification (NCBI taxonomy): domain Eukaryota; kingdom Metazoa; phylum Chordata; class Lepidosauria; order Squamata; family Lacertidae; genus Darevskia; species Darevskia nairensis. The sequence continues at coordinate 667,850 of JAWWNI010000277.1, forward strand.
GCCAGTTTTTTTTTCCCAATCTCTGTAGCCCTGAAATACTACTTTAATCTTTCAGAAACAAGTCTCCCCACCGCCGACTTATTGAAATCTACACCTTTTTCCCCCTAAGACGTGAGGGCAATAGCATTCTCTGCTTCCAAGCCTAAGGATTAGGCAGTTGTTTTCTCTCTACACCATTTCTTCCGCCATTTGTCTCTGCTCTTGCATGCCAGTAAATATTTTAAGTAGGGCTCAGCCACACTTATCTTTTGCCCCGAGCTTTCAAGGCACAGGTCTATACTTTGTAGAGCTGTGTCTGAGCGCTCCCCTGCACAAACCAGTTGCGCTCTGCTATAACTGCCTCTGTGAGAGTTGTAAGAAGGCCCCTATTCCTCACAGAGCTGCAATTCCAAGAGTGCTTTAACCATAAATCACAGGGGACTTTGGGAATCATAGCTCTGTGTGGAGGCAGGGGCCTCCTAACAATGCCCAGCACCCTATTGTGGGGGAATTAGATGCTTGTATATACGGGATATAGGTTTCATATATCAGCCTTTCTAGGAAGTCTGTGCTCTGTGCTTGCTTAGAGCGTGAACACCTCATGCAATCAGTCTCACTGGAGCACGTGAGAGCTTGAGGAATGTGAGGAATTTCCTTTGTCTGTGTGTGCTGGCTGAATAAAAGGAGTTGCTTGCAGCTTGAGAGAGAGACGTCTCCATTTATTCCTACTGTGTGTTAGACTGATTTTTTCACCTAAGACGAGCTGGTTTTCGTCAATTGGTACCCCGTGTGATTGCTATTGGATTTTACGTGTTATTATTACTTTTTTTGGATTTTTAACGCCTTGGTTTGGCCACAGCACTCTCCCCCCACCCGGCAAGGGTTTACAGGCGCCTGCTCATCCTTCGTGGATCTCTCATCGGTGAGTGCTACCCCCCCTTCCTTTTCTATTGATTCTTTTGTAACTTTAAAAATGGGGCAATCTCTCTCAGCACCACAAAAGAAATTCTTTGATGAATTGAAGTTTCTCCTGGCCAGCAACGATCTTGTGGTCCTGGACAATGATTTAAAACTCCTCATAGACGCTTTGGCTTTGCATTGTCCTTGGTTCCCTTTAGATGGAACTTGGAATTTAGAAGATTGGAAAAAAATTGGACATTTCTTTCACAATCATTCGCAGATTGATATTCGCATTTTGCATGCATGGGGGAAAGTTTACAAGGCTATGTCTACGCTCAGCCCATCAAACATTCTTTTGGCTGCAGCCCCCCCTCCCATTGTTTCTTTGGCTCCTGCTTCACAATCCATATATCCTGCCTTGCCTTCACCCCCACCACCAGCATATGTCCCTCCCAAGGCTTTGGACGTACCCCCAGTGTCTCCAGCTTTGCTGCCCCCACCACCCCATTTACCTACCACAACACCACTCCAGGCAGCTCTTCATGCTGCTGCTCCTTTGTTGCCTTTTGATTCCCTCCCCCCAGCCGCTATTTTCCCTGTCCTGCTCCCTGCCGCCCCAGCTGGTGGACCCCCACGGCATGAACAAATGGACCTTCATTTTATTAAGGAACTTTATACATCTGTTAGGGACAATGGCTTGCATTCACCTTATACCTTGGGTCTTTTTGGCACCATTTTTCAGCGGCGCTTACTTCCTGAAGATATTAAATCTCTTGTGCGCACTGTTCTCCTGCCACACCAAATGATTCTTTTTATGCAAGGCTGGATTTGGGCATGCCAGCGCCGCGTTCATACTATTATGACCACCCTTAATAATGCTGCTCAGGTGGCCCACCAAGCGGCCGTTGCCGCTCTCGCTGTGGGTGCAGCCCCGCCCCCCGCGCCGGTTTTGTTAACGCAAACCGCTGTACTTAACGGTCTCACCGGCGAGGGCGATTTCCTTACTATCCAACAGCAATTGGGGCTTGATCCCTCCTATTGGGACGCCACCACTGCCGCAGCCCAGGAAGCCTTGACTGCCGTTCCAGATGACAAAACTGAAAAGGGTGGGCGTTGGGGCAGTGTGCGTCAAGGACCTTCTGAACCTTATGGGACTTTTGTGGATCGTTTATACAATACTTTAAAGCGCCAAGTGCAGGATGTAGCGGCACAGGAAGTCATTGTCCGCCAGTTGGCCTTTGACAATGCCAATGAGGACTGCAAGCAAGTGCTGCGCCCTCTATTGACCACACCCAATATTGCAATCGCGGACATGCTCAAAGCCTGTCAGTCCGTGGGTACTGAAACCCACAAGGCTCACCTCCTGGCTACTGCCCTGTCCTCTGCCACGCCCCCGAATCCAGCTAAGGACAAGGCATGCTATGGGTGTGGCAAATTCGGCCATTTTCGCGCGAATTGTAGATCCACCCCGAAACAGCGCAGACCCAGCTCTAAATGCCCCATCTGTAAAAAGGGGTTTCATTGGGCAAACCAATGTCGTTCTGCACCACAGAATCAACAAAATTCACAACTCCAGCCGTCGGGAAACCAGCAGTCGGGCCCCCCCCGGGCCCAGGTTCAACAATAGGGGACCCACCGCAATGCTCCTCCACGGCTTCCGCCCCCGACTTACCCCGCTTGTTTTTGACTCAGGACCTACAATTGACAATCCCCTTTGTGCCGCAACAAGCACGGGTGATGGTGGGAGCTGCTTTCTCCTCCACCGCCCAATGCCTTGTTTTTCCTCTGCTGGAGGTTTTGCACCAGGGCATCCATATTATCCCTGGCTTCTTGCAGGGGTTGCATGACAATAATCCTTATGTCATGGTGTTTTCTGACCGCCCAACTCACCTAAGGTCAGGATCACCTATTGCAAAAATTGTTTGCGCCCCTGGCGCTGTGCGGGACAATCCAAATCCTTTTGTGGCAGCTACCTTCTCGGTTACTGAACAGCGCCCAAAAATCAAAATGACACTTGGGGGACGCACTGTTGATGGGGTATTGGACACAGGGGCGGATTGCTCGGTCATTGCCACAAAGGACTGGCCCACATCCTGGCCAACGGAACCAGCTTCCAGTGTTGTCGGTGTTGGAGGTTTCACCTCGGCCCGCCGCAGCACGCATCCCATTTTAATACAAGGCTCCAAAGGCTTTGAAATGACCATCTTGCCTTTGGTCCTGGACATTCCCGTCTCCCTATGGGGACGCGATTTGCTTGCAGCAGCAGATACCACCATCTCTACAAATTTATGCTAAGGGCCGCTCCTGCTTTGCCCCGGACTGCGCTTTCTCTGCTGGATCACAGACACCCCTGTGTGGGTTGATCAGTGGCCATTGCCAAAAGAAAAGCTTGCAGCAGCGGCCCATCTTATTGCAGAACAACTTGCTTTGGGGCATATCGAACCTACTACCAGCCCATGGAATTCGCCAATATTCCTCATCAAAAAGAGGGCCTCTGGAAAATATCGTCTCCTTCACGATCTGAGGAGAGTTAACGAACAAATGCAACCTATGGGCACATTACAACCCGGAATGCCGAATCCTAATATGCTGCCACAGGATCATCAATTGGCAGTTATCGATCTAAAGGACTGTTTTTTCTCTATTCCCTTGGCACCACAGGACAAACAACGGTTTGCCTTTACCCTGCCAACTTTGAACAATTCGCAACCCACGCAACGTTATCATTGGGTCGTTCTCCCACAGGGTATGCGAAATTCACCAACATTGTGCCAATTCTATGTTGATGCGGCGCTAAAATCTTTTCGAGCTCGCCACCTAGAGGTGATTTGCTATCATTACACGGATGATATCCTTCTTTCTGCACCACGTGTCACGGAGGCTCTTTTGGATGACTTAATTGCTACCATGATGCAAGCTGGCCTGACCGTTGCAAAAGAAAAGATTCAACGTACCTTGCCTATCACCTATTTGGGACATCGCCTGACAGCTTCTGCAGCTACACCATTGTCTCCACAGCTGATGTTCCCACAGCAGCTCAAATTGGTGGATTTACAACAGTTGTTAGGACAATTAAATTGGATTAAGAGTTACTTGGATTTACCAACCTCTACTTTAAAACCATTGTTTTCTGCTCTAAAAGGACATAAGAATGCGGCAGATATCATCCCGGTTACCGCAGAGATGCACACGGCACTTGCAGTAGTCAATGAACATCTTTGCAAGTGCATGGTGGATAGGATCCCGTCGCTCTCCGTCCAGCAGCTTTCTCTTGCAGTTTTTTCTACTCCTTTGCTCCCTACGGCCATATTATATACAACTGGGAGCAAACCAGGAACTGTGTCGATCGTGGAGTGGCTTCATCTGCCACATACGCCCCCGCGTAATGTCTATGCCACCCCCAATAGTGTGATGGATTTAGTGGCGAAGGGCAGACGCCGTGCTTTGGCCCTTACTGGAATGGATTTACAAATAGTATATTTGCCATTTTCTCAGGAAGAGGTTAATCACCTGCTGATGACTGCCACCCATACCCAAATTGCATTCGCCGATTTTGTGGGACGTATCTCTCATAATCCGCCCAAAGATCCCAGATTATCTTTTTTGACTGGCCTTCGCTATGTATTGGAGTCTCCCTCTTCACCTCTCCCCTTACCATCTGCTCTTACCGTTTTCACGGATGGAACCAAGACTCGGGGGGTGGTGGTATGGGAGGAAGAGGGTATTTGGCATAGCTTGTATACCACGGATCAGACCTCTGCACAACGTTCTGAGCTCGCGGCGGTCATATTGGCCTTCCAAACCTTTGATTCTAAGCCCTTCAATCTTGTGGTAGATTCTCAATATGTGTATAATTTGTTGGCAATTTTGCCTTTGGCTTATATCACGCCTGCTATAGATGATAATTTGTTTGCATTGTTTTCTACCTTACAGAGTTTGATTCAGAAACGCAGCCATAAGTTTTATGTAGCTCACCTTCGGTCGCATACCGACCATCCAGGGTATCTGGCTGAAGGTAATGCTCGTGCTGATAAGGCCTTGAGACCTGATGTTTTCTCTCTGTTTGCCGACCCTTTGTCTAGTCATTCGGTATTTCACCAGAATGCAAAGGTCTTAGCAAAATCTTTTTCTATACCCATTTCTCAAGCCCGAGACATTGTGTCACAGTGCGCTGTGTGTTCCAAATCACCCACGGTAATTCCTTTCGATGCAGTCAACCCTAGGGGCTCACACCCCCTGGCGGTTTGGCAAATGGACGTTACTCACACCCCTGATTTGGCCCCCTTTTCGAAGGTACATCTCACTGTTGACACTGCCTCTGGCTTTATTTGGGCGACCCCTTTGAAAGGGGAAACCACTCGCCACGTTATACAACATCTTTTGCGTTGCTTTTCGGTTATGGGTAAGCCACAGTCTCTGAAAACGGATAATGGTCCTGCTTATATTTCCCGTTCCTTTTCTGATTTTTGTTCTTTGTGGGATATAAAGTTAACTCACGGTATCCCTTTTAATTCTACAGGACAGGCGATTGTCGAGCGTGCCCACTTGACTTTTAAGACCCTTCTTCACAAACAGTTGGGAGGCCGCTCGGCTGTGATCTCTGAAATACCTAATATTGTTCACCAAGTGCTGTTTACCTTAAATCATCTGTTATATCCTCATAATAGGAATCATACACCAGCGGAAGTCCATTTCCGACGGGAGGAGGTGTTGCAACGCCCTTTGGTGTCTTACAGGTTGCTTCCGGATCCTGAGTGGAAAGGCCCAACCTCCCTGGTATCGTGGGGACGTGGATTTGCCGCCATTGACGTCAACGGAACTACACGATGGGTTCCTGCACGCTGCGTTCGGCCCTGGCGCTCGTCACCTGCCTTACCATCATCCGAGGCGCCCCCCGCCGATTGATACCATATTTTCCGCTTTCTGAAGAAGGTTCCTTACCTGTGGGCTTTTGCCCTCGCTGCCCTTGGAGACAGCATCCTTTTCGCTGTCATGGCACTGGTGCGCTGTCCACAGTTGTTCCTGTCTTTCCGGCCAATTTGAAATTAAGGAGGCCTATCTACAATAGATGGAAACCTGTGTTTGCAAAAATGGATGTGTCATCGCATCAGGCTATTTCCACTTTTTTGGGAAGGAGCCCTTCTGCGAACATTATGAGACATCGTCCTCGCCGTGCCACCCTTTTGGTGAAGAGCCATAGGCCTGAACCTTATCATGATATCTGGAGTAATAATACCTATGTTAGAGATGTAGTTTATTTTTCTGCTATGCTTAATTTTTCTGATTGTTGGGTGTGTATGCATATTCCTCCTCAGTCGAAACGATCTGGCATTTTGTTGCATGGTATTCCAATTAATGAGTCTTATAAATTTAGTTATATTTCGAAAGACAATCGCACCCGTTCACCCCCCGTGGTTTTGTCACTCTTGGAAGTGGCTTCCCGTTGTTTTAGGTTCAATCACAATGCTAGTAGGTTCCTGGGTCACTATCCTTATTGTAATTGGACCCATGAGTATGTAAATGGATCTTCTTGTTTTCTTAATGTTCTCACCATGAGCGGCAGGCCACAAGTTACAATCAATAATATCACCTCCGACATGACCTACGAGCAACAGGCTTCGTGCAGAGATTTCTACGCTTGGCTGGACTGGATGAAGAGAAGCAGCAGATCTACCTGTTTGCTGCCAACTAATTTGTGGTTGTTTTGTGGCAATAAGGCCTATAAAGAGATCCCCTCGACATTTTCTGGCACCTGCACTCTGGGGGTGGTCATCCCATTAGTATACAAGTTGGATAAGCTTCCTGCGGTTCGTTTGCGTAATAAAAAAGAAGTAGAGTCACCAATTACACATTACACTGACACTGCCATTGCAAGAGCTGTCTTCCCTTCCCTAGGAGTAGCAATGAATTATAGGGATCTCCATCGCCTCGCAAATTGGACTGAGGCTTTGTTTAATTCCACCATTTCTGCAATGAAGTTGATTAATAGTGAAATGTCAGAGATTAGGGAGGTTGCTTTGCAAAACCGCTATGCTTTAGATATTGTTTTAGCTTCGTATGGAGGTGTATGTGCTTTGATTCATTCTCATTGTTGTATGTATATTTCTGACCAATCGCCTAATATTTCAGCCACCATTGATCATATGGAAGACATGATTGCCCACAATCCATTGAATCCCCCTGTTGGGTTTGATCCTTGGGAGTGGTTAACATCATGGCTTCCTAATGGTGTATGGTTACGTAAATTGCTTTTGATTATTATATTGATTTTTGTATTATTGCTTATAATCTGCTGTTGTATTCAGTGTCTCCCCTCCCTGTTTACCCAATGCATGGCGTGGTGGAACTCACCTCGTCCCTCCTCCGGGCTTACTAGAGGGATTTACGTTGCACGATATAAACACCTGGGAAATAATCTGTGTGATTCTGATTGAAGTATTCTCATATAAAATAAAGAAAGAGGGCATGTGGGGGAATTAGATGCTTGTATATACGGGATATAGGTTTCATATATCAGCCTTTCTAGGAAGTCTGTGCTCTGTGCTTGCTTAGAGCGTGAACACCTCATGCAATCAGTCTCACTGGAGCACGTGAGAGCTTGAGGAATGTGAGGAATTTCCTTTGTCTGTGTGTGCTGGCTGAATAAAAGGAGTTGCTTGCAGCTTGAGAGAGAGACGTCTCCATTTATTCCTACTGTGTGTTAGACTGATTTTTTCACCTAAGACGAGCTGGTTTTCGTCACCCTATAGTCCCCAGGATTCTTTGGGGGATCTACGGCTGTTTAAAGTGGGATCACAGTGCTTTAAATATATGTTGTGAATGTGGCCCTAATGCCATGACCCAGTAATGACTTCAGTACTCTGACTAGAGCAGAAGTTGTTGGGGTTTTTTAATGCCAGGATATGAAAATAAGGAGTAATACCATTGACATCCATTGCACTGTAAATCAGTTTAAATGTAAGTAAGCCAGCTAAATTGTGTTGTAGATTTGGTTGCTGTGCAGCCGAACTTGCCATCTTGCATTCCATGCATCCACCCAAATGGATCTATTTGAGAGTGGCAACTCTCTCTTCTGGGCCAATTTTGAATCTTTCTCCTATATACACAATTATTTGGCTAGATAGCATTTCCCCTCCCATTGGGCATAGCTGACAACAAGCCAGCCTGGTAAGGCGAAACACAATATTAAAATCATTTCAGTATCCTCACCGTGACTATGGTGGTTACCCATTGAGAATGTGCCTTCTTTCAAACAATTTCTTACATGATTTCTTAAAATGCTCTGCTCGGCAATTCTCCAGAACCTCAAAGTGGAATGACTGTCCATTTTGACGGTACCCCTGATTTCCTGATCACTGGGGAGATAGTGATTTAAAACATGATCTGCCAATGATTCAAAGTGTGCAAAAGGCTATTGCTTGGTAGAAGCAAACATGCCAGACTGCAAAAGATTTTTTGAAATGCTTATCATGAGATAAATGGCTAAACCTTTGGTTTCAACCAAATGTTCATGGTGGGTACCAAACGTCATGGGGTGAATGTGTTGAGAAGCTCCCAAGAGGTCCTTCTGGTAAGATCTATTACTGTAAATCTTGCTAGAAGACAAAAGTATTCAACAGAGTTGAAAGAATTTTGAAGGATTTTTCAAGTGCACTTGGGAGAGTCCTATTTGACTGGCTGTACAGATGGATGTTGAAGCCCCTTTGTTATGTACTTTCAATGCTCTGCTGGTAGGCAGCTGCCTGAACTTCTTGAACATAATATTTGCCAGAGAAAACTGCAGCAGGAAGCATTAACCTTACAGACATTGTATTTGTGAACCAATTGCACAATTTTTTGCCCATGGCAAATAGTTCTGTTTTCCCTGATATGTGAGACATGATATTTCAGCACTGCAGATCATTCATTCTTGAGTTGTTAGCAATGTTGGTAGATGCTTAGATAAATGCCAGAGTGAATAACCTTTCATGGGACAGGTGTAAACTCACTCCTGAGCAGAATGAAACAGGGATGCTTTAATAACACAGCCATTCTGATAAAGCACATTGTTGAAATTATTTATAAGGCTTTGCTTCTGCTTCCCAAGCTACTGATAGCTGAGCAACATTTATTTCCCGTGTTAAGATAGGAGGCTTGCTTCATTCTCACACTGGGAAAGATTTATTTTTAATGGATGTAAAGATAAAAACTACCCACATTCCGTGGAACTCGTAGGTCTGTGTTGAGGCGCTATTCTGGGTGTGGCCCTTGAGTGGCAGAAGACCAGTCCAGAACAATGAATCATAGAACCGATAAAGGGTAATCTGCTGTTTGTGTGTCACATGCTGATGATGGGTGGGACCAGAGTGTGACCACCTGCACTTCATTCTTCATCTACCCCATGGGTAGGCAAACTAAGGCCCGGGGGCCGGATCCAGCTCAATCGCCTTCTAAATCCGGCCCACGGATGGTCCGGGAATCAGTGTGTTTTTACATGAGTAGAATGTGCCCTTTTATTTAAAATGCATCTCTGGGTTATTTGTGGGGCATAGGAATTTGTTCATTTTTTTCTCCTTCAAAATATATTTTGGCCCCCCACCTGGTCTGAGGGACAGTAGACTGGCCCCCTGCTGAAAAAGTTTGCTGACCCCTGATCTACCCCACCACCATCTCTCTCTCTCTCTCTCTCTCTCTCTCTCTCTCTCTCTCTCTCTCTCCCTCTCTCTCTCTCATCCCCTCTCTCATGCTGAACAAATTATAATATTTCTTTCTCTTCTATCATTCTCAGTGGCTTTCCCTTTGCTTCTCCATCCTCCCCCCCCCCAAAAGAAATTAGCCTAGCTTGATCTCTAAGTTGTGGCTTCTCTTCTCCATGGTGCTCTTCAATCTTTTCTAACTTTTCAGTCTCTTTCCTCTTTTCATATGGGATCAACTGTCCTGTCTCTCCAGAAGCATAAATACAGTTTACTCAAAACCGTTAGCATATTTTTTTTATTAAAAAAAAGCAATTAATAAATATGTGTGGGCGCCCCAGTTGACTTCGGGGCCACTGTGCACAAACCATTTCCATCTTTCATTAGCATCTTGGGGAATCCAGAGTGGCAATGGGCACGCTGTTAAAAATAATTATTATAATTAATGTTTTGTTTGATAGGAAAATTTGTGTGCACTCTTCACACGGTGCAACCCTGCACTTAGCTGCTGTAAAGTTAATATGCCTGAAATGCTTACTCTTCCAACATGGACGAAGTAAGGGGGCAATTGCTCTGTGACTCTTGCCTGGAGGGGAGGAAGAAAGAAGAACAAAATTGAAGCTGCGCCATTGAACTTGAAGAAGAGGATTAAAATGAAAGCTGGCATTACAGGCTTTCGCTAAGACTGCGAGGAAACATGAAGCAAGAGTAGCTATCTTTTGTGTATTGTACAATTAGCTTAAGGCATCACCTGATAACAATAGGATGGTTTGGGAGGAAATTAGATGCTGACAGAAAAATAATCATCATTACTCTTCAGAGGAAGTAGGAGCATTATCCCGAAAAAAGGGGTGGGCTATTCGAGCTCAGTGCTGTCTACACTGGCTGGCAGGAGCTCTTTAGGGCTTCAGTCACAGGACTTGGAGATGCCTGGGATTGAACCTGACACCTTTTGCATGAAAAGCATATGCATCCCTAAGATATGCCCAATACCTCAATGGATAGAATGAATTCTATTCATTCATCTTACTAAAGTAAATGTCTGCTAGGATGGTGTAGGATTGTTAGTATAAGGAGGAATGCCCCATGGGGTGTTGGGGCAGTGCATTAGGCCTTCGCCCTAGCTCAGAGGGTCAGATACTGCCCCACATGTCACTTACTCCAGCTTAACCTTCAACCCTGGCTTCCACCGCTGCTGGACTTTGCTTGCTACTCCCTGGAGGGGCTCCAGCAGTCGGGCTGGAAGGTGGCACATTGGATAGCAGGTGTGCTCTCCAACCACTGATCCTCAGCCCAAGCCTAGCCATTCCCAAATATTTGCTGTAACCAATACATTTGTGGCTTCTTTCCCCCCATACCTGGTCTCCCAGTTGTCCTACTCCCAAGGGCAAAGCTCCTTTCTTCTTCTTCTTTATGTGAATTTCATATCAAAGCCATGGGTTGAGTGTTGACACACAACCATCTTATCTGGGACACCAAGTGAGGCAGCCTCAGAACTGCCAGGGCCTCCTACTGCTGACTCTAAGGAAAGGGAAGGTGTCCTCTCCATAGTTGGCACAATGGCAGGTGTGCTTCATGTAACCATTTTGTATGTGCTACCCATGTAGTTGTGATGTGCATAGGCTGCTCAGGTAGCATGCCCCCCCCCCCGTTGCAATGTGTGGGAGATTTGTGGTTGTTACCAGTAACAGACTCATGACTATTGCACTACTATATTTGTGCAATGTTACAATGTATGTACGCCACTGGCTCAATATGTTTCTATATTTTGAAGTAATGGTGGAATCAGTTAGACACCACATGCTATTTGTGTAACTTTTTGTGTCATGAGGTATTGTCGATCCTGATGACTTAAATGTTCATAGGAACCAGATTCCGTTCTGATAAGTGTTGGAGATACAATGAGGTTGAGAGTACATTCTTTCATATGTGGTGGACCTGGAAAAGGGTAAAAGAGTATTGGGAAATAATTTATAATGAATTGAAAAAAATGTTTAAAAGTACTTAACAAACAAACCCCCGAGTCCTTTTTATTGGGGATAATTTAGATAGAAATTCGCAGGTGTCAAAAAGGGTTATTTATGTATGCCACTACTGCAGCCCATATTTTGTTGGCCCAAAAATGGAAAACGAGCGAGGTCCCAACTAAAGAAGAATGGCAACTTAAATTGATGGAATATGCGCAGCTTGCAGACCTAACATATACAATAAGAGAACAAGAAGAGAAGATTTAGAGAAGATTGGAAAATGTTTACTGAATATATGGGGGGAAACTGTGTACACTTGAAAACGTTGGCAGGATTAAGATAAATTCAACAGTGTAAACAAGTTTTGATGGGTGTATTAATGGAATACTGAAATGTTTAATTTATGTAAAATATGCAGGGATTTATGATATGTAAATTGAACCATGGAAAGATAAGAAGGGAAGTCATTGTCATTTTAAGGTTGTTTAATGAATATTATAAATTGTAAAAAAGAAAACTTAATAAAAATTATACATAAAAAGTACATAGGAACCTATTATACTGAGGCAGACCATTGCTTTGTCTAGCTCAGTCTTCTGAACTGATTGCCAGAGGCTCTCCATGGTTCCAAATAAGGGTCTCTCCCAGTCCTACTTGCAGAAGCTGAGGACTGAATCTGGGGCAGACCCTCTACCACGGAGCAATCCACTTAAGCTATGAGCCTTCCAAAACTGTATCCTTTTTCAGGAAATAGAAAAGTCTCAGTAAAGGCAGGATGATTATTATTTAACTTGCAAGTGTTCTCATGTTTAATAACTTCCACCATATGTGTTTTCTTCCGTAGGGAATATTATATCAGATTGGTACACTCAAGTTTTCTATCACCGGAATATTTGAAAGCAAGTTGTTCAAGATCGTATGGAACCATCCCAGTTCCCAACTCATGCACATTTCGATACTGACTTGCCAAAATCTGTGCGTTCCTTCTGTTGGGGCCTCTTGCCAGTTCAACTCTACTATGTAAATAGCATGCTTATTTATCTGAACTTTCAGCTTCTCCGAAGCGACTGATGCTCTTTCAAAATATTTAAACTCTAATCACACTGGAATCTGCCAACATTTTTATAAAATCAGGCTGGGTAGGAGATGTAGGGACAGACCTCTCTAATAGGGTTTGAAACATTTTCATAAGTAATAATAATAATAATAATAATAATAATTTATTATTTATACCCCGCCCATCTGGCTGGGTCTCCCCGGCCACTCTCCAAGGCCTTCTCCATGGCAGAAACTACACATTGTGCCAATTTTCCATTGAGGAGTCTGAGACTGGAAGTCCCAGTCTCATCCCTGGAAGGCAAACATGTTAATCTGGGGCCTGCAGAATATTTGCCTTGCCTTGTCCTGCTCTCATCTGCCCCAGATGTAAGTTTATGTATGCTTGGAATATGGGGGAGAAGCAGGGTCCTCCTTGACTTCCTAATCACCATTTCATTTCCCCCAGTATAAAACTCCAAGTGCATTATCCCCTTTCACACAGTGAAATAAAAGACCAGTTTTGAATTTCAGGCTTGCAAGGGAGGAAACTGCCATCTTGGGACCACCAAAAGGTGTTAAGACTCATGGGACAGCCATAGCTCAGACACTTTATATCTAAAGTGTCCATCGCTAGCATTTCTAGGTAGGGTTTAGGAATGTCCTCTGGTCCGAAATCCTGGAAAGCCACTCTCAGCCAATACTGAGCTAGGGGGACAAATGCTCTGCTGACAAGGTATAAGGCAATTTCCTGTACTCCTAGATCAGAGATAGCCCATGTGGTACCCACCAGATATTGTTGGACTCCCACCATCCTTGACCATTGGCCATTCTGGCTGGGGCTGGTGGTCCTTGGTGTCCAATAGTACCTGGAAAGCTAAAGTTCCCTGTCCATAGAATATATGCTTCCTCAATGCTTCTAAGGCCCTTCTTGCTGCAAACAGCCAAGTACAAGGGTTGCAGATGTGAAGGGTGTTCATGCCATTTTTAGTGGTTGTATTATTATTTCTTTTTCGTGACATTCACATCCCATCTGTCATGGGCCAGGAGACAGCTTCTCCTGCTAAACAGCAGCCTACAACAGGAGAGTGACTGCACCTGCAGCTGATCAGCCTTCAAGGACTCAGAGGAGAAGGCACTGATGAGAACCAGCTGGCTCCAGCCTTTTTAGGCAGAGCTTCCAGCAGCAGTCAGATGCTGGAAACAATGCTTGTAGTTCCTGGCTGCATCCTGCTCATCTTGACCCTTAACACCATGATCATTGGGTTCCCTAAGCCCTGGACCATCTGACAAATGCAGGTGGCTGTTTGCCCAACCCTAGGACTGGACCTGACTTCAGATGCTGACTCTGCCTCCAGACAAGTACAGCTCAGAAACTCTTCTGCTTGGCTGGTCTCCCACGCTCAGCAATGAGACTGCGACACCATATTTCCTCCAAGGATCTCAAGGTGTCATACATGGTTCGTTCCTATTTAATCTTTACAGCAACCCTGTGATGTAGGTTAGGCAGGTTAGGCTGAGAGATGGTAGCTGGCCCAGTGTGAACCACCCTGGGATCTTCGGATGAAAGGCTTTATGAATGACATTTCCCAGCGAGGTTCATGGCAAAATGAAGATTTCAGCCTAAGTCTTCCTAGCCCATTCACACAACGTTGGGTGTTGGCATCATCATGTTCCTGGGGTTATATATACTGGTGCAAAAGCTAGTCAGCCTGCTACTGTATCTGTATGATAAAACCCCCTGAAAACCAACCCTCTCCCTAGCCTAGGTTGAGAATTGCCTTGGTTCCGTTACAGTAGTCCTGTTAATCTCAATTTTTATTGTGAAAAAGGGAGGAAACGGGATCCCCGGAAACTACTTAATCCTTTGCAATTAGACCAGTTGGTGAATGGGCAGAAAGTGACAAAAATAGCTTTCAAAGGGAACAGAGCAGGCTAAGTAATTGATTGTTTTAAGTTGTATTTCTTGCAGCCTAATATTGGATTTTCTTTCTGTCTTTAGAGAGGGCAAGAGCATACAAGTAAAGGAATGAGGTCATTCTACTCAATTCCAAGCTGTCTTTGTTCTTATTTAACTGGGATGACTGGTGTCAGGTCCCTTTTTGCCCTGGGTGCCATTTCAATTTAAAATGGAGAAGTTTTAAGACATGGTTCTTAGAGAAGTGGGGGTGTCTTTCCTTTAGAACAAGCATAGAAATACCAATGATATGCGACTCAGCGGTCGATGTCTGATTCCAGCTATCTAGTTGGAAGCTGAAGTTGCAGAACTTTGTTGCTTGCATCTTCTGGGCTCAAGAAGAGGTGAGCTACACAACCAGGAGATCTGGAGAATGGATTTGACAATAATGTGAACCCAATAACACACACCAATACTAACATTCCAGTAATAATCCGCAGTATCGAAGACATACAAGCTGGTGTAGAGCACAGGACTAGCCAGGAAACAAAACAACAAAACCAGGAAGCAAGACTCACCTTTTGCTGTGGTCGACATTATTAGGTCTTGTAATAATAATGCTGTCAGAGTAAACAGGGAGTCAGAGTAGCCATCTTGGTCTGCTACAGGTTCTGATGGATATGCCAAGATTTTTATGAGGCCTGTTCTTGCTAGTGAGTTTTAAGGTTAAGGGGCTGTCTTTAAAAAGCAGAAGCCTACAACCCAAGGGCCTTTCAGTTAGAAGTACGTTCAGATGTATAGTCCCATTCTGGCAGTAGCATACTCTCCAAGTATCCCTATTTTCCAGGGACAGTCCCAGAATTATGAAAGCCATCCCAGCTTCTGAGTTGATCCTGGAATGTCCCTATTTTCTCCATTAGTGCCACCGCTGCCAAGCTTTCAGAGGAGAATGAGCTGCTGTTTGTCCTGAGTGATGGTGGCAGCAGCAGTGGTGGCTGTGAGGGAGCATGCCATGGCCTCTCCATGGCCGTTGCTGCTGGCCTCCTCCCTTGGGCAGCCCAAAGAGGCTGCTGGAGAGTGGGCGAGGAGGAGAAAAGGCTGACGCTCAACCTAGTGTGACACAAGGAGTCTTGATTATTTATACAGTCATACCTTGGATCCCGAACGCCTTGCGACTCTAAAGTTTGGGCTCCCGCACGCTGCAAACCCAGAAGTGAGTGTTCCGGTTTGCGAATGTTTTTTGGAAGCTGAATGTCGGACGCGGCTTCTGCGACTTCCGATTGTGTACAGGAAGCTCCTGCAGCCAATCGGAAGCCGTGTCTTGGTTGTCGAACGTTTTTGACATGGATTCCGTTTGACAACCAAGATACGTCTGTATATAAAAGTTTTGTACATCCGCGTCTAATCTTGCCCCTTTCTAAAATTTATTTATGAATGTGTGCTTTTATTTTTTGTAAATCTACCAAAGAATCAAATCAAATCAGGTTTTAGGGGTTGTCTCAGGACGATGGAGATGCTGTGCTGTGTCTCGTTGGTGTAGTGGTGATGGGAATGCTTTGTGGGGTGGGGGAATGGGGGGTAGAGGAGGGTCAGTTGGGGCGGGAGCCATGGGCGTAGCTTTTTTATTTTAGAAAATCAAAGTTGTTGAGCTTTCCCTTTCCCCCATAAAATACCCTGTTAAAAAAGGACATTGGGCAGGGCAGGCTTCTGCTAGGGGGCTTCCCTGCCTCCCATTGGCTACACCTATGGCAGGAGGGAGGAGTACGAAATGTCCCTATTTTCATCTGAGACACACACTAGCAGTTCATGCAGGAAGATCTTTTTTAAAAGTGCAGTTAAATTTGGATCCAGCTGAAAGCCTGCCCATCATGTAAGATCACCACAAGAATACATTTGATGAATTCAACATATGGCAATTTGAATCTATTGCCTGCTAGCAGCCTCACGCCCAGCGTTGCTCAGCAATTCTAAGAAACGAGAAAATCCGTGCAGTTTTGACATCAGCAGTTGATAACCAACCCGCTAAGATCCCTTGTTGCTATAAAGAGTGCAGATATAATGGGCAGAGCAATGTACTGATTGTAAGGCTCAAAGATTGAAGAGCTGCAGCATCGCTGCTTCCCTTCTTGTAATCTGGCAGGAACCTCCTGTTGCTGAAAGATCATTTCTATGAACACTAATGACCCTGATCTCACTCTTGAGCATCTGTGCACAGTGGTCATTATAGCGTGTACCTATCCAGCCCAACTGTGTGGTATATGATCCTTCCCAGTTCATAAGGCAGCTCATGTTGGGCGAAAGTGAGCTGTGCTTTGGATCACAGTCTACAGAACTGTTGCCAGCTGAGACCACGAAGGTGATAAGCTAAAAAGCAAAGAAGCAAATACTGGATAAAGATCTAGGGATGGCTCTCGATACTACCTCATGTCCACAGGACATGTCCCAAAACCTTTAATTATAAATATCCAGTACAGTGGTACCTCGGTTTAAGAACAGCCCTGTTTACGAACTATTCGGTATACGAACTCCGCATAACTGGAAGTAGTGTCCTGGTTTGCAAACTTTACCTCAGTCTAAGAACAGAATCTGAATGGTGGAAGGGCACCGGCGGTGGGAGGCCTCATTAGGGAAAGCACACCACCTACAGTGGTACCTCGGTTTACGAACTTAATCCGTTCCGGAAGTCCATTCTTAAACCAAAGCCATTCTTAAACTATGGCTTTGGTTTAAGAATGGACTTCCGGAACGGATTAAGTTCGTAAACCGAGGTACCACTGTACTGTAATTGTTGGTGATGGTGCAAAGATTTAAATACGATGAAGAAGCAGAGGGTGGGGAGGAGCTGGAAAAACAAAGGTCCTCCATTTGCCAAGAAAGGTCCCACTCAGAATTGGACACAGTCCTTTGACTGTCAAAGAAACAGAACAGCTCAGGCCTAGTGATCACAGCAACTCCAAGTGGCCAGCTCAGGAATTTATTTTATTTATTAGTTTTATATGCCGCCCGTTGTCATAAGATCTCTGGGCAGTTCACAGCATAAAATACAGGATAAAAAGAAGTAAATAAGGAAAACAAAACAGAAAAACCAACCCTCCCACTTCCCACAGACACATTTAAAAGGCTGTGGAATATTAATGAGCCAGACCTGGTTGAAGAGGAATGTTTTTTCCTGGCGCCTAAAAATATACAATGAAGGCACCAGGCGAAGTTCCCTGGAGAGGGCATTGCACAAATGGGGGGGGGGCACCACAGAGAAGGCTCGTTCTTGTGTTGCCACCCTCCGGACCTCACATGAAGGAAACACATGAAAAAGGGCCTCAGATGATGAACTCAGAATCTGGGGTGGTTTATATGGGGAGAGCATGTGGTCAAGGTGCCTTGTACAAATTAGATGGGTGAGACTGTGGCTTAGGAGTACATAGGGTACTGGGTGACACAGCCCAGTGTGTCCCCATAGAGAGACCCAGCCTTGAATGCCTTTCTCACCCAGGATGTGAAGATCATAATTCCACTATTTCGTATCAGTCTCAGTGCTATCTACACTGCCTCACAGTGGCTCTCTGGGTTTTCAAAATGGAGTCCTTCCTGGAGATGCAAGGATTTGGACTGGGGCATGTGTTCTGCAAGCCCATGGTCCTCAAATATAGTATAACTTCATTGTCTCAACCAGTGCTATTTCTCTAGAAAAAGAGGTGCCGGAACTCACCATGAACTCCTTTGTTCTCATATAATGGCAATGGCGCCTACTTGAGATGTGCCGGAACTCAGTTCCGGCAAGTTCCAGCTGAAAAAAAGCCCTGAATTCTCAACTTGTGTATGCCAAGAGACTAAGGCTCTTTGGCTCTGCTGCCCATGATGAAGAGCATGTCTGGATGATTTATTAAGCAGATAGATGGGAAGGACTTCACAAGGAAACATTAGTGGCCGTTCATTCAAAACTATGAGGTGAATCCTTTAGTTAATGATACATGACTGCCTGGGAAAAGGGGGAAAAATAAACCCCAACCCAAACCACAGGGTCTCCCTGATAAATATAGAGTGGAGATAAATCATACCTCAGTTTAGAAACACAATACGTGCTGTAATTTCCCCCATTTCCCCTCTAGAGACAGATAAGACAGATCACTGCGGCGAACAGGAATCATTCATATCACCACATGCACACCCACTCATGAGATTTAAAACTATCATTTTATTTGCTCTGCATTAAGATTCACTTAGTTTCTCGAGGCCTCGAGGAGCTGAGCAAGAACTGAAATGTCATCCTGTTAACATTTCGAAGGGCTGTTCCCTGCCCAGTTAATGGATGTACCATCAAGATCAATGTACTAGCTAATAAGAATGAGGCGCGGTGACTGTTACACCAACTGCTCTGTCACAACAACAGAAACAACATGCTATTTGGACTGCATGCCAAACTGTGCCTTGTTCAACAGAGTCCATAGCTGTAAATGTAAAGTTATTATTTATTAAATTTGTCACCAGCGATGTAAAATGTCTCAAGGTAAAGGTAAAGGGACCCCTGACCATTAGGTCCAGTCGCGGACGACTCTGGGGTTGCGGCGCTCATCTCGCTTTACTGGCCGAGGGAGCCGGCGTACAGCTTCCGGGTCATGTGGCCAGCATGACTAAGCCGCTTCTAGCAAACTAGAGCAGCGCACGGAAACGCTATTTACCTTCCCGGCAGAGTGTAAAAAGGTTCAAATACAAAAGTTTAAAACAAACACCGGAAAGAATAAAACATTATTTTTGTATAGTGCTCATCCTGAAAGGACAAATCCTATCCCAACCTACTAAAACGCTTGGTGTTTTTATTCAGGATGAGCACTATTCAAAAATAATAGTGCTGTAAGCCGCCCAGAGTGGCTGGGGAAACCCAGCCAGATGGGCGGGATAATAATCATCATCATCATACCACAACAAGCTATAAGAACATAGGAAGAATCCTCCTGGACAACAGCAAGTGCCCCCCCTGCTTTCCATAGTGAGAACTCTGCATTCTTCCTGAGTCGATATCCTGTAGGGTAATATCCTGGAAAATGAACCAGGCCACAGAGTTAACTCTTATATGGGAATATCTATTTTATGGATTCCCCACCTAACCTGGAACTGTTACGTAGCCTTTCATACAAGCATGGCAGAGAGAAACACAAGAAGCAGAGAGAGTCAAACGTGCACACACTCATGAATGCAGATAAGAAACATGCATCTCTCTCTCTCTCTCAAACATGGATGTCGTCTTCTTCTTCTTTGGTGAACACTTGTAGCCGAGTAAGATTGTCTTCCATAAACACGAACAGTGAGTCCGTAAGTGACTGTGGAGGCCAAGTCTGGATTCACACGTCCTTCCACAGTGAGGAAATTGGTTTCCGGGTGGGAGTTGATCACAGTGTGGATTTGTCAAGCGTGCCTTCCTCTTAGCACATTTCTCCCTTGCATCCTAAGTTCGAGTGTCTTCAAAGCCCATAACACATTTGGTAAAGGCTGTTCTCCAACTGGAGTGCTTGCAGGCCAGTGTTTCCCAATTGTGGGTGTTTATACTGCATTTTTAAAGATTTGCCTTGAGACAGTCTTTAAACCTCTTTTGTTGACCACCAACAAAAGGAATAGAGTAGCTGCTTTGGAAGACGATCATCAGGCATCCAAACAACATGACCAGTCCAACGAAGTTGATGTTGAAGAATCATTGCTTCAACACTGGTGATCTTTGCTTCTTCCAGTACATGGGCATTAGTTCGCCTGTCTTCCCAAGTGATATGTAGGATTTTTCGGCGACACCATTGATGGAATTTTCCAAGGAGTTGGAGATGGTGTTTATAAGTGGTCCATGTTTCACAAGCATACCATAAGGTTGGTAGTACAATAGCCTTGTAAACAAGCATTTTGGTTTCGCTGGGAGCCTGACCTGGCTGCGACTGTTGGTTGCTACAGTGGGCTGTGGACTGTGAGGTCCCTCTTCTGCTAGTTGTCATGTGGGGCTACATATCATAGAACCCATTTTCACCTGTAGTTCCTCCATGCACCAGGGCTACATGTGCAAAGTCTGCTTCCTAACAGGTATAAGAAGTAGCTTGTTCAGGCTGGTCATTTGAAACCTTGGCCGGAAAGATTTGATGTCCTCTCTGGTGATGCCTCGCCTCTTCAGGAAGAATTCCCCTGTTTTGCATCTTTATCATTTTGTGTCTTTTATGCTAATGTAGCAATAAAACATTATGATCCTCATCAGCTGGCTCTGAAATAGCATCCACAATGACAGCATTCTCTTCTAAAATAATAGGCTATATCCAACAAGTCATAATCAGAACAGACCCGATAAAGATCAGTAAACTTAAGTTTGTGATCTCCATTAATTTCAACGGGTCTACTCTGAGCATGGCTTAGTTGAACACAACCCAATGATTGTGAATCAGGATTGCATTAGCAAAGTTGATAAACCTGTCCACACTTACGGGGAAGCCCCATATAGAACACTTAAGTATATGTGCATAGGATCAGGTTAATATTGCTAAATCTGTAAATATTACATGCTTCAAAACAAAACAGCAAAAGCAATCTGAAACAGAAAGGGGGGGGAATAGACACCACTTGCACTACATTAATCACCCAGCAGTTTAAAGATCCCCCCCGTCTTTCTTTTTATCCAAAATTCAGATTATCTTGCTTTAGAAGCAGTTCCCAGGGGCATCTAGATAAATGAAATTTGTTCTGTGACTGACACAGTTTAAAATGTGTGTGTGTTTAAAGTAAAAATAGCAAGAACAATATAAAAAGATTAGAGCGGTATCCTTTTGCTGTCTTAGCTATTACACCAGTAGGGTCAGTGAGCACTATTTGATTATACCTCCACATATTTTACTCTGCCTGTAGTGTTAAGGGAAGCCATTTTCAAGCTATTATTTAATTCTTGAGTTATGGGCTCTGTTTTGCTGCATTATTAAATTTAAATACTGTCACGGAAGGAAGAACAGTTCTGTGAAAATGAAAACGTGGCTTTCTATATATTTTTCTACTAGGACACACCAAGATTTGAGCAGAGATTTGGAAGATCAGTGAAACCAGAACATCTTTCTAACTGGCTTACATGAATAACCTTAAAGCAAAATTCTTCTCTGACTGAAACGTGAATGTTATTCCTCAGTTTAAGAGGAACAGATCTTGTCCCAGAAAAATTAAGACAGCGAGACTGAATATGTATATTAGGAGAAATGAGCACTAAAATGTTGAAGAAATTTCATGAGGATTTTTGTTGTTGTTTAAATATTAATTTGCAATGTGATATGGAAATGTGGAGAACTGAGTTTAAGATTGGAAAAGTGAGAAGCAGAGAGAAACTGCAATGGCCAGATATGCCCATCCCTAGCTGTGGGTACATGTAAACTGATCAAAAGTGAATTGAATTTGGCAGAAGCTAGAGTAAGAAACAGACTCAGTTAAATCATAGGATTGTGGAGCTGGAACCCTCTAGTCCAGTGTTTCCCAACTTTGGGGCTCCAGATGTTTTTTGGACTACAACTCCCATAATTCCTAGCTAGCAGGACCAGTGGTCAGGGATGATGGGCATTGTAGTCCAAGAACAGCTGGAGACTCAAGGTGGGGAAACACTGCTCTAGTCCAACCCTCTTCAAAGCATCCATGTGAACATTGCTTTCAGTTGAGACCTGTTCTTTCCCTTATCTGTAAAATGCAGTGATGACATTTTTTAACACAATCCTTCATTAGCTCCTGTTTGTGCCCATCACTTCCACCCATGCCAGGAAATGGAAGGAAACATCTTTGTCAGGTACCACCACCAGGCCAAAATCACATTGTTTAAAATCCCTGCTGTGTGTGTGTGTGTGTGTTACCTAATGACACTTTAATTCATAGTGCTGGCTGATTCAAGATTGCTGTTTTTAGCTCATTAACTGTTCCACTTTATTAAATTAATTGCTTAATTAGCTGGCTAAAGTGAATTATTTCAAGTTTCAGTTGACGAACAAAAAGGATATTTTCAGCTTACTTTAGGTTAGCCCCCCACTTCCCCCAGATAACTATTGGAGGAACAAACCAAAAGCAACGTTTTCCTGAACGGAGGGAGGGAAACTTCCTTAGGTGCGCGTAGATCCCCTCTCTATTTTCTGTGCATGGTAGGAGTGGCACAAAATTTTACATGCCTTATTTAATTATGTCCTCTGTGTAACGGATTTCTCATAATAATTGTTCTCTAGATGGCACAGTTTTAAACCCGGATAAAATCACAGTTGAACATATTTTAGCAACAGGTGTAACAACAGACAACGCTAAATGTTCTCCAAGTTGTGGGCTGTAAGGTGATGTCGCTGGAATGCCTGAAACAGGGGCACCAACCTGGGCCCCAGGTTATGGGTGCCCAATGGCACCTGCGACATAACGTCACATCATGACGTCACGTTAATCACGTTAATTTGTGTGTGTGTGTATCTAGGCCCCCAGCGCCCCTTATACTTGGCGCCTATTGCCTGAACAGTAAAAATGGGTCAATGAAGTCCCCAGGCATGGCTTCTGATGTTCAACTGGGCTGCTCAAGGGTGCCTGGTTTATTTCAAAGGCGAGTATCCTCCTTGATCATCTCTTCTTAGGTAACATAAGCCAGGACAGTGGATGAGGGGGTCAGCGTCTCTCTTCCATAAGCCCCTATTTCTGTTAATATTCGATCCCGGAATTACTCTTTCTATGTGATTGGGACACTTCTGTATTTTAATTGCTGCCTTCATACTAGTTTGGTCATCAGTTGGAAGTCACTTTTTTGTTAACCTGGTCTAAGTCCCTCCTGCTCTCTTCCCTTTTTTGTTCTTGAGTCAGATCACTTCCTTGATGCTGTTCAGTGTCATTGAATTTATGGCAAAGGGAGGAAGGTTTCATTGTCGATCCAATAAACAATTTAGCAGGGCATATGGTGGCGCTGTGGGTTAAACCACAGAGCCTAGGGCTTGCCGATCAGAAGGTTGGCGGTTTGAATCCCCGCAATGGGGTGAGCTCCTGTTGCTCGGTCCCTGCTCCTGCCAACCTAGCAGTTCAAAAGCACAGCAAAATGCAGTTAGAGAAATAGGTGGCGGGAAGTAAACGGCGTTTCCGTGCGCTGCTCTGGTTCCACCAGAAGTGGCTTAGTCATGCTGGCCACATGACCCGGAAGCTGTCTGTGGACAAACGCCGGCTCCCTTGGCCTATAGAGTGAGATGAGCTCTGCAACCCCAGAGTCGTCCGCGACTGGACCTAACGGTTAGGGGTACCTTTACCTTTACCTTTATGGTCCTGTTGCAAATGAATGTGAGATCAATTGATGAACAGCTGTGGTGTGGTATCATTATTTTTTATTTTAAAATTAAAAAAAAATTATTCAAATGTTACGATACAGTTACAATTCAATACATCTTCCATCAATATATGCAGAAAAAGTTCGTGAAACAGATGTGTGAAAAAGGTGCATTCTCAAGGAACATGTGGAAGAGCCCTCAATGGTTGTCTCTCTCCTGAGTTTGTCTTGTCGCCTTTCCTAACTTACTTAGTCTCACCTGCATTGATGCAACAGGTGCCAATTAAAATGAGACCTATGCTTTCGGCATGGTTGATTAAGGGCCAAGAAAAATAGTAAAAATAAATAGAAAAGGGGTATGGAAGACCATGTAATATCCCCATCTGGTGGCATCCACTTAAGCGGTATAATCAACCCAAACAGTTCTGTTGTTCTCTTGGAAACATTAACACATCAGCGATAGTGTATTGAAACAACAGGATAGCTATTCATGTTTACTCACTAGCCCTGTGTTAGATCTGTTGATGGGCAATTCTTGACACACGCTTAATTGAAATAGCAGCAAAGCAGAACATAACCCTCTCCCCTTGACATATGAATGGCTGCGGCAAATGCAATAAAACAGGGATATGTGCCACAAACCACAAACTATGGTTCCCTAGAAAATGAGGGATAGCCATGTCAATGGTGTTTTGTGTTATAAACTTGTTATAATTTCTCTTATATCAGAAGTCTAGAGTGTATTCCTGATGTCTTCAGCTCCCACTTTGTCTCAGCTTTGATATTTCGTTTAGGGTTGCCATGTGTCCTCTTTTTCCAGGGCACGTCCTCTTTTTCTAGGTGAGAGCCGTCATAGAGCTCCATCGTTAAAAGCAGAAGTTGGCAAATGTGTCCTCTTTGAAATATGGCAACCCTACATTTCATACCTCTTTTATGTGATGATTTAGTTCCATGTTTGATTTTGCATTTTAATAAAACATTTCTTTAGAAAACCCCAAAACCAGTAAAGCCGAACATGCAAAGTCGAACAGCTGTACAATATGTCATTTCCCTAGCATAACCGTCCTTTGTGTGTGTGTGTAATGGAAGTTCAGTGTTTCTTTCTTTGCAACTTATTCACCAATGAGTTGTCTTCATAATAAATGTACAGTTTAATTACTTTTGCAAGGACCCCTTTCTTAAAACTAAACGCAGGCAGTTCATTTCAACGGCTACCAACAGAGCCTACTAGTTTGCTACAAATTCTAAATTCAATTGCAAATTGGCACAAATTATTCCAAGTTGAATTTAGTCGTGGTTTGATTTATTAACAACATAATTACCATTTCATTAAACACTGATTTTCTAAATGCAGTGTTATTTTCAGCTGATTGGGATGCAGGAAGTAGCTGCTTCCAAGCTTATCATCATAATTGACTGACAGGCATTAAGAAGCCACAGAAAGCTCTGCTTCAATCATCCTTTTAACAAAAACTTCAAGGATAATTGAGCCTCTTTTGAAAGCAGACTGTTGAACAGGAACATAGAAAGCTGCCTTACACTGAGTCATAATAAAGGTCCATCAAGTTCAGTATTGTGTATACCAGTGCTATCCAAAATGTATGTCCCGACATGTTAGCGTGTCGGCTGCAGTGTATAGGTGTGTTGTGCGAACACTCCCTTCGCTCCTCCCGGGGCTGGAAAGGGTTTAGTTTAACCTGCAGTTTGCTAGCAAAACTGGATTACTGTATCGCGAAATGATGCATGTCTGAAAAGTACCCGTATTCTTCGCTCCATAAGATGGACCTAGTTTTTAAAGGGGGAAAGGGGGAAAGCCCCATTTTTGGGGGGATCAGCTCACAGTTGTGCAGCTTCTTTTGCAAAGGGGAAAAGCCCCCTTTTTTGAGGATCAGCTCATAGTTGTTGAGCTTACTTTGCAAAGGGAAAAATCCTGTTTTTATGGGGTTCAACTGCAGCTTCTTTAGGAAAGCAAAGGGAGCCATTTCTACAGTTTCCAGACAGATTATCTAATCAGCCAGTCACATGTCGCTGGGGAAACAAACAGCCTCCATCTGCAGAACATTCAACAATGGAGGCCTGGGCAAGGGGGCGGTGGCAGAAACGGAGCCAGAGATCGACCACACATTCACTCCATAAGACACACAGACATTTCCCCTTACTTTTTAGGAGGAAAAAAGTGAGTCTTATGGAGCAAAGAATACGGTATGTCACCAACCTGAAATTTTTGGAAAGCTCTGGTCTACACTGAATGGTAGTGGTTCTTCAAGGTTTCAAGCAAGAGTCTTTTCCTAGCCCTAAACTAGAGATGACAGGAACTGAACCTAGGACCTTATACATGCTCTACCATTAAGCTACAGTCCTTTCACTACATCACGGTTGCAGAATCTCTGGCACAAGAAGTTCTTCTTGGATTCCAAAGGTCCCAGAGTGGGTTATAACATCATCACACATTTTTTTTAAAAAAAAAAATGGTTCAAAACATTGTACTTCTGAATGTCAATGAGCACAGCAGATGCCATTACAATAGTAATAATTCTCCCCCTTGGGTTTTTCAGAAGCTCAGCTCTAGATGAAAAACACCTTCCTGCAAAGTGTGGGATCCCAATCAATACTGAGTGTCCCAAGTGGACATGCAATGGATGTCTGATGGGTGGGGGTGAAATAAAAACCAAAATGATGGGAATTTTGAGGGGAAAACCATACTCAAATGAAATTTGATTTGAAATTTGAGCAACTGGAAGAAATGGTAACATATGAAATAGATGATTATATATTAAATGAAATGTATGATGTAACAGAGGAATGTGTATTAGGTGAAACGTGTGAAATTATGCAGTCTACAAAAGAGATGGGTATAAAAACAGCACGGAAGGGAAGGTGGGAAGTCAAATTATAAGAGAAATGTATAACAAATTTGAATTTTGAAATTAATTGGTTAAGTTATGAAAATGTAATAAAAATCTTAATTAAAAAAGGGAAGTTGGTAATATTGGCTTCTGAACAGAGAAAAGAAATGGCAAATTGAGAGAAAATTTACAGCCGTTCAAAAGAAATGCCATTGATTACTAATATGCAGGGATCATTTATATGCACCCAAGTACCAGCATTTTAAAAGCCTGCAGATGCATTTCAGACACATATAAATGATTAAAAAAAAATTCAAGAGCCTGAAGAAAAATTTCAGGAAAAGAGGGTGGGAGAAGGGCTTCTGGATCTTGTGGTTCTGTGCATGAAGGAAGGATGAATGGAGTTTTGAAGAGTTCTGAATATTCACACCATGAGCCTGATGAAATGGGAAGGAACTTGACATTCCAAACTGATGGCCTTGTAGCAAATGTGTGATGATCACACTGACTTTCCCTGAGTCATAGCAACCCTGTAATTCACCTTCTTTTAAGGACACATTGTAGGAGTTTTCTATCAAAATATTAAGCGAACTGCTGTTTCCCTTAGAGGCCATTTTTATGAGACCCATTAATCAATCTGTGCTATTTGTGGGTTTCCAGATGGGTTTTGTGTGCATGCACAGGAAGACCACATTAATCCTTCAGGGCTGAAATAATTATGGAATCCAAGGCTACATTAATAGAACATTTGGAAACAGTGTTTCCAAATCCTAGGTGGCACAAATACTTTACTTATTTAGAAAATGTTATGCTTCCCTTCAGGATAGATGTCATGGACTGCTTGGATGCAGAGGAATGGTGGAAGGAACCAGCTGGTGAACCCCAAGGGAAGAAGGCTCAGAGCCCAGGGACTTGAGGTAGGGTGGCAATGAGTGGTTAGAGGGAGAAGAGAAACCTGGGAGGAGGAGGTGTTGGAAGCTGAAGAGGTAAGAGGGTTAGTGAGCAGGGAGAGTCTGTGGCAGAGAGAAGTCCAGAATCAGAAGTTGAAGCAGGAGAGGAGGGAGACCAAGAGGCAGAGTGAGTCAGGCTGGTGAAGAAGCCAGGGTGTCTCCCCCTCCTGCTGTGACCAACTCCCTTCCCTCCAGGACCAGAAAAGGTATGAAGAGGGAGGAGCAGACACAGGCGCATTGTCTTAGTCTCAGATTGCTTGGGAAGGATCCGAGGGAGGAAGAAATTTAGGCAGCTGTAGGAAGACAGGGATCTTCAGCTTCCACAACTGCCTCATAGGGGCAAGACCTACTGATAAGAGTTGCTGTGCCTGTTAGGCCTTGCTCCCTGAGCAGGCCTTGTGTCTTCTAATAAAGAGTTAACTTCACATACTCCTTGTGATTTATTGTGGGGCTTGCTAGCTCTGGGAGGAGGGGTGTGATTCCTCAGCTGCAGTAGGCTTGGAACAGGTGAGAGTCTCATGCCTCATCAAGCCCAGGTGCTGTAATCAGCATGCAGAAGGAAAGCAGAGCTGAGGTGCTGGGTCTGCTCAACTGCCCATGTTGATGGGCTTCGGCTAGGATGCTCCCAGTCCTCTGTAGGTTTTCCTGACCTTTGGACTGACCTCGGACCATGTTGAACTTCAGACTTGACATACTGACTTGCTGCCAGGTAGGCCAGGGGTTTGGGACATTCTCTTTTCCCCATCTTATATAACCCTGTGAGGAAGCTTAGGCTTCAAGACTGTGACTGGCCCGAGATCGTCCAGCGAGCTTCAAGGCTAAGTGGGGATTTGAATGAACCTTGGTCTCCCAGATCCTGGTCCATTGCTCTAACCACTATCCCAATTGGCTCTATAACAATGGCCATTGTTATACATCCCACAACACATCCAAATCTACATTTCCTCCCATTATTATTTTTTCTGTTTACTGCTTCTCTGGGATGGAGGAGAATGATAGTATTTAAAGTATTCATTAGTTGCCATTACTTGTTCAGTCTTAATTTGGCTATGTAACAGGAGAAAAAATGTGCACCTGGAGGATCCCCCTATCTCAAACATCACTGTACTCCGGGAAGGAATGTCTTTATTTAAACCCTGTATGCTTCTCTGCTGATTTTTCTCATGTGCTCTAACAGCCATAATACATGTGAATGCCCATTCAAGCAAACAATCGACTATCAAACCAATAAAAGAAACCACCCTTTCATTTTCTATAGCTAATCAGCCCCACCAATCATCTCCAACATGTGCACCTTGTATTTTGCAACCAAAGAAGCAAATGACTGGTCTTTAATATTTTCTCCTCCGTGCAATGCAGTACTGTTGACTGACTGTAATGCAAAGTCCCTAAAATGATCAGCCAAGCAGAGAGGCTCCATGGCTGCTGAAGCTGATAAACCGTAGACTCTTGAATCCCCTATCAGGGGTGATGTTTCAGTAACCCAGTCAACAGGGTGCAAAAGCGTGATTGACAGAGTTGATGTCTGCTCTCGAGATGTTGCTAGGTGAGGCAAACAAGCTGAAGCCGAAAGCACATCATATGGACCACAGCAAAACAACATAGGTCTGCAGGCTGAGCAAGGACATTTCTGCTGTGGCACCCATCTTGTGAGCTCCCGATGGAGATCAGGAAAGCCCCGAGAATGTAATGTAGTAGTTTTGCATACAGACCTTTCTGTTTACCCCAGGCATGGCCAAACTTGGCCGTCCAGAAATTTTGGGACTACAACTCCCATCATCCCTAGCTAACAGGACCAGTGGTCAGTGGTGATGGGTACTGTAGTCCCAAAACATCTGGAGGGCCAAGTTTGACCATGCCTGGTTTACTCAGATATTTCTTGATTGTTTATGCTGAGTTGGGTATACACATTGCTGTGTGAACATCTGTATTGACAGTGGTGTTGCTGATAGTTTTTGGGTATTCTTTAGTTATGCTATTGCTAGTCCTGATTGTGCCAGGATCCCTAGATGTGTGTATACATGATTTCTCGAAATGTGATCGGAAGCATTCTCTAAGTCTGTGTGGTATTCTAGCAACCATCCATTCATCCATCCATCCATCCATCAATCATAGACTCATAAAGTTGGAAGGGTTTTCAAATGTCATTGAGTCCAACCCTTTGCCTCTTGCTAGTTTCCCATATGAACTGTTGATCTCTTCCATTCTTTCTTAGCGCAAATTTAGCAGAAATGCCTTATTAAGCTGATTTTTGCATTCATTGCTCCCTTACCTGCGATGGCTTCCTTGTTTGTGACAGTGCATTCCCTTAGATATGTGATCTGAGCCTTCCCTCCCATTCACATATGGATGTGTCCATTATTTGAGAACAATGAAAATTCTTATTAACTTGAGTGTAATGACAAATGTTTATAGGCCTCCTAAACTGAAAAGCTAAGCCACTGAAGGCTGAATAAAGCAAGAAAAGAATATCTAGAAATCAAACACCATTTGGAGATAAAAGAATACGTGCTGCTATCATTACTAGTATCTGTCAATAAAATCACTGGTTGAGGCTGATTGTAGGTAACACCCAAACATGAAAGAGAGTACTACAGGTAGCAGAACAGGCTCAGAATATAGGCAATCAAGTGACCTAAGCCTAATAGGTGTCCAATGCCTAATTTCTTGACCAGTAAAGAGCCACACATTCCCACAGCTCCAGGTTCAAAATAACAGAGTTTCATACCCAGTTTACGAGAGAACTCACCCTTTCCCCAAGAGTAGGTATGGGGAAACCTCCAGGCAGAATTTGGCCCAGGATGCATTTGGATCCACAGCATATCCTTCACCCCACCCATGTCCCCACACAGCAAATTAGGCTAAAATTTTAAAAAACCTCTCAATTGTGCTAATTGTCAAACATGTGCATGGGGTAGAGGGGTTTTTTTTGGGGGGGGGGAGCAGGTGAGCAGCAGGATCTCCCCAGTTTTCTCTGTACGCTACAGCTGAATTAGCACCTTCGAAGAGGAATAGTTTTCCATTTTGAATTCTAAATTATTATTATGTTTTTAAAAGAAACCCTGCAGCACTCTAGCCCTTGAAAGGTTATTACAGGTAATGGCCATCTCGACTTGGCTTCAACTGAGTGCTTCAGCAGAGGGAAATTAAGGAACCTTCTGCCTGCTGTGCATTCTGAACATTAAATGCTCTGCGACGCATTCTGAAAAATCAGGCTGTCATTTATTTAAAAAATGGCTTCCTCCACCTACACTATTTTGCAGCTTTATATTAGTGCTATGGTGCTATTCTTGATAGCCCTGGATTATGGCAGGCACTGTGATTCAAGTGGCACAATGCCACGAAACAGAAAAACCTCTCAGCATCTGTACTGGTTCCCTATTGTCCTCCAAGCACAATCAAGGTGTTGTGTTATATGGTTTGTGACCTGCCTACTTGAATGCTCTTCAATCTGAGCAGGCTGAAAGCAAAGAGTAACTTCCGTCATAGAGCTTCAGTATGCTGATGACAACGTAGTGTGCTCATGCTCAGAGGATGACCTCCAAACCATCCTAAATATCTTTGCAGAAGCTTACGAAAAGCTTGGCCTATCACTCAACATCCAAAAAACCAAAGTGCTTCACCAACAAGTACAAAATAACCCCTCTGCAGTGCCACAAATCCAGCTCAATGGTGTAATGTTAGAAAATGTCAATCACTTCTCATACCTAGGCAGTTATCTTTCCACAAGGGCCAACATTGATGCTGAAATCCAGCATTGCCTGAGCTCTCCGAGTGCGGCTTTCTCCCGATTGAAGTTCAGACTGTTTGAGGATCAGGACATTCACAGGGAAACCAAAATGCTTGTTTACTACCAAGTTTACTATTGTACTACCAAGTTTACCAAGTAAACTACCAAGTTTACTATTGTACTACCAACCTTACTATATGCTTCTGAAACATGGTCCACTTATAAATGCCATCTCCAACTCCTCGAAAGATTCCATCAACGGTGTCTCCGAAAATTTTTGCGCATCACTTGGGAAGACAGGCGGACTAATATCAGTGTACTGGAAGAAGCAAAGATCACCAGTGTTGAAGCAATGATTCTTCAACAAAAACTTTGTTGGACTGGTCATGTTGTGCGGATGCCTGATAATCGTCTTCCAAAGCAACTACTCTATTCCGAACTTAAAAATGGAAAGTGTAATGCTGGTGGTCAACAAAAGAGGTTTAAAGACTGTCTCAAGGCAAATCTTAAAAAATGTAGTAAAAACACTGAAAACTGGGAAACACTGGCCTGCGAACGCTCCAGTTGGAGAACAGCCTTTACCAAAGGTGTCATGGTCTTTGAAGACACTCGAACTCAGGAAGCAAGGGAGAAACATGCTAAGAGGAAGGCACGCTTGACAAATCCACACCGTGATCAACTCCTGCCCGGAAACAAATGTCCTGACTGTAGAAGGACGTGTGGATCCAGAATTGGCCTCCAATTACTTACTTACGGACTCATTGTTAAAACCGTGTTTATGGAAGACAATCTTACTCGGCTATGAGTGATCACCAAAGATGGGAAGAGAAGGGACCTGAATGCATCTCTCTCTCTCATAAAGTAAGTCCCAGTGGCATGCCGTGAATTTTTTCATAGTGGAACAGTTAGGGCCAGAGGCACTAGCTTGTGAGGGTCAATGTCATGCATGTGATGTTGTGACGTCCTGACATTGTGTGTGTGAGCATCACACCTCCCTCCCTAAACCAGGCAGAAGCTTCCCAGGCTTTGCGAAGGAGGCACCAGGGGAACATTTAGGAGACTAGCACCTCCACCCAATCTTCTCCCTCTGACCTCATCAGTTTCCCATCACCAATCTCCAGGCTTTGAACCTTCCTCCTCTGGGATTTCCCTTGAGGGTTCCCCAGCTGGTGCCTCCCACCACTCTTTGTCATTCAGCCAATCTCTGAGAGTGCTACTATAAATGCATGTGTGTATATTTGGTGAGTGGTTTTCTCTGCTCCCTATTGGATCTGCCCATAGTTTTTATGGTTCCCCATCTGCTTTTGTTTTAGTTTATATTGATGTTTAAGAGGACACTTTATCTAATTGTTCTGTGTGCTACTCTAAAATCTGGATTTTTAAATTGTGTTTTTGGTATTCATTGACTTGCGATTTTTTAAAAAGAAAAATAGAATAAAATAAAGGATGTTATAAAGACATCTCTGAAGTTTGAAGTAGTAAATAAATTCTCTAAATAGATAAATAAAAACAGATTTTCAGAAATGAATCTACCAATAATTCAATGTTTTTTTTATTACAGTATCATGATGATTTCTAACTAAAAGCAATTCTAACTCATTTGTTCAATCCATTGGAGGCATTATTATTTCTAAAGCAATAAAGGATGTTCTCAAACTTTCCTGTTCTGGACTAAACAATAATAAAGGAGTTAACATGGGGGAAAGGCAGAGCTCTTCAAAGACTGCACTACAGATTTTTATTTTAAAAAAACAGCCACAGTTATTCTTGGAAGTTAATGTACCTTTTCTTTGCTTTAGTCTCTAACCCCCAATTAAAACAGAATCACCAGGGGGTGCTGTTTAAGTGAACAAATGAGTTATTTTACCTGCAAATGGATAAAAAGAAAAGAAAACAGACCCTTGCGAGCAACTGGAAGTTGAACACCCTTCAGTGAAAAATGCAAGAGTATTATGCCTCCTCACGAAAATCAGACAAAGCTAAGTCAAGTGATATTCCAAACAAATTGAAACAGCTTTCAGGGTATAATGAAAGCAAAGCTTGATGTTTGGAATGATGAGGATATAAGAGTTCAGCTCCAAACACCCAGGAATTAGCAATAATAGTTACATGACGCACCAGGGTGCTAAAATAGCCTAACACAATGACACATTGGCTCTGGATGGTGGAGCTGTCATGCATGGTGATTAACATTATCCAGTTTTGATGGATGGCTTTCAGCTATTGTTGCCCAAGGCAGCCGCTAAGATTTGTGAAGGGTTTGAAGCCCACCATTAATTCACTTGACCCTCTCCCATCATGGCTAGTGAAAACTGCTGAGCCTAGGTTAAATACTCTCTTGACAGCTATGGTGAATAGAGCTCTTGAGAAGGTGCTAAGGTCTAATGTGATAAAGGAAGCACTGATATAATCATTCTTCAAAAAGCCTGCCCAGGTCGTCCCAGTTGCTTAGAATGTCAAAATTATGATTCTTTTTTTGCACAAGGTAATTGATCAGCTAGTATTGGGACTGCTCTAGAAATTCTTGGAGTCTCGAGATGGCTTTTCTGGGCCCATGTTGTTGGCATCCATCTGCCTCTGGAGAGAATCATGGTGCCTGCTGTGGCTGCGGAGACTGGTCCCTCGTAACTGCTGCTTCTTGTGTTGTTTTTGCTGTGATAGAAGCATCAATGTGATCATTCTGGGGCAGAAGCCTGGGCAGTGTGTATGGAGGTCCTGGGCTGCCCAGATGACAAGGCCCCACTCTTGGCCTTGCTGATGTGGTCCAAAGGAAAGCAGAGCAATGCATCTGGCACCAGGAGTTGACTGAAGGAGGCATATAAGACACCATCCAATCGTTTTAGGAACTCCACTCCGGGTTTGTGTAGGGTTTACTTCTTAGCCTTTTCTTCTCCCAAAGATGTCCCACAAAGCAGCAGGACCCATATAAGTCAGTATTCAGGGCACAATCTATATTGGTTGCCCTGATAAATGATCCACAGATGGGGCAGAGATAGTGTGAATCTTTTTCATATTATTTCTTGGCCTCTCAATGCCTTCTGACATATATAGACCATCAAATTCATCTGAAGTGCCTGAGATGGGCAAGATTGTGGTGTCTACTTAGCCAATCCATCGCTGGGGACCACTGAGTTCAATTGGGCTTATTCCCATACAGGTGATTACAGTGCAGAGGTAGAGCACATCCTAAAACATTCAACAGAGGGGTTGTTGTTTTTTAAGAGAAGGAAAACATTTGATTTTTAGAGTGGAAAATCATAAAGCACACTACATCTGTTTTCACTGACTATAATGCATGCTGTTTTCTTCAATGTGAAGTTCCAGATTCACTGCAGTAATTTAGAAGTGAAGCGTTATTAGCAAGCAAACAGCCATATATGTACAATATCTATCGGCTGAACCTAACCTTTTCTAACTGAGCAAACTGACTGAGAGACTTGCTCTTTAGATTTTATGCATCTTAAAGATACAATGTCCATATGGGGCATGTGTGCCAATCAGGCTGCAGAATAGGAGAGCGGAGGCGGCATGGAAATGGTGGGTGGGCCATGAGCAAAGGAGATTTGGGGGGAAAGGTGAAGATGGTAATCATAGGAACCAACTCCTAGGGGCCAAGATCCCTTCAACCCTCTCCCCAGTAACATACTTGAGGGGGCTGGGCATTCAAATAGCGTGTGCCGTGTCTTGTGATTGATTAAGCAGGGCAGCACTTATTTGGCCCCCCCCCCCAATATTTCAAGTTGGCCTGTGGTATTTCCGTATTTCTGTGTTATATGGTTTGTTTTATGTATGTTTATGCTTATGTTGATATATTTATATGGGCTTATAGCCACAATAAATTTCTATTCTATTCAAGTTGGCACCCCTGGGCGTAATTGTGTGTGTGTGCGTGTGCATGCAAAGGGGGCTGCACAACAGGAGAGAGGACGCGACATGGAAATTGGGGGATGTTCTGCATGCAATGGAGAACTGAGAAAAATAAGAAGAGGGCCTGAAGGGAAAAGGGAGCAAAGGTGAAAATGGGGATGTAAAATGGGTTGCAAAAAAGGAGAGAGGTGGTGGAATGGGTTTGAAGATGAAAATCAGGGCATGGCAACATCTGAAGAAGAGGAGGGGATGGTGGCTTCATAACTGGGCAGAAAGTAAAAAGCATGCTTAGCAGTTGGAAGGAGGAAGATGCAGGGAGTTGCCATGGGTGTGGATTGCAGGCAAGGGAGGTTGCGCCAAAGGAGAGAGGAAGCATGGGCATGGGGGCGAAGGCGAGCTTCACAGTTATGGAGTTGGGAAGTGGTTAATTTGGGAGGAATGGCAGTGGGTTGGTGAGCAGAGCGAGTTGGGGCATGATCCCATGTAAAATAAACAACAGCAACAATGTAGGAGAGCTTAGTGTGGGGCAGTCTGGTCATGCGTATGGGCTCTCTGTCTCCCAGTGGTTATTGCCATTTTTGAGAACAACGTATGGAGAATGGTGGAAACCAGAAATTTTCTTTGGGGCATTTTCTGAAGCTTGAGTTTGTTCAGAAGGAGCACAATAAATTCTGACAGATGGTGCAGACCAAAAGAAGAAGTGCCTTTTGGAAATGGAACGGGTCAGATTTTGTAGCATAAACACTACAATCTCAATGTTTCCCTAGGGCAATAAAATTTCACAGAACTCGGAAAATATAATAGTGAAAAGGCAAAAGATATATATGGTGTCTCATCTCTAAGAAAGTTCATACTCCTTTCATAACTTTGATACATTGTTCTTGGAGGCATATTTTATACGTAGGACCTTCTAAAGTAAAGCTTTCTTGATATATCAGATTTTTTTATTTTAAAAAAGGAACTTTCTATTTGTTGGCACCAAATGTATTCTACCTCAGGACTGTTCTGAATGTAATGGACCATTCAATGTTTTGGCAGAGATATTAGTAGAGGAATGATAATGGAATCTTCCAATCCATACCTGTGTGTCAGACGAATTGAAAAGAGCTCTTTTCCCAGTTGAGATGCACCTGAGTTATACCAACACAGAATTTGAACTACTGGAAACACATCTCTCTCTTTTTAAAGGTTCTTTTTTTACCCTATTCTGTGTTATTTTGTAACTTGATTGCCCAAATGTCTAATTTTTAAACGAATGCTCCAATTACTTGAAGAGATGCAAATTGACATATCAGAAATTTCCAGTAATGCAACCAAAAAGTGGAGCTGTGAGGAAAATATCTGCCATTCACTGGAAATTAGCTATTTAAGTTTCCTCCCCATATTGGCAGTTTGACAGCCCCATGATTATCGTCAGATTTGTTCCCATTTTATTGTTTACTTGCATCTCCCCAAGCAGATTATCTGGAGGAATTCATCAAATATTGTACATAAATAACATTTGGGACTGATGAAGAATGTGAAGTATTTGACATGGAATGACTAGATAAGGTGCAGAGCAAAGGTCACCAAGCTTTCTGGGTTGGTTGGGGGGGGGGATTTGGAATTTGAGACAAGTATGGCTGAGGCGCCAATCCTCAACCCACACACCTGGAAACAAATCCAACTGCAGAAAAGGGAGGAGGCCTAAGTTCCATGATAGAGCGTTTGCTTTGTTCATTTCTCAGCATATCCAGTTAAGGGACCTCAAAAAGAATGACCAGAGGTGGTGGTGGTTGACCTTTCCTGGAATCATGGAATGGCTAAGCAAGACTGACTCAAGCAATTTTCTGACTCAATATAAGGCAACTTCCTTTGTAAATTAATGAGACATATATCAGAGAAAGCTAAGTTGGGGTTGAGCTGGTGCAGTTGGTGCCCTTGTGCAAATACAAGGAGTTTTGAGGATAATAATAATAATAATAATAATAATAATAATAATAATAATAATAATATATTATTTATACCCCGTCCATCTGGCTGGGTCTCCCCAGCCACTCTAGGCAGCTTCCAGCAAACATTAAAATACATACACATGTCACAGATTAAAAACTTCCCTGAACAGGGCTGTCTTCAGGCATTTTCTAAATGTCAGATAGTTGTTAGTACCTTTGACTTCTGATGGGAGGGCGTTCCACAGGGTGGGCGCCACTACCGAGAAGGCCCTCTGCCTGGTTCCCTGTAGCTTTGCTTCTCGCAATGAGGGAACCGCCAGAAGGCCCTCGGCGCTGGATCTCAGTGTCTGGGCTGAACGGTGGGGGTGGAGACGCTCCTACAGGTATACTGGGCCGATAAAACATCAAACATTAAAAACTTCCCTGAACAGGGCTGTCTTCAGGCATCTTCTAAATGTCAGATAGTTGTTAGTACCTTTGACTTCTGATGGGAGGGCGTTCCACAGGGCGGGCGCCACTACCGAGAAGGATCTGTTCCAGAGCTGCCCCCCATCCCCCACAACCTTCCAGAACATATTTTTAGGGAGTTGCAGAAAGAGGGAGAGTTGGGGAAAAATTCACTCCCCCTCCCTCTGTTGGTAGACACCTCCTGCTGGAGCAACAGCACTTGGAGGACTAAACTGGATTCTGCCCAGAGTATATTCTCAGTGTAAAACTATATTCTAAGGCTATGTAGAGAAATAAATGTAAACCATACATTGCGACAAAAATATTGCAATGTATCCTCAGCTGTTAAACAAGAGGAGTGCTCTTGTTTCGTCCAGTTCTAAAGATAGAAACATATGGTGCAGCCATACCTCACTCTGGGGTATTGTATATGCTGTTGGTGACTCTAGCATGTGATTTCACACAGACTCGATTTGTTTGTGTGTATGTGTGCCAGAGAAGGGAGAGGAAGAGAGGGATGGGAATGGTAGGACCCTGTTATGTACTGAGCTGAATCCTAGAACAATAGGATCCCAAATGCAGCAGTCTGATTGGTCCTAGAACAATAGGATCCAGAATGCAGTCCGCAGGAGCCACCCAATCCAGCTCCAGGTGGAAGTGAATCAGCGACCTGATTGGCCTGCAAGAGCAGCCAATCAGGCTCCTGGATGAAGTGAATCTGCAACCTGATTGGCCTACAGGAGTAGCCCGTAATTAGCCAATCATGTGGGGCCCATTGTGTAAATAATGTATATATAGCAGACGTTTTGGGGAAAGATTCATTCCTTGCTACTATGAGCTGAATAAAGAGCATGAAATTCACACTTGACTCCGAGTATATTTCAGACCCATAGTTCAGTGCCAGAGGACATTCGGAAGTCCTGGATTCAGTCTCAGATAGCAGAGCTGCAAAAGAGGTTTTGCCTGAGACATTGGAGGGCTGCTCCACATCAAAGCAGATCACACTTTAGCTAGATGGACCTGTTGTCTGATTCATTAAGTTCAAGTTCCTTATAACTTGACTGTAGGAACTTCATGAGCCCAAGTATCCCTAGTAGTTTAATTTACTCAAACAAAACTAACAAAGTTGAGGAGAAGGCTTCCATTCCGGCCCATGTTCTGGGTCCACAGTGACCAGTCAAGTTATTTTGGCTCCATAGGGAGAAAGTTCCACAGGCACCTTCTCCCATCACCATTAACAGTAAGAAGGCAATGCTAATAAGTGAATCACTACAAAACATTGGCCTCCCACTACCTAATGGTAGGGCCAACTCTGACAAACTCTCAAAGTTAGAAAGATAGCCAGTGAGTGGTCTATAGACAATCTTGGTTTGTACATTTATTTCCTCATTCTGAAAAACCTATGGAACCGAGAGGATGCATTAGTGGCAGGCAGATTTTTTTGCCCAGTTCTACAGATAGGAACATATGGACAAGTTCTTCCAAAGTGAATGGCTCCTGTAATCCATTAATAGTGCTATCAGATGTTTGTTGTTGTTGTTTTGCTGCTTTAGTCATGGGGACTAAGGGGAAGCAAAGGAGACTTCACTGATGCCACCTCCACGCTCCTGACTGAGATCTTCTTCCAAGTCCTGCTTTCTCCCTGCTCACTGCAATTCCTTCAAATGAGCAAAGGACTCAAGCACAGGAGGCACAGCTTTGAGGCAAGGCAGCTCCCTTGCGAAAACCGGCTTCAGTATTTACCGGCTCATGGTACCATGGCAACAGAAACCCCTCCAGAAAGTGACCACGGAGGAGGCTGGGAAAGGTTGCCAGGTACCCTTTGAATGTCAGCAGAGCCAGGTCTTCTTCCTTAAATAAATTTAAGAGCAAGGAGGTGAGGAATCATAGGAACATAAATCCAAAAGGAGGGTCTGCTCCCTAGGCAAAAAGGAGGGCTAATTTAGAAAGTTCACTTTGTGCAGAGATCTGTTCCCACAGATTTTAAATCCCAGGCCTGAGTGAGGATCTGAAAATCTAAGGAGCACATTAGGCCTCATATAAATGCTGGAGTCAATTTAATGGGTGAAAGGGCCTATTCTTTCCCCTGTTTTTCTATTAATTGCAATGATGCCTGTCTAAGGTAGAAAATGGTTTATCACAAAGACTCAGTGTAGGAAACAATGTAATTAATAAGAATAATGCTAACAACAGGCTAGTGTGTTGCAAATGTCCTAAAAGCTTCACACACATTCTATCAGTAAACCTTAGAGCAGTCCTATAAGCCTTGTCTGCACCATATACATTTAAAGCAGTGTCATACCACTTTGAACAATCATGCCTTCCAACAAAGAATTATTCGAAGTGCAGTTTGTTGAGGGTGCTGGGAACTGCAGCTCTGTGAGAGATTGCCTTACAACTTTGAGTAAGCATAATAATCTACAGTTCCCAGGATTCTTTGGGGGAAGCCATGACTGTTTAAAGTGGTATTATATGGCTTTAAATGCATAGTGTAGATGGGGCCTAAGTCAGACCAATAGTATATACTGGTATCAGGAAAGAGGTCCTGACTAGAATCCTGAAGCACTCTACGCTCCAACATTTTGTTGCCCATCCCACTTATTGTTGTGCGTATGAGGAAGATAGAGTGCATTGAGAGTCTATTTCAGAAGCCCAAGTGACTTCTGCCTGTTAGGAGTTGCTTAGAAGAGAAAGGCATGTTAGGAGAAATCAGAAGCTGAGACATTAGGCAGGGTGCGAATGGCAGAAGCAGCCCACCTGCCCTACTCACTCCACCAGCAAGCATGGTCATTGGCCAGGGGCAATGGGAGTTTTAGTTCAGCAAGGAACATTTAGAGGGCAGAGTGTCCCAAACTTGGGTCTCCAGCAGTTTTGGGACTACAATTCCCATCAGCCCTGACTACTAGCCCTGCTAGCTAGGGATGATGGGAGTTGTAGTCCAAAAACTGCTGGAAACCCACGTTTGGGAAACCCTGCTCTAGAGCGTCAAAGGTTCCCCACACCTGTGCTGGCTGAACATATGGCAGATGGTGATGATGACCTCACTCCCCACTCCATCAGTTCGCAGAAGGTATTCATATGAACATTCCTATTGCAGTTTCCATATTATACACATGGAATATTGAGGGTGAGAGTGGCTTGCCTAATGCTACCTAGCAAATTCATGGACGAGATGAGATTTGAACAGGGGACTACCGGGTACATTCTCTAAGTCAGTGATGGACCTGTGGTCCTCTAGCTGTCATTGGATTCCAGCTCCCATCAGCTGCAGTCAGCATGGCCGATGGTCAGGAGTCACGGGGACAGTGGTAGTTCAACATTACCTGGAGGTGTTGTGTGAAGGACCACACTGGTGTGCATCACAGCATTCTTTAATAATGGCAGTCAGACAATGAATTTGGCAGGTTTCTCCATTTCATAGGCGTGTATGTATACTCCAGAAGTTGTTTGCTCTGTCAGTTTTCACATAGCCAGACTTATCTTTGAATGCTTTGGCAAATGACCAACTGTGATTTGTTTGTATTTTCTTAGATGCTTTCCCCCTCTCTGGAGTCATAATGAAAGATCATCAGCTTGTTCATCTGTAGTGCGAGATCATTAACTCTAGGAGGAAACAAATGATTCTGCTCTTTAGGCAGAATGCTTCTTTTGG
Organism: Darevskia nairensis; assembly: GCA_034642065.1. Lineage (NCBI taxonomy): Eukaryota > Metazoa > Chordata > Lepidosauria > Squamata > Lacertidae > Darevskia > Darevskia nairensis. The sequence continues at coordinate 708,997 of JAWWNI010000277.1, forward strand.
ACAAAAAAAGGCAGTTTGTGACAATCTGTTGGCTTCAAAAACAGGGAAGAAATGGCTATGTTCACTGCTGGTAGCATACTAATAGTTTTTGAATGGGTCGTTCAGGGTCTAGGTAGCTCAATTCAAACAATCATGTTATGTGATGTGTCAATTCTACCCAGAAAGGCCTTTTAAACTATAACTTTCCCAGGGATGCTCAAAGGCCGGAAACGTGACATTTGCAGAAACTTTCTCCTATTTCCATTTTATACAGGCCTTTAAATGATTGGCACCTTTGTGGTGAGGAGAGCTGGAGGCAAAATTGATATTGGCGGGCAACGTCACGATGTACCCTTTTCACCTTCAAGGTGATGTTCCCAGTATAGAGATAAAGTACCTGAGTGGAAAGATACATTATGATTTATATTACGGCGATGCCCAGAGGGCTCGGGTGAAAACAGGGCTCCAATCACAACCCATAAAGATATAGAAGTGTAAATGTGTCAGCTCTGGAGGGTTTCTGCCGTTAATAGACACGGAAAATCGAGAAGCCAAATGATGGGATCAGAACCAAAGGGGCAGAAAGTGAAGACAGTATCTCAACGGCAGAGAGAAATACAGTGTCAATGCCAAACTGTAGACAGCTGGTAAATACGAGCCACAGAAGGAGCCAAATCTTGGAAGCCAGGGCTTTTTGTGATGGTACTCAGTGGTACAGAGTACCGGCAGCTCCCCTCCCCCCCATTGCCATCCATGGTACTTCTATATGAGAAGCAGCACCTTAAAAGGTAAAAGGTAAAGGGACCCCTGACCATTAGGTCCAGTCGTGTCCGACTCTGGGGTTGCGGTGCTCATCTCGCTTTATTGGCCGAGAGCCGGCGTACAGCTTCCGGGTCATGTGGCCAGCATGACTAAGCTGCTTCTGGCGAACCAGAGCAGCGCACGGAAACGCCTTAGCGCACGGAAATGCCTTAGCAGCACCTTAGCTTTTGTCAAAAAGAGCTCCGTTGGAAATCAGAGCCTGCAAGGACTATTGATGCCCATGCAAACTTCCACGTGTTTTTACAGTTATTCTTGTGGAGGGAAGAAACCAATGGGCAGCCTGGGTAGGGGGAGATAGTCTGGATCCTAATAACACTGTTTCTGTTTCTGAACAGGATATCACAAATCATGTAGGTAGTTTCTCTGTTGGTAGCCCCTGAGATCAATTCATGTGTGAATGGTCAGAACATGGATTATTGTTGGCCCCATGGGTGAAAAATTATTGGGGAGTCCCAAATAAGTAAAAAGGTAAAGGGACCCCTGACCATTAGGTCCAGTCGTGACCGACTCTGGGGATGCAGCGCTCATCTCGCATTATTGGCCGAGGGAGCCGGCGTACAGCTTCCAGGTCATGTGGCCAGCATGACTAAGCCGCTTCTGGCGAACGAGAGCAGCGCACGGAAACACCGTTTACCTTCCCGCTGCAGTGGTACCTATCTATCTACTTGCACTTTGACATGCTTTCGAACTGCTAGGTTGGCAGGAGCAGGGACCGAACAACGGGAGCTCACCCTGTCGCGGGGATTCGAACCGCTGACCTTCTGATCGGCAAGCCCTAGGCTCTGTGGTTTAACCCACCGCGCTACCCGCGTCCAGCCCAAATAAGTAGCTATGACCTTTCCAAAGGATGAAGGAGATGCATTAAAAAACAACCCTGAGTTGTCTATTCATTAGCCCAGGGATTTTTCCGGGGGAACTCACAGAAACTGAGTTCTAGCACCTCTCTGGTGTGTGCCATTGCCACTCTAAGAGAATGAGGGAGGTGTTCATTTTTCTAGAAAAATGACACTGCATTCACTCTTTTAAGTGGTGCAACTTCAGCAAACTAAGTGCACACATCTGTGAAGTTGCTGAAGGGAGAACAGTTCTGCTGAACCGTTGCTACTCACGAAGAACATTCATATTCACAAGAAAAAGTGCTTTTAATCTAATCACTAATTAACTAGTAATGATTCCATTGAAAATTAGAAGTAATTATATGCTAAATTTCCCGCGAACGCTCTGTTTACTGTTTAGAATTAGCCCTAGTTAATTCTGAGCTTTTCCCCCTCAAAAATCCGCTTCCACTACCCTTATTTGTATGAGGTAGGTTTAGTCACTGCTGCATAATTGAGATAGTTTTCAGTCTGGTGTAATGGTGAATAAGCATCCTTTAGCAAAGTTCAGAAGGGTCTCGGCTAATATGGGGAAATAGTTCATATCCTCCCCCAGCCCATTCTGAAATGTATACCCTATTATGCCAGTAATGCCATCAGAAATGCGACAGGATCCCCAACCCCCCTCTTCACGAGTGATATTCCTAGATTCAGGGTGGTTATGTGTATGGCTGCAGAAAGAAGTTCGGGTGAATATTGGCTGTCAAACAGGCTTCCTCAACCTCGGCCCTCCAGATGTTTTTGGCCTACAACTCCCATCATCCCTAGCTAGCAGGACCAGTGGTCAGGGATGATGGGAATTGTAGTCTCAAAGCATCTGGAGGGCCGAGGTTGAGGAAGCCTGGTCTAGAACCTTGAGTTCACTGAAGGACTGTCATATAGCCTTGATGACTCATGAAATATACTCGGAGTTGAGTGTGAATTTCATGCTCTTTATTCAGCTCATAGTAGCAAAGAATAAAACTTCCCCCAAAATGTCTGCTATATATACATTATATACACAATGGGCCTCGTGTGATTGGCTAATTCTGGGCTGCTCCTGTAGGCCAGTCAGGTTGCGGATTCACTTCCTCCAGAAGCCTGATTGGGTGCTCCTGCAGGCCAATTTGGAGGTGGATTGGGTGGCTCCTGCGGACCAATCAGACTGCTGCATTCTGGATCCTATTGTTCTAGGATTCAGCTCAGTACATAACAACTCACAAACCCAGACATGGGTCCTGCTCAACAGATATTATGTTCTAGGCCCAGAAGTTATGGGTGGCAGCTTTGGTGGTGTGTTTAGGTGCTCGAATCCCCATAAGAATTGTGTGTGGGGAATGAAACACTTAACTTCAAATCCTGCCATAGGTGTTCATGATGTCCCTTTTCACAAAACCAGTCTACCTATGTTTATTTAAATGGAGTCAATTCAATTTTGAACTAAGCTCCCTCCCCTGTGTGTGCCCCCACACAGGCTATGAGGATCAGCTTCAGGAAGTTTCCCGAAGTCACAAAATACAGGGGCCAATAATCCAGCACAGAGTTTATCGTGCTAGCCTGCTAAAACCTCTCCTTACTTGTGTGGTTCTTGACACTGTGCTGTGCTGGTGAATATGGAAGGAAACGAAAACTAGGGGGCGGAAGTATTATTTAGGCATTTACTGGTAATATAGCAAATTTTGTTTTGGTCCAAGCAATCCCGTATATCTTGTCTGTGAGGGGAAAAAGACCCCTGAAGAAGACAGATAAAGCTTCTGTGCTTTCCTGTCAGTTTCTCCACTGCAAATAACAAAAGGATTCCTTTTAAATGTGTTCCAGTACTGTAGATTTATTCAGTACAAAGCAAAATAACATTTCAAAGGGATTCTGATATTTGAGGTTCTTTTCTTTAAAGACTGCACTGCTTTCTAGGCTGGTTTCCCTCCCTCATTTCCTTCAGCCCAACAGATAAAAATTCCCTTTTCTGATTAAAACGCCTACAATAGTTTTTTTTGTTTGTAACACTCTTCATTGCTAACTTGACGTTGGCGTAGTTTATGCTAAATGCAGCATGGATTCAGAAATGGGGGGGGGGGAAGCCCTCACAAATGAAATTCAGAGCAAATGAACGAAAGTGCTGCCTGAATAGCTTGAAGGAAACCAATATTCATATGTCTGGTGTCTGCAGCATGTATAGGAGAGGAGAGAAGTCTGGTGTTGTTGTTTTTTGGTACTAATTGCTCACATAATTATAGATTCTTTACTATTTCTGGGATTACATTAGCTTGAGACCAATATAAATAACCAAGTTATTATTGTTATTGTGCCATACACTTATTAGCCGTTTCTGTGCAGAAATGTGCAAGAGTAAAACCCATATAAAAGTACAATCAATAAGTACAGCGCAATTAAGATAAAACAGAATTCTCGAACAAACTAAAATGGCAACAACATAATTGAAATTCTACCCATAAAATGGATAGTCAATAACAGGGGGATATTTTTTTTTTTTAAATAAAAATGCCTTCATCTGCTGGCAGGAACCTTACAGAAAAGTTGCCTAGTGAATCTTCCTCTACAGGGGCCCCCTAAATACTAGAAGCCGGCATTGGGGAAAGCTTCCTCCGTGACAAATATTGCAAACAGGACTGCAAGTTCCATTTTTGTAAGCTCTTAGAACTTCATTGCCAGCCACAGGGATCCTAGTGGTGCCATTCTGTACATGGCTATTCGTAGTGCTATTTTTCTAGAAAAAGAGGTGCCAGAGCTCATGACAAACTTCTCCCTTGTTCTTTTAGAATGGCAATAGCATCCACCTGGGACGTGCCAGAACTGAGTTCCGATGAGTTTCAACTGGAAAAAGCCTTGGATACAACCATGTGGCTGCCATATTCATTTGCGTGCATATGAGTGGGTGGGTGGAGATTTTTCATGCCAAGCTGAGCTCCTGCACTTGCCCTGGGGGGCTACATTGGGTCCATACATCAAACCTACAGCTACCCTCCAAATATTCACACTGCGGGATGGAAACTAATCAGTTCGTGCAGGTTGGGGGGAATGATACATTTTGCTTTGTTTTCAGAAACCACCCTGTGAAATATAATGAAAGGTGGTTTTTTTTGTGTGTGTGTGTGTGTGTGTTAGAGATCTCACTTTGACAGATAGCTACTTAATACACATGACATTTGTCCAGCATTTAACGTGTGGCACAAGACTGCACCGATCTTTATACTTGCGCCACAATAAACATTTGCAAACCCCTTGTACAGCATACAGTGGTACCTCGGGTTACAGATGCTTCGGGTTACAGACGCTTCGGGTTACAGACGCTTCGTGTTACAAACTCTGCTAACCAGGAAGTGGTAGCTCCAGGTTAAGAACTTTGCCCCAGGATAAGAACGGAAATCATGTGCCAGCGGCGCAGCAGCAGCAAGATGCCCCATTAGCAAAAGCACACCTCAGGTTAAGAACCGTTTCAGGTTAAGAACGGACCTCTGGAATGAATTAAGTTCTTAACCTGAGGTACCACTGTATATGATTTTTCACACAAAACTATCTTCATGACTGAAAGTTCCAGAGGGCGGCTTTTCTTGTCTCCTTCGGCATATAACAACCAAGAGTCATCCAGCATCTTAAAGACTAGCCAATATATAATAGCAGGAGCTATCATGGGCCAGAGCTTACTTCACCAGATGAATGTGGGTCATCTAGTTTCCGCAAGAAACTGGGAAAACGATAGTCTCCTTCTCCTATTATTTATGGAGTGCAATGAATTGTGCCACTCTCTTCATATAATGCATTCATTCCCCGTGTGTGTGTGTGAGAGAGAGCGATATAGTTATGGTGCCCTTTAGTGGCTGAACTTGAGAGGCCCATCTACAAATAATTGAAGTACTTTTCTTTTAGCTCTGCCGGGAGGCACCCCAGAGATACAACTCCAACTGCACAAAGCACTGATTTATATAGCTGTTGTGTCTCCTGAAAGGGTTTTGTTTATTTTTTTAAAAAAACTTGAGATGCTGTTGCTCTGGCTAAGTACTACGTTCCTATCTTATATTAGTGAGCCAATTACCACTTGGAATGCTGCTAGACTTTCTTCATTTGGAATATGTCACTGTGCCGATTTCTAATTGTACGTTCCAGAATTCTGAATCTGCTTGTTTCGTTTTGCCTAGGCGTAGACTATCGGAAGGAAATTAGTAAGAATAATAATAAAATCCATGGGTTGACCCAATGTTTTGGCTTTATCCACTACAGGTATTCTTATAAGCTGCTGCATCTGCCAAGGGGATGTGTATGGGTCTTTCCCCCCCCCCTGCCCCAGTAATAGAATAATAAGCACTAAATCTAACCACTCTCTAAGAATTAAGTTGTCTCAATTACCTCCATTAGTCAATGCCTACATATATTTCTCAGCTGAACTCCCGTTATGCTGGATAAAAAAGATGACTCCCCACCCACATACACCCCTGACATACTGGAATAAGATGGCTTTCAGGTGCACTAAAATGTCTGCTTAGATATATATCTGGCGGTTTAAATCACATCTACAGGAGTGCGGGGCTACCGAGTGCTTAAATCACATCCACAGTATACTCATTTTTTTTTCGCGACCTGATGCCATTTCCCTTGAGTTACTCACCCTCAGTAATGAACAGCCACCAATGTGGCCCCCCAGGGAATGGGGAGGGGAACCCTCCAACAGGCTTTCTGTACTGATCACAATCTAACAAAAGCTTACTAGGAAGAACAGAGTTCTCTTTCTCTCCCCATCCCCAATTCTCTTCTCTTTCAAGGCATTTATAAACCCTAACTCATTCAGGGTTTCTTGACTTTCTGTGACCCCATTGACCATGGGCATTATTTTTGCATCCTTGTCTTCACAGGCACTGTTCCCTTTAGAAAATGAGAGGGGCTGAGGTTCAAAGACATCCAAGCTCATGGCACCATTTCGAACCCAAGCCGGACATGTGAGAGCAGCCCAATGAATTCAATGTGGCTTACTCTCAGGTCAGTGACACAGACTTCAGCCTGAGTACTCAAACCTGGTTTTTTCCTGAACTGACATTCCCCAGGGAGGGGGAATTAAATACAATCTCAAACATGTACAAATATACCTGGGCAGCAATAGTGCAATTATCTCCTTTCATTTTCTACCAGTAAATTCTGAAAATGTCATTTAAGACCAATTTTTAGCATTGATGGATTGCTCTCTGAGTTTTAACACAATTAGGGGGTAAAGTTCCCCCTGTAATTATACAAACTGTATGCCATATAATTGTAATCACCTTGTAGTTACAGGCGTATTCATCTTGCTTTTAAAAATCATTGTTCTGACTTATTTGTTGAGTTGTTGCGCGGCGAGCCACATTTGTGTGCTAGAATAACTGTAAATATGATTTTGGCATGTGAAATTTGCAGCATGTGAATTTGCAGCATGTCAGGAGCTAGAGGACCTCACAGGACCTGCTGCCCAAGCAAATAAGTGTTTAGAGACAGATTGATACACAGACCAGGTCCAAATGGCCCAGTACTTGTGCCTAAAGTGCTGCAGTACATGTACAACACACTTCCAACTTTTGCTTCCAGCTGCAGTCCTTCATGATGTATGCTGGTGGATCCTGAATGGCTTAGTGGGAGGTGGAGCCCCCAAAGGCTTTGTGGTACCAGTCGCAGTCCCACCCTCCCCCAGTGCAGTGAGTACTGTGATGTGTGACATAATGAATTCAACAGACAATGATCTGGGTCAAAAATGGCCACAACTTTATTGAGTAGAGGTATAGGTGGAATTTTGGGTCAGGCATTGGGGGTATATTCATTCTTGCCCAGGGGTGGAGGAAGGTGTGGGTGATGGGAGCACACCGCCCCCATTGCCACAATCCCGGGGGGGTTCCATCGCAGCTGCCCCCCACCCGTGCTGGGCGCCCCGCCCCCGCAGGCGGCGCCCCCCGCCCCCAGGACGTGTGCCAGCCCTGCCCCTGCCTGCTCCCCGCCCCCGGTGTCGGAGAATGAAGCTCCGCCACTGTTCTTGCCTCCCGTTGGAGGGCTGGAACTGCTTCAGGGTTAGAGGTAGAGGGAACGTTCTTTCATGTGTGGTGGATTTCAAAGATCCCAAAACACAAAGTGCTTTGTTAAAGTTTAAAAACAAAAGAGGGATTACAGGAGTTGACATTAGGAACTTCAAAGCCCTTCAGCTGTAGTCAGAAGGGCCCAATGGTCAGGGATGCTATTGATTTACTTTATTTTATAGCTCACTTCCAATGAAGCAGCTTATAGCAATTCCACAACACAATAAAAACAAATTATAAAAAAATCCGTTATGTATAACAAATATTTTAAAAACAATTTCAAGTCCCATGCCTGACACTGAGTGGTATTATGGGCATTGTAGTCTAGCAAAATCTGGAGGGAACCACATTGGTCGCCTTGCTCTAGAGAAATGATCCTTATCAAGTTTACACAACCTGTGTTTCTGTGCAGAGTGCCAAGGAAAATATTGTTCTGCAGTTTTAGACTCACGAGATGAACAAGCTGTGGCGGTGACTGCAAGCCATAAAGCTTTGAGGAATGTCTAGTCTGTAGTCTTATAAAACAAATTGGTGATTTCGATCCAAACAGTCAGGTGCCCTGACCTCAAAAAGCAAGTAACGAAGAAACCAGCCCAAACAATTGGCATTCTTCTGGGATGTTTTGGGCGAGAGGCCATTATTAATGCAGTAACCCCTTCAGGACTGTTGAGACTGTGTCACATTGGGGAGAGCTCTTACAGTCTTTCCTTTGTCTGTATTTGGCGTTGGGATAATTGCCCATATCCAGCTTTTCGGCATGTCACCTTCTGAGCAGCCATAAGCAGTGTAACAGAAGCAAGAGCTCCGAAAGTCGGATAAAAGAAAAATAGGCAGCAAGCTTTGTTGAGGCTGCTAAAATCTATAAATGGTAAGTGGGACTGTAATCACTAAGGAAATTATGAAAGGCTGAAGGAAATAAAGCCCAAATGTGAAGATAAAACCATAAATGGAAGTGAAACTGAAGCACCAACCTTCAGAAAGTGACAAAAGTAATTTTCTTGCTTTCTTTCTATTTAATGGAAGAAATGTAATCAGCGGGGGGGGGGGGATGTGGATAGGAAAAGCTCTAATGGAACAACGTTAAGGTTATGTAGAATGGTAAAACCAAATAATACTTCAAAAATACTTTTATTTTATTTTAAAGGGTCTGTGTTGGTTTTGAGCTGACTCAAATGTACATATTGGATTAAACACTGGGCAGTTATAATGTTCCATTTCAGGCATCTCAGAGGGGAAGAGCAGAAAACCCCAATCCCTCTCTTTTTAAATGGCCAGGGCTCCTATATAATAAAAAAGCAGCCCTATGTGCTATTGGAGTAATATTGGAAAGTGTCCCAGCTGATTAAAGAGCTCTATTGCTACCACTCATCAGAAACCACCAGTGCCAAGCAAAGTCCAAGAAGGGTCTTGATGTGAACAGCTTTTCCTCTTAGGAAGACCCCATCTGGAAACTAGTGAACATTATGCTCTGGAGATCACTTGTGGGTTAAAGCAATACTAAACCATTTTCTGTACCACCTTGGGTAGTTTGAGGACCACATTTACCATTGGCCAACCCTCCAGGACAGCATGGGATAGACTTGTAGGACTGGTTCATATACTCATATAGCTGCATTTCCCTACAACAATACATTGTGTATATATATATATATACCATTTTATTTGTATGCTGCTTTTCCATACTTAAAACCATGTTCATGGTGGCTTACAACATGAAAAAGATTACGTAGCTACAAAAGCAGCCATAAAAAATAAACAAAAGATTACATAACTGCATAAAAAGATTACATAACTGCATAAAAAGAAAAACTGCAGAATAACTGCAGAATAACTGCATAAGCAGCCATAAAAAATAAACAAAACATTGAAAAGTTGTGGCGCCCACCCTGTGGAACGCCCTCCCATCAGATGTCAAGGAAATAAACAACTATCTGACTTTTAGAAGACATCTGAAGGCAGCCCTGTTTAGGGAAGTTTTTAATGTTTGAGGTTTTATTGTATTTTTAATATTTTGTTGGAAGCCACCCAGAGTGGCTGGGGAAACCCAGCCAGATGGGCGGGGTATAAATAAATTATTATTATTATTATTATTATTATTATTATTATTATTATTATTTCACAACCAAATTAAACTATTTCCACATAACTCACGAGATCTAAAATCAAGATAGAAAATAATAATATCAGTAACCTTCCCCTGCACAACAACAAAAAACCCTAAATGTACCCCCAATGAACATATGGTAACATTTGACATAATTTTTGGTGTGTTCAGTTATATGGTAACACATCCAATTTGTATGACCTCCTACTCTCTCTGTTTTTAAAAAAGAAATCTTCATAAAATTTATATAGCATTTGATTGCAGGAAACTTCACTGTGGTTTACAAAACAAATAAAACAATAGAAAAAATGAACTGAAAACACCCCTCCCCCCATTCTAACTATGGGTGTACATACAGCCATAGTCTTTGCTCCACATGCTATCATTTGTACATTGTAGAACAGGATGCATGTTGGCAAGTCTATAAAACTGACCTATAGACGTCCAATATCTCCGTCCAGACATTTCTCGAGAACATCTGAAGATTTTTATAATCTCCATTGGCTGCTTATGACTCTACCGGGCTGCTCTTAGATTCAGCAGGGTGCTATAATCTTCAACATGATCTACACAGCAAGGTTACTTGCAGAGGGGAAGTGGAGCACTGTTCCAAAAAGACAAAGAAGAAGAAGGGGACCCCTATAGAGATGGTAGTGGAATAAGATAAACTCCCAGGGTTACCCTGTGATGCTCTTAGCATGGAACTAGGTCAGAGACCATGAAAACGAAAGAACCCTGTGGAGAGACAGAGGCATCAGCCAATGCTACATTGGGGAGTTGAGTCAACTGTGTTCAAAATGAACTGACCTTGCAGAAGTAGCAGACTTGTTTCACTAGCCCACACATAGTCCACAGAAGCGGTAAGACCAAGTGCTGATTTCTGCATCTGTTTGAAAGAGCCATGGATTCAATCAATTCTGCTAGTTCAGATTTCTGGGCCTTGAATTACAGGAGGATCTGTCCTGGAGTGTCAACATAAGGGGGCTTGTGAAGAAGGCGCAGCAGAGACTGTACTTTTTGAGAATTCTAAGGAAAAAACATCTTCCGCAAAAGCTGCTGCTTGCCTTCTATCACTGTGCCATTGAGAGCGTGCTCACTTATGGTTTATGTGTGTGCTACGGAAGCTGTACTACCCAGGATAGGATGGGGTTGTGCAGAGTTGTTAAGGCAGCAGAGAGCATTGTTGGCTGCTCGCTCTCCACCTTAGAGCAGATTTATGCCACCAGGTGCCATAGAAAGGCACTGGACATTGTAAAAGATCCATCGCATCCTGGTTACCGTTTCTTCGAGCTTTTGCCATTGGGACGGAGATATAGGACGATGAAGACAAGAACAAGCCGTCTCAGGAGCAGCTTCTTCCCCAGGGCAATTTCAGCCTTGAATGGGAAGCCTGGACTCTGAAAGTCATCCTATCTTACTCGTTATGCTGTATCATAATGTACTGTTTTAATTAGTGTTTTGTAGTTGTTTTGAATTTGTGTGGAGTACCCTATCTAGGTGGATGGAGCAGCCGAGCAATTTCGTTGTCCCCGAAATTTCGTTGTTCTTATCTTATCATCTTATCTTATCTTATCTTATCTTATCTTATCTTATCTTATCTTATCTTATCATCTTAGCTTAGCTTAGTTTAGTTTAGCTTAGCTTAGTTTAGCTTAGCAAAACAGGGCTCTCCCCCACTCTCCACCCCCTGCATGCTTCCCCCAAATTGACAGGGGAGTTTCAAGTGAGCCTCCAAAACTCTGCCAGTACAGCCTTGCACTGACTGAACACATGCCATAGCACATCCCAGCTCCCAGAAGCCCTCTGCCCATGGAATGATATCATCAAGGTGAGGGCATGGCAAGGGGGACTCCAATCTGTGCTAGGCAGGCAAACAGGATGCCTCCAGCTGCTTTGAACCACTTGAAGGGGGTGGGATGGGAGAGAGAGAACAAAGTCACGAATGTTCAAAAACGGAAATGCAAATATTGTTCTTGCATCTAACAGGCTTCAAGGGCAGCATACCGGGAGTAAAACTTCCAGAGACTTAGCTCCTTTAAGTCTAAATTCAGCCGTCGCTATTGTATTTAGTTTTATTTTGATTCTTTTTCAGAAATAACAATGTTAAATGTGTTCTGGGGATATCTCTTGGCATACAAAAAGGGTAACAGTGTGAAGATACTCTCCTGGAAAAAGGTTAATTCTCAAAGAGGAAACTAATTATTAATTCATGTAGCTTCTAAAGCCTGTTTTCTTTCCCAATTAAAATCCATCTGCTTCTTAGGATTTAGTGTGCATATCAAATGTGATGTTCCGAAACAGACCGTTTCTTCACATCCCTCCCCCCAATGAAGTTAACATCCTAATTAAGGAGAATGGTGCATGCCTCGTTCTCTTCTTCCCTGACTCAGTTAGTTATGTAGCAGATTTACTGGGCACCCTGTGAACCAACTTGATGATTAATCCTCGTTTAATACTACTTTAATGTTCTAGTAAACAATTAGTTATCTGAAATAATAAATAATTAGTTACTCATCATTTTGTTAGTGAACTCTGTGGCTTTGTTCCTAAGTGAATGGAAGGAAGATGGTGAAAGGAGAGTTTTCCATGCCCTCCTCCGACCTGCAGCTAACTGCACCCCTCCAAAATATCTCTTGGGGGGAGGTTCAGGAGGCGCTTCCTGAGCAATATGGGGTGGTGGGCGAGGGGGGATATTGGGGAAGTGGGGAATTCTCAGGCAGATAGAGGGTTGTATCTGACAGGCAGAATAATTCAAACTCCACTCAGTTCCCTCTATCCAAACACTCGCTAGATGGAAAACCACTTATCCAAACACAAGGAATTAGTACCCCAAACTCACTATACAAACCACAGATTCAGATATCCAAACAGCTGGACCTGTGCATAGTACTGTAAACAAATAAACAGCCTTACACAAGTCTTACTTTTTGTGTTTTGCTGGTCCATGGTGGGAATGAGGGAGAAGGAGAAATCGGACAAATGAGAGCATTTCCCCCCTCCATTCTCTGCCTTTTGCAAGGTTTCAGAGGGGTTTCCTTGGTTTCCCCACGTCATCTTGGGGTCAAAATTTGAGTAGTCAGGAAAACATTAGAAAAGTTCCCATAGGAATTGATGGACATCATTGATTTGTTATGTGAATGCTCACCTAACAAATGATTTCCTGATAATGCACCGTGTTTGAATAGCGAGACCTGTGTACATAGGAAGCAGGTGTATGCAGCACACATTGGGGATACTCTGGCTTAAAATTTGCTGTATCCAAACTCTATTTAGGACGAGCTAGGGGCAGTGGAAAGAGTCTGATGGAAGGCAAACAAAGCTGCACATGATATTCATAGCAGTCGTGCAATTCATAGTAGCATTATCAATGTCACCCAGTCAGCGTGCTTCACTCACTAGGCACAGACAGCATGTCCAATATACACACAACCAATGGCATGTAAACATGCACAGACAGTTCAGCCAAGCGCAATCCTGTATATAAACACAAAAATAGCTGCCCCAACAACTGAACGCCATGTGATCACAGCCCTCAGAACTGCCAAATTGTGGCACCATCTGTGAATGGTAGTGTAGCTGCTATTCTGTCACTTGCAGCAGGACACAGCTGACCAGGGGTAGTGACCAAGGTGCTAATCTTCACAATGATTTCTGGCAGTGACTCCTTGGCAGCGCCCCCAGCCCAAGAATCTCAGGATCCTCTGAGACCAGCTGGTAAAAGAGAGCCATTTCCTTGGGTTGCAGCTCGACTCATGTTCCGTATGAGCATTGGGAGGGGCTTATAGGCCAGAGGGACCTTCCCTGGTTCCAACCATGGCAAAAGAAAACATGCTTAAGAGTTATCATGGATTCCTTGGCTGCATGTTAGTGGTTGGCCTGGTATTCTCTCACCCCTCTGCAGATCCAGCTTTTCCCATCTGAGTGTTTATTAGTCATGTCTAACAGCTTAGGCTCCAATCGGAGTCAAGTGTGAATTTCAAGCTCTTTATTCAGCTCCTAGTAGCAAGTAATGGACGTTTTCCCAAAATGTCTGCTATAAATACATTATTTACACAATGGGCCCCACATGATTGGCTAATTCCGGGATACTCCTGTAGGCCAATCAGGTTGTGGATTCACTTCCACCTGGAGCTGGATTGGGTGGCTCCTGTGGACGAATCAGACTGCTGCATTCTGGACCCTATTCAGCTCAGTACTTAACATCATGCAAAGAGAAGAATTATGGTGCTGGAGGAGACTCTTAAGAGTCCCATGGACTGCCGGAAGATCAAACCTATCCATTCTGAAGGAACTCAGCCCTGAGTGCTCACTGGAAGGACAGATCCAGAAGCTGAGGCTCCAATACTTTGGCCACCTCATGAGAAGAGAAGACTCCCTGGAAAAGACCCTGATGTTGGGAAAGATGGAGGGCACAAGGAGAAGGGGACGACAGAGGACAAGATGGTTGGACAGTGTTCTCGAAGCTACCAACATGAGTCTGACCAAACTGCGGGAGGCAGTGGAAGACAGGAGTGCCTGGCGTGTTCTGCTCCATGGGGTCACGAAGAGTCAGACATGACTAAATGACTAAACAACAACAACAAACTTAAATCCATTCATCCCCAGTAGATTCACTGAGGATCTACACACAACAAAATTCATATTCTTATCTCTTGTCAGACTTTGTTTTTCATCCACAAAGGAAAACCATTTCTATGGTGGTGGTGGTGGGGCTGCCCCCCCCTTTTTAAAGGAAACTTTATTCATTTTAAAAATAAAGTCAAAATACAAACAACATCAAACATGCTGAAACGAAAGGAGAAAAGAAAGGAAAACTACCATGGATAGAAGAGAGGGGAAAGAAAGGGAAGCTAATACCCTGCATTAATTCATGCGATGCATCTCTTATAATCACAATCCACGTCATCGAGACATCACTTTATCCTAATCTGCTAGAATATATCCTGTCAACAAACTTAATTGAACCATTTGGGATCCATGTTCTGTCTCTGTCGTAATTGACGTATATCAAGCATCCTGACTTAAAGCACAGCTAATCTCTTCCTTTTGTGAACCATTTCTAAAACATGATGCAGGGGCTACAGTTCTGAAAACAAGTGTATACAGGGATTAATGGCATGGCTGCTAGGCATCTTATAAATGGTGCACCAGCAATATTGCAGCCTTTGGGGAAAGGTGCCCGTATTCACGCATTATCTCGAACCGTTACCTGATTGCTTTTAAGGGCATTGCACCGAATATTTCTTCAACATTGACAGGATTTCCGAATATTGCTGGCATATACTGAGAGAAGTAGCTATAGAAACTGTTTCTTTTGTTCCCCCTTGAAATATCTTCTGGAGCCTTTGTATGAGCAAAATTAGGATTGCTTCTCTTTTGGCAGTGAATCCTTCACTGCCTGGAAGTTTCAAAGTCTAATCATGATTTTAGAAACTAAGCAGTTGGGGGCCTTAGTATATCAAATATGTAGGATGGCACAGTTGGGCAGTAAATTCTGCAGACTACAGAGAGATCCTGCAGTTCTTCCCCTGCTTTCAGCTTTACTGTCTCCATACACTGCTAAAAGTCTGAATAGCTTGTGCAGGTACAGTGCATTGCTCCTGAGTAAAATGACACATTATGGGTGCAATCCTGTTTGGTACCATTGCACTCATAAGTAGGGCTTTCATCCATCCACTGGGTGCCTCTATTAATGGAAAACATCAGGTGTGGGGCAGGGAAAGTTGTGGCTGGGCCCAATATGGGTTTGCAGGCATGGTCGATCAGCTGCAAGATGCATTGAAATTCCAACTACCAGCTGATTGTCAGAGCTTCATAGCACAATGCAGGGCTTTCGGCAAACATTTCCCCCCTGCGGAGCAAGTGATTTGGATTCAAAGTGCTCCCTCTGGGGCTTTGAATTCAAACTGCTTTGCCTAGAGAGAGGGAAAAAATACTCCTCTGAACCTTTAGGTGAGTCATTGTAATGTCTGCACCGGGAGCTCCTCAAATGGATACGCTATTTGTTGGTTTTGGGGATTTGGGTAACGAATAAAAGGAGAATCCCCTGGATGCCTAGATCCAGGTTTGGGACAAGTACTCTTCGGTGAGAAAGCCCCAACAGAGAATTAAAATCACAAAATATGCAGCAAAGTAGAGCATGGACATATAACTTTTTGGACCTTTAAAATACTCCCGTCTAAGTTTCTTCCAATGTTTCCTACTTTAGAGAAAGAGAACACACATTTGAGAAGTCAAAAATGGTTTACTTACAATCATCAAAGAACAGATTCATGTGCTTTTCCATATAGTAGCAAGAAAAGAGAGGCAGTACAACTTGGTTTCAAAAAGTGGTAAAAGTTGCTAAATGATATATATATATATATATATAAACACACAAAGATGGCTTGCTGAAGCCATGCTGTCTAAGTTTGGAGCATTTAGCTTATACATCCTTCCTGGTTGGTTCACATGGTGGAAAAAGATGGTGGAAAGTGGGATAACAAAGTGTTTGGTACCTCTTTCTCCCAAGGTGAGAGGGTGAGGCCTAGCTAAGGCTGGCATAAAGCTTACTTTATGGCCTTAACCCCTTCATGCATCAATTAGAGTTAAGCACGTTGGTTATATGAGGCTGGATTTATCCCACAGTATTAGCAGGGACCTAGGGCTTGCTGATCAGAAGGTTGGCAGTTCGAATCCCTGCGACGGGGTGAGCTCCCGTTGCTTGGTCCCAGCTCCTGCCCACCTAGCAGTTCGAAAACATGTCAAAGTGCAAGTACCGGTAGATAAATAGGTAGCGCTCCAGCGGGAAGGTAAACCGTGTTTCCGTGCACTGCTCTGGTTCGCCAGAAGCGGCTTTGTCATGCTGGCCACATGACCCGGAAGCTGTACGCTGGCTCTCGGCCAATAAAGCGAGATGAGCGCCGCAACCCCAGAGTCGGACACGACTGGACCTAATGGTCAGGGGTCCCTTTACCTTTTTATTAGCAGTTCTGTACTGCAAAATGTCAAGTTATGTCTCCCATAGATTTGAGAAGATACACCCTGCACCACCCGGGGGGGGGGGGATATTTGGTCATATGGCACATAGTTTCTAATGACCAGCAATTGATGCTGACACCTAAAAGATCAACCACTGTCTCTGTTGCTGCACAAAGCACTTGTTTTTAAATGCTGACATGTGTTTGTCAGCTCAATTATCTAACAACCCATTGTTTAACCTTTAAATACCCTTCAGTCTAGCAAAGTCTGCCAAAAACAACTGTGAAATGCTGCATTGTTATTGTTGTTGTTGTTAGAATTTATATACCACCCTATACCCAGAGGTCTCAGGGCAGTTCACAGAATAAAATCAAAATATAAAACCACAAAAATACATAATCAAAATAAAAAACAACCCAGTAACACTGCAAAACAAAAACAAATACATTTTAAAAGGGCGGATCACTGCATTTTATAACATGCTTTGCCCAGTAACACTCAATGAGCACATTCTCTTTACATTTTGGAGAGGAGATTGGCTTAACATTGATATTTAACAGCAGTCACCCAGCTAAACACCTACACATTGCCTTTCACAGTGTATATTGCTTTTAGAGTTGTTGCAAAGTTGCTGATACGCCCCATGGAATACAAAGATTTATTTTTTTAACCTTGCTGCAGGGTTATGAACCTCAGTTTTTTGGTGGCAGCGGCAAATGTTTTCCTTATTCAGGGGAAAAACAATACTGAGGCTTCCTCTTTTGCCAAATATTTCGGGGGGGAGGGGGGCAACAAGATGGAACCCTGTGGCACCTCAAAAGCCAAAGGCCGTGAGGTGGGACAAACAACTATTGGGCACTTGGGTGATTGCTGGTTATATAAAAGCACTTTGGGAGAATTGCTTGGATTTGTGGGTATGAATAATGTCAAAGGAGAACAATTTGTGATGCAACATTTTGTTCAGAATTAATATCACAGTGCAGATGAATCTGGAAGAAAAGGGGATATATGTGCCGTTGTTGTCCTGGTTTACCCGCAGTCTCTGCTTTAGTCATGATATTCATCTTATGCTCATCTAAGTTTTCCTGCTCACTCTGCCCTCCTGAATAATCTGCTGTATTTCTCTGAATTTCTTCTAACTTGCCAATTTCCCCTGTTAATGTGGTGCCCAAATTCATCATGCTACTGCAGATGAAGCTGTGCCAGAGTCACATTTTCAATTTCTTTTCATCTAGTAGTTGCTGCCACTCATTGCATCCCTTATTTTCTCATTTCTTTCTCTTATCTGTTTTTCTGTGTGTGCGTGTGTGGTTTTTTCCAAGAGAATATTTCAGAAATACTTTCCACTCCGTATTTATTGGCTGGGATTAATTAAGAAGCTCTGCATTCCACTTATGGTAGGAGAGGAACTCTCTAGGGAGAATGTTAACAGATTTCTGCATTGGTCATACCCAGTGCTATTTTTCTAGAGAAAGAGGTGTCGGAACTCACCATGAATGCCCCCCTCATTCTCTTAGAATGGCAATTGTGCCCAGAGGCGTAGGAAGCCTCTTGGGCGCTCGGGGCGGCGTTGCTGTGCGGAGGCACCCCCTGGGGGTGGGGCATCCTGACACATGCATTGTGACGTCACGACGCATGTGTCAGGACGGACTGCGCATGCCCGGAAATCCCAGAATTCCCAGGCATGCGCAGTGCATCCCGGCCGGCGCTACAGCGACCGAGCAACCCGCCGAGCGAGCGCCGGCTCCTGGGGCTGCTTTAAAGCAGCACGGACGGGGCAGCCCCACAAGCCGGCGGGCGGGCCCCGGGGGCGGAGCAACCTCACTCCGCGGCTTGCTCGCAGGCCGCTGAGCAGGTTTGCGAGCAGGCTGCGGGGCGAGGCTGCCTTGCTCCGCGGCTTACTTGGGGCCCGCCGGCGGGGCTGGCCCAAGTGTCACCCCCCTCCCCTGGAACCCGGGGCGCACTGCCCCCGCCCCCCCACGACGCCACTGATTGTGCCCAACTGAGAGGTGCCAGAACTGAGTTCCGGTGAGGTCCAGCTGAAAAGAAGCCCTGGTCAAACACAGTGTACATTGTACTTTCACTCAAAACCAAGGGGCATAGCTCAGTTGATTATCATATGTTTTCAATACAAAAGGCCCCAGATTCAGTCCTCTCCATTTCCCGGCAGAGCTGGGAAAGTTATCTGACTGTTTGAAACACTAGGCAGCTTCTGTCATTCCGTGTAGACAACTGACAGTGGTCTGGCTTGGTATGAGGCAGATTTCTATGTTAATTCCTATGGTTATGTTGTTATATTTATTTAATGTCATAGTATGGGTCAAGTATCTAGGCTCCCGCCCTGCCCCACCCTCTCTATCTGGCCACTGTGACTCTCCACGGGCTACAGCCCCTTCCTAGGCTTTATCCCCTCACCTCCCTTGCTGTGTGCCCTCAGAGTGCTTTTACCTTACTGGAAAGTGCCCTTGAGCTGTGATCACAGCTCTTGTATTTGTGTGTAGAAACCTTGAACGTAGTCTATCACAGAAAGGTAAAAGTCACATTTGTTATGCCTACATTTCCCCCCACCCCCACCCTTCCCTCGGAATGAAAAAAATCCAAGTCTTTGTCATAGTGCATCAATGTATCTCTTCGTTGTTGTTGTTTAATTAGATTTTATTAAGTTTCAACCTTTTTAACATATACAGTCAAAACACAATTTTGTCTTTTTTCTTATTTCTGTTGACGCTCCACCTCCTTTTCTATGGAGTTCCTCCTCTTCCTCCTCCTCTTCTTCTTCGAATAGGACATCTCAATTTTCATCAGAGAAATGTTGGAGGGTATGCATACGCCTTCAGGTCTAGAAACTTACCTTTTTTTAACAAGGAAAAGCTGAAAATTTCTGTGTTGGATTAAGTGAGCAAAAAGAAATTCCATGCTCCTATGGAACATTCGTGAAATTGTGGTGTGCATTCTGCCTGTCCCAGAAGCCAGCATAATAGGCCCAGAACGTCAAATGGGAGCTATGAATAAGAGGTGAATTGTGAACAAGCATTCCTCTTTCCCTTCCAAAAATGGGAGAGGAGGGGTCATAGGGGCACAAAACCTGAGAATGTTACTAAGTAGCAGGAAGCCAGCTCTTTCCCATACATATCAGGTGCCCAGGTATGCTATCCAACCGAATAAAGTCCAATTTATGTTGGATCTCTTACAGTTTTCAAGAGCAACAAAGCTGGACAACCCCTAGTGTGAACAGCAGGAGCTTGGAAATACCTATTGGAGGTGCTTCAGACAGCTGGCCATTTTTGGAGAAAGAATGATTTGCCACAGGAGTTTGTTTTTATATCGCTTGGCCCCTGTGTCTTCTGCACTGGAGTCAAGCTATTTAAGGGTATAAAAAAAGAAGGCCTAGCGAATGGAAGATGGAACGATCAGACAATGTAGATATAGCACTCTGAAAAGGTCAACAGAGTTTGCCAGTCTCCCGGAGTACAATAAATATTGCCCTGTGATAGATTAGTGCACACTCTTTGAAGGCTTACAGCTTTCTTAAATGGGAAGCCCAGTAGGAAATCATCCCCTAACTTAAGCAAAGAACCTTAGAGACCTTCTTCAAATGCTGTGCTTTTTGTTTATACACACACGCACACAATATTTTAACATTGCAGTTCTTGTAGTGACTTTAATGCCCCCTCTTACACCAGATGCCTGAGTTCTTTTTTTTTCTTTCTCTAAATGTATTTTGTGCTTTTAATGAAAAGTTTGGGGTTGGCTTTTACAGCCCAACTTTCTTTCACAGCTCCAACTCTCCAGGGATTCAGAGTCCCTGTATGTCTGTTATCAGTTAGAGAAAATTGAGTAGAGGTAAGATGCAGTGAAAGCAAGGAAGGTCTTTATTTTTCTGTTGCAACAGGGTCCCACTCCCACCTTGCAAGGAGGACCCAGAACAAAGGTGTGCAAGAACCTTTAAAGACTTTTGAAAATGCCCAGCCCTTTAGCCAAAGACCACCCCCAAAACATCATACACATGTCACAGAAAGAGTCAGTCTAAAGCAGAAATCTGAGAGTGTGGCTTGTCTTTTGTTTGACAGATGCCGGATAATGGTCACTGATTGCATTACAGCTACCTTCAAAGGTAGCCCCATGTAGAGCCCATTGCAGTAATCCAAGCAAGCACTACTCTGGCAAGACAGTCTGCAGGCAGGTAGGGTGGATGAGAAAGGAGCTTCTTGAAGGCTTTTCTGATGGAAAAGATCACACAAATGTCAGCTGCTTTTTGCCCTTCAAAGGGTGGGGAATGGATATCTTCCCCTGCACCAGTCTTCCACTTCCCTCCTCCGCAGCTGCATTTTCTGAATGAGAAATGGTTGTCGTCAAATTATGTGCAACTGCATGCTGTGTATATAGCCTGGCCTTTTAGCTCCTTGGCTTTTCTGAGTCTTTGGATGGCTGCAAATGCGTGGTACTTCTGAGTCATGCAGAAAGCTTTTAAGGAGCTATCACCACCCAGCTCCAGTGGTCTGAATCTCCTCATCTCCTCAAGTCACTCATGCCCACAATTAAGTCCATACCAATTTGCACAGCAGCCAAAGATGAAGGCCATGGACAGAAACACATAAAAATGACTTACGTCCAAATCATACCTCTCGTGTTTTTTTGGAATAGCTATAAAAGCACTGACAGAACCAAGAGTACATTATATTTCCCCCTCCCCTGCAGACTTTGCTTTATGCATTTCTTGGAACCACTGGTGATTTCAGCTTAAGACATCCACTACTCAAGGAGGCAGGCAAGCTAACTGTAGCTAAACACAGCCAATGAATGCCTACTCTAATGCTGCTAAATCTTTCAGGTGCTTTTAGCATTGTTGATCGTGTAGTTCATTGCCTTGTCTGGCTCCACAGGCTGCACACTCTTGAAACAGACAGAAGAGAGAGAGAGAGAGAGAAAGAGAGGCCAGTTGGGTTGTTGTTGTTTATTCGTTTAGTTGTGTCCGACTCTTCATGACCCCACAAGGAGACTCCACAACCTCCTAGGGAGACTGTTCCACCGTTGAACAGCTCTTTAGCTATCATGAATTTGTTGATCCTTCTCCTCGGTGAATATGCCTACAAATAAATAAAATAATAATTATCTTCTCTTCTCTAGCCTCAACACCATTATCTTTCCTGATGTTTAGTTGGAATCTCCTTTCTTTCGCAGCACCCTCATGAACTGATACTTCACTGTAGGAGAAGCTGTGACAGTTAACTAGTATAATTTGCAACATGGGCATGTGTTAACTTTTGCTGTTCTCAGTAACATTTTTAGAAAACCAGATAGACTACATTGTGTCAAATTGTAAAACTGCTCTTTTTTGGCAGCCCAGAATTAGGCCCATTGATAACGTTTGCACATAGCAGCAGTAAATTTGTCAAAATCTGCATTGAGCGCACGACAGACTTTGATCAAAATAGCACACTTTACATAACAAGGGTCATCAGAACGAAGTACTGAGCTAACAAAAGCAATTGAAGTCTTCGCGAGGACTTGACAGATTGGCACCATTCTTGCAGTCTCGCTGGATAGCTGGTTTGATCTAATTAATAACAAAAGCGCAACAGTAGAACTAGGCAAAGAGGAACACATGCCACAAAAACCTTCAAAGAACCATTAGAAACTCCCTGTTGCCAACTCCACGGATCCAAAATGCAAATATTTTAGAATGCTACGGCAGATCCATAATGGGCTGCAAACAGAGGTTAGGAGTGAACAAGGTGTGTTAGAATCATAGTATCATAGAGTTGGAAAGGACCTCCAGACTCATCTTGTCCAACCTTCTGCAATGCAGGAATCTCAGCTAAAGCAACCATGACAGGTGGCCATTCAACCTCTGCTTAAAAACCTCCAAGGGAGACCACTTCACTGTCAAACAGATCTTACTGTCGTAATGTTTCTCCTGATGTTTAGTCAGAATCTCTTTTCTTGCAACTTGAAGCCATTGGTTCAAGTCCTACCTTCCAGGGCAGGAGAAAACAAGCTCGTTTCCTCTTCCAGGTGACAGCCCTTGAGATATTTGAAGAGGCTATCATATCTCATCTCAGTCTCCTCTTTTCCAGGCTAAACAGACCCAACCCGTTCAACCATTCCTCATATGGCTTGGTTTCAAGACGCTTGATCATCTTGGTTGCCCTCCTCTGCATCTTTGTCCTAAATGTGCCTGTCATTTAAATATCTCAGAAATAGAAGGAAAATTGCATATATTGATGTATATGTATGGATACACATTTAGAAATAATTATTTAGAAATAATTTAAAGAGATATACACTATAGCTCTCTTTAATATGGGAGACTGACCAGGTGACCTGACTACCTGCTTTCCAGGTGATACTTGTTGTTGCCGGCAACCTCTTCCCGCTCCTCCTTCCCGCGGTTCCTTATCTTTAAATTGGTCTTGGACTGGGCAGACCTTCAAGCAGACAGTGGTGCCTTCAAATAGAAGACTGTCCTCTGTGGAATAGAACACATGGCCCCACTACATTGGTAGTAGCCAGAGACCACTCTTGAGTCTCTTTTACAACATAAACCAGTTCAGTGGATAGGTAATTCAGTCAGCATATTAGCTATTCTCTTCCTACACTGGGGTGGGGTGGGAGGATAAAATGATGTCCTTTACAGGCCTTCAGTTCTATAATTTATCGTGGACTGGTCCCTTATTTATCTTTTTGTTTGGTTCATAAAGTACCAAAGTTTCAGTGCACCTTTTAGGAAGTCTTGGCAAATGCCACTGTTGCTGACCCAAGCGCTATGCATCCGAGGGATAACAATGCTGTATTAATTAATCTCCTGTGATAAATTCTCAAGAATTAATAGTGTGCGGTAACTGATGCATCATAAAGCACAGCCTTGTTTTTCATGATGCTGGAGAGTCTACTAGAGAACATATTTTGCAGAGCTGTGATCTGTTAAAATGTCATTATGGAGCAACAGGAAAAATGAACTTTTTAATACTATGAATAGCAGATCTTAAGAATTAGCACTCTGCTTCATAAGTTTGACTTACTCTGCCTTACCCCTTGATAGATAGGAGGAAGCTTCTGTTGCGTTTTGGGCCTGCTGGTCTTCTTAAAAAAAAAGTCCCTATTTACAAAACGAAGTTATTAAAAGCTGCTTATTTTCCAGGATGGGTTTTGCAGACCTATTTGTAACACAAGTGGAACATGTGATCTTAAATTCTAGATATCCTTTTGTTAGAATACAAGATTTAAAATGTATTTATACTATATTGCATGCTTTTTTTAAAGCTACCCAGTACAATTAGGTAGCTAGTACAGTACTCACAATAGCAATGGATGACATAAATAGAAAATCCAATTGCTGTGTTATATTTTTAGTTGAAAATGCATATATATATATATATATATATATATATATATATATATATATATACACATTCCTTTAGAAATCATTCAGTGGTGACTTTTTTGCATTTATTTGCTGATTATTTACATTTAGCCTACATATCAGTCATAAATGGTTTTCAGTGCTCTGAATATTCAATATGTATACACCGTCTGCATATGTAAGTCGGGGCCATTACTTCAACAAACTCAGAGTGAGGAACCATCAGCCTATGCACCTAATCCACCTGCCATCCTTCCTGAGCCCTCCCCCCTCAAAAAAAACACCACTCCTGCTTTTCTACCCTCAACTCTTGCCCCAAATTAGCTGCCGGAGAACAGCAGATCATTGCTTTTCTGAACACTGAGCAGTGAGCATGGAATAAAAATGAGCTTACCTGCTGAAGATACAGACAAATCTGTATACAGAGATACAGAGCACTTTCCCTCATTGTGGGACCCTGAGAAAGTGTCTGCATCCAGTACAAATATGGCCTTGTATCCAGCTTAAGACATGTCTTCTGTTTGAAGGGCTGTCAGAGGACAGTCCTCTATATTGAATGGATGTGCTTCCAAATCTAACTGAGACACAAAATAACCATAAAAAGGGAGAATGGGAGGGAACTTGAGGTTCCCCATCAACAGTGAGCCACAGCTGGGCAGCAGACTGTGCAGAGATGCCCAAGTGTCTTTGCCACACTCTTCCCACTATGGTGAGATATATAATATTTCTATTTATATTGGGTAACGATTTCAAAATTTGCATCTCTGCACATATTAAGTAGTACGTGCAAATTTTATGTGAGTCTGTGCCCAGCCTCTCTCTTTTGGGCAATGTGCAAGTGGCCACAAAACCCAACATGAAGGAACTGACTACTCTGCTTGTTGAAGTCTTTGGTAAGCATTGGCAGGGGCTTGTGAGGGGAGGAGAGGGACAGAGGGACAAGAGGAAGGGGCTCTAATAGGCCGAGGGAGTGCAATGAAGGAAGCCCTCCAAGTCATTCCATTCCAGACTGCAAGCATGCAGACTTAATGACAACAGCAATGATAATAGAGAACAGGATTGCAATGACTGCCCACCTCTGGAAAACACTAAGAAGATTGACCTTAGAAAGCTCTGCAGCACATACAACACAGTTCCCTTTTTCCCAATTATATTTTATTAAGTTTCAACATTTTAACATATACAGTCAAAACACATTTTTGTCTTTTCTCTTATTTTTGTCAACTTCCCACCCCGTGGAGTTGTTTCTCCCCTTCTGCTGCACCCTATCTATCAAATCAAAAACACAATAATGTAATCTAATTACTTCTGTTGCTCATAGCTCAAATCCTGTTCGCAATACGATAATATTTCTTTAAATAGTCCAAAAAAGGCATATATTCTTCCATAAAATGCTCATCATTAGATTCTCTAAATTTTGCCAGTTCAATCACAAACAGCACAGTTCATTAATTTACAGGAGAAATCCAGGCCTTCATATACAGGACCGGTGCCACGGATTTTGGCGCCCTAGGCAAGGGGGTGGGGCACTTGACATCATTACGCATGACGTACGGTGCCCCGCCCCCTGCCCTGCTGGGTGCCCCGCGCCGCCGCGGTTTTCGCCGCTGGTTGGGGCGGCACCGGGCGGCGGCGGGGGGCGAGGGGCAGGCTGGCCAGCGCCCCCTCCATTTTAGCGCTCTAGGCAACCGCCTAGTTCGCCTAAATGGACGCGCCGGCCCTGTTCATATACATTAGCAGGGGCGTAGCAACGGGGGGCGGGGGGGCGGGCCGCCCCGGGTTCCACCCCAGAGGGGGGTGACACTTTTCTAAAAAAAAAAAAATTTTTTTTGAAAAAAAAAATTTTTAATTTTTTTTTTAATTTTAACTTCATTGAAAAAA
Organism: Darevskia nairensis; assembly: GCA_034642065.1. Lineage (NCBI taxonomy): Eukaryota > Metazoa > Chordata > Lepidosauria > Squamata > Lacertidae > Darevskia > Darevskia nairensis. Next base: position 735,007 of record JAWWNI010000277.1, read on the forward strand.
AGAGATAATAGACACACACACACAGCCCCCCACACCTCACAAAGTGGCACCATCAGAGGGGGGTGACATTTTTAATTTTTTTTAATTTTTTTAATTTTTTTAATTTTTTAATTTTTTAAAATTTTTTATCATTTTATTATTATTATTTTTTATTTTAGCTTTATTGAAAAAAAAGAGATAATAGAGACACACACAACTCCCACACCTCACAAAGTGGCACCATCAGAGGGGGGGGGCACTTTTTAATTTTTTTTAATTTTTTTTTTTTAAAATTAATTTTTTAATTTTTATTTTATTTTAACATTATTGGGGGGAAAAGAGATAATAGACACACACACACAAACCCCCCACACCTCACAAAGTGGCACCATCAGAGGGGGGGTGACACTTTTTATTTATTTATTATTTTTTTACATTATTTTTTTTAATTATTTTTTAATTTTAACTTTATTGAAAAAAAAGAGATAATAGACACACACACAAAACCCCCACACCTCGCAAAGTGGCACCATCAGAGGGGGGTGACACTTTTTAATTTTTTTAAAATTAAAGTGGTGGTGGGGGGGTGACAAAAAAAATCCGCCCCGGGTACCACCTGGGCTTGCTACGCCTCTGACATTAGTATGCTGTGGCAACGTCAAAATAAAAGAGTCACATTTGCATGACCCTCATTAAAGAACCTAAGCAGAGTCCCGCTGAATTAGGCCAAAGGTCCATCTAGCAGACCCTCCATGTGTCCCTATTTTCCAGGGACAGTTCCAGAATTATAGAAGCCATCCCAGTTTCTGATTTCATCCCAGAATGTCCTGCTTTTCCTTGGGACCTCCCTACTTTCATCGGAGAAATGTTGGGGGCTATGGAGTTATGCAACCCCAGAGGCAAGGAGATAAGTAACTATACAACCTTTAGAAGACATCTGAAGACAGCCCTGGGTAGGGAACTTTTTTTAAATATTTAATGTTTTATTATGTTTTTATATATGTTGGAAGTTGCCCAGAGTGGCTGGGGCAACCCAGTCAGATGGGCAGGATACAAATAACAAAATGGTGGTGGTGGTGATGGACATCCCTATTTTCACTGGAGAAATGTTGGAGGGTATGATCTAGGCCAAGGGATGCGGGTGGCGCTGTGGGTTAAACCACAGAGCCTAGGGCAGTGGTGGCTAACCTTGGCACTCCAGATGTTTTGGAACTACAACTCCCATCATCCCTGCCCACTGGTCCTGTTAGCTAGGGATGATGGGAGTTGTAGTTCCAAAACATCTGGAGTGCCAAGGTTAGCCACCACTGGCCTAGGGCTTGCCGATCGGAAGGTCAGCGGTTCGAATCCCCACGACGGGTTGAACTCCCGTTGCTCAGTCCCTGCTCCTGCCAACCTAGCAGTTCGAAAGGACGTCAAAGTGCAAGTAGATAAATAGGTACCGCTCCAGCGGGAAGGTAAACGGCATTTCCGTGCGCTGCTCTGGTTCGCCAGAAGCAGCTTAGTCATGCTGGCCACATGACCTGGAAGCTGTATGCCGGCTCCCTCGGCCAATAAAGCGAGATGAGCGCCGCAACCCCAGAGTCGGTCACGACTGGACCTAATGGTCAGGGGTCCCTTTACCTTTACCTTTATGATCTAAGCTAGCATCCTGTTGTGACTGTGGTCAAACAGATGCCTCGTGGGGAGCCCGTAGGCAGGACCTGAGTGCAACAGCACTCTCCTCTCTTGCGATTACCAGCAACGGGTATTTGGACGCCTACTACCCCATTGCTCCTCAATAAGGATCTCTCCCTAAGTATCTCCTCCCACTCCCACTACACATTTGGAAAGACTTTCTGCATAACATATGGTCGATTCATTTATGATGCGATAATCTGTCCCGCACTTGGGGGAAAAAACAAATAGCACTTCTTTCAGTTAAAGATATACTAATTGCCTTATAATGTGTTGCCAGCAGTTTAAGCTAAGCCGTGCTAACAGCTGCAAGCTTTTGAAGCTTCCTAGTTAACCTTGCAGTGCAGCCCTTTGCAGATTTGCTTGGCTGTGAATCCAGCTGTGTTCAATGGGACTTAGGGAAGTGATGGCAGTCTTTGGGCCCATCTCCATTATAAATCTAAAGCAGTATTACCGTATATACTCGAGTATAAGCCGACCCGAATATAAGCCGAGGCACCCAATTTTACCACAAAAAACCTGGGAAAGCTTCATAGGAGCCACTGCCTGCCTCACTCGAGTATAAGCCGAGGGCGGCTTTTTCAGCACAAAAAATGTGCTGAAAAATAGGCTTATACTCGAGTATATAGGGTATATAACTTTAAACTGCCATGGCTTCCTGCCAAGAATCCATATGAGTGGGGTACTTTGAACATGCAGGGTGTTATGTACTGAGTTGAATAGGATCCAAAATGCAGCAGTCTGATTGGTCCTATAATAATAGGATCCAGAATGCACCCAATCCAGCTCCAGGTGGAAGTGAATCCGCAACCTGATTGGCCTACAGGAGTATCCCGGAATTAGCCAATCACATTTGGCCCATTGTGTAAATAATGTATATAAAGCAGACGTTTTGGGGAAACTCGTTTTTCCTTGCTACTACGAGCTGAATAAAGAACATGTAATCCACACTCGACTCTGAGTGTATTTCACAGACAGAGAAGGTACTTCTTCACACAATGCGTAGTTAAACTATGGAACACTGTGCCACAGGAAACAGGGATGGCCACCAACCTAGATAGGGACAATTGGAGTGCATGTTACCTCATAGAACCATAGAGTTGAAGGTGATCATATAAACAACCAGTTGTGTGGAACTTTTGGCCCTCCAGATGTTGGATGGCGCACATCAGGATTTTCCTGGACATTACTGGGATTTCAAAGGCGGAATTGACATCTCGGGGGAATTTCCCAAATGTGGCACTTTGTCGTGGATCTTAGGCAAGTCAATTGAGAATTCAGTTTTTTTGTCAACCATTTTTGGGTTTTCCTAAAAGAAAAGCTCAGCAGCCTTTCAGGGTGTCCTGGTTTTTACTTTTTGAAATATGGCAACCCTACTACACCCATAGATGCGAACTCCTAGGGGCCTAGGTCCTCCGCCCCCAATAAAATATTTGAAGGGACCAGGCCCCACAAAGTTGGTGGAGATTGCTGCCTTTCTTTCTTTTCCATGTTTGGATTTTATTTCCCAACAAGCCCTGTAAATGAATTGTAAAAGGGTTGCTGGATGGCAAGAGAACTGGGATTGGGCAAAAACCTCTGACGTTGTTTCTTACGGCCCTTGTGATTGGAGCTAGAAGGGGTATGTGGAGTGAGGGGTGCAGCGAGCAGTGGAAATCCTGGCACCTCAATGTTCCAAACAAGAAGAAGAAGAGAAGAAGAAGAGTTTGGATTTGATATCCCGCTTTATCACTACCCTAAGGAGTCTCAAAGCAGCTAACAATCTCCTTTCCCTTCCTCCCCCACAACAAGCACTCTGTGAGGTGAGTGGGGCTGAGAGACTTCAGAGAAGTATGACTAGCCCAAGGTCACCCAGCAGCTGCATGTGGAGGAGAGGAGACGCGAACCCAGTTCACCGGATTACGAGTCTACCGCTCTTAACCACTACATCACACTGAGATTTGCATTCTCTGGCTGCTTCTGCAAAGTGTGTGTGTTTGTGTTGCACAGTTTATCTGCCACACCTACTTCCAATGGCAAGAGAAGCTCCCATTGACAATCCCATCTGCTGGCTCCTCTCCATTAAATCCCTTCCAGACCCACAAGCCAGGGGAGGAGATAGGAGGTGGGATGAGAATTCTTGGGCTTTTTTCTGCTGGACCTCAGAGAGGGGACAATCCAGGATCATGTGGTCCATAGAGTCCGGCACATTCTGGCCACAAGGGCAGAGTCTGTCCTGGTAAGGGATACCTCTGAGTCTTCCGGAAAACACGGTAGACGGAAAGGCATTTAGACGAGCCAACATAAATACTCTGTGATGTAATGGCGTAACCAAATTGTAGAAATAATTAGGCATCGTTCCATGATGGGGCTGCAGCCCTAGAGAGGCAGGTGAGCATAATAAGGGCTGGGAGGGATAGAGTTTTTGAAATTCATTATCTAGCAGCCTCTGCTTTTTAAAAAGTTACAAAAATTGAATTTTCCAAACATCCACACATGCCCTATTTTTAGTTTGAAAAATATTATCCAGTTTAATTTTTGTCCTTTATATATTTTATTTGTATTCCTATGGTTTGTTCTTTTTATGTTTAATTTGTGCCTCTTCTTTAGTAACATTTTAACACCCCCTCTTTCCCTGACAAATGCAGTATTTTACTTTGTCATAACAATAAAAAACATCCGCCGCCTATGAGAGAGAGAGTGTGTGTCTGGGGAAGCGGGGAGAAACAAATGATGAATATTTCATCACTGTATGCTGAGAAGCTTCCAAAACACGGTTGACTACAGAAAAGGGCCAGTTTAAAGCCCAGGTTGGATAATAAGTATTCACCCCTTTTATGAAAAAAATCTGTAGCTTGTGTTTTCTGCCAAATAATTACATGTTAATAATTCATGGGATTTTTTTTTTTTTTTTACCCCGTCAGATAAAATAATGGCTACTTTTTTAAGTGTCATAATACATGGAAGGTGTATAAGTGAGGAAATGTAATACCTGCCAGATTGCCTCAGGAAGGCCCTGTGAGGTGGCCCATATGTATTTTGACTTCATATCTTATTCAAAAGCCAATAGGTGGCACTCAGGAGTCACCGAAAATTTATCACGTTCTCACTCCCTAAAATCCCTTCATGCGGTGTCCCATCTTCCCTAGGGCAAGAAAGGCTTCAGAAAGAGGAGAAATGTTCTTAATCAGAAATTGGAAAAAAGGGAGTTCAAAATATTTCAGTTGTATGTCAATGAGAACATAAGCTATTCCAGGCTCATAGGTTTTTACTTCTTTTCTATTTTTTTGAAAAAAAAGGTTAAGGTGAAGGAAATTCACTAAAGCAGTAGCAATATGTGGCCTTCAAGATTCTGTAGGACTCCAACTCCCATCAGCCTCGGCCAACATGCTCAATGGTCAAGGATGATGAGAATGGTAGCTCACTGATATCAGGAGGGTGATAGGAAGATAGTTTTTTTAGCACTGTAACTCTCCAGTAGTTTGACTTCACCCCCAAAGGCACACACCCAAGAACGATGGATGTCAACAAGTGTGGCAGCTATATCTCCAAGTAGGAAGGGGTTCTACCACTGGTGATGCCATGGCAGAGGAGACTTGCTCTGCTTCAGACTGCAGCCACTAATGGTACCACAAGCAAGGTCTCCACACCAGGTTTTAGGGCATGGGCCAGCCAATTCTGGGAGAGGGGCTCCTCCAAAAGACCATGTGGCTTCTATTCCTTTTGCTGACACAGGCCCACATATGCAGTGCTTTTTTTCTGGGTGGATGAAGAGGTACGCATACCCCTAAACATTTTGTGAATCTAACAGGAGAAGAAACTTTTTAAAAATTTATTTTAAAAACACATTATTTCCTTCTCTAGCACGGTGAATCATCAGTTCCATTGCTACCCCTGATGGCGGCCTCATTTCCTGTCACGGTGTTTTCTGAGTCTCAGGCGGAAGCGAGTGTTTAATGTGTGAAGTAGGAGTTGGAATCTAGCATGGGGAATGGTTAGTTTCATTGTATTTACTGTATTCATTTTTCCCAATTTGAACTATAAAATGGTGATTTTAATGAGTGAAAATAATAGTATCCCTAAACTTTTTTTTTTAAAAAAGCACTGCACATATGTATACCAAGAACCAATAGAGATATAAGGAGGAATGCCCAGAAACAGGATATTGTGCTACTTCTGCATATTTCTCCAATAAAAAGAAAGTTTGGAGAACACTATGTTAGAAGTGCACCAGTCAGCTGTAATTTAAGCTCTCCATACAGGATGATTCATGGCCTCATCATTATCATATCCTAATAGCATTACTGAAGGACCAACATAATTAAGATCACTATCTTAGAAGATATTTTCTGGGAAAATGGGAACCTACTAGTGTGAAGTCCTACTTTCCCCTCTCAGTTCTATATATATCAGAGACCGAAGACCGGGCCTACTATAAAAGTAGACCTGCTGATGTGCCTGGATTACCATCAAGGCAACAGAAGGGAGGAAGGAAACTGCACAAACAGGGGCAAAGGGCCAGTAGCTCCATTAACATACAAATATAGCATCACATTATTCTTTTCTGCCTGGAGATTAATGGGTGGGACTCCTGGCTATCGCAATACTTTTAGACTGAGATTGGCTGATTGGTGCAGAGATCTGATTGGCCAGAGAATGGAAGGTTGACAGACGTTTTCGTGAGCCTCTCTTAAATTGCTGTGGGTTGTAAAAGGGCCTGTGGGACACAAAAGAGTTTGGCTTTGAGATTTGGGTGGAAAACATCTTTAAAAAAAGATTGCTTGCCATTTCACTTGGTAGGGCTAAGTCATGGTTGCCCTAATGGATCAGCCTCCATTGACTTCATTCAAGGAGTAAGAGAAGGGAACAAAAGAGAAAAGGAAAGAAAGAAAGGAGGCTCCCTTGCTTCCTATACATGCCTGGGCATCTGTTTCTTTTTGGCCAGCAATGGATGCTGTGTGCCTTGCACCTTCCTTTTTTTCTTTTTCTTTTGTAAAACCAGGACTGGAGCTGCTGTAGGTTGTGGTGAAGTGGAACGCATAAGACATCTAGACTGGATTCCCTTAACTCTGCTGGTTCTGGTGTTTATTTGCTTCTGGAGTTTTTCCTTGCAAAAGAAACAGCAGTCAAATTCCATGTATCATGTGGCCGCCTGAAGGATTGTATCCAATGCTAGTCCTACTCAGAGTTGTTGGCATCCATCTTCCTCAGGAGACAATGGAAGAGGGTGAGTTTTGGGAAATTGCAGCACCTGCTGTGGCTGTGGAGTCCAATACAGGAGAGACACGTTTTGTTGCAGCGGGGGCAGATGAAGGTGTCCGGTTGTGCTGCTGCAGATGCATCATGACGCTTCTCTCTGCGCTCCTCCCAGTGGTCATTCCTCCTCTGGTCACTACCATGGCTATACGATCCAGCTGCCTGTCTCCAGGCACTGCGACCATCTGTAAGGGATTCCCGTATGGTGGGGTTGATGTTGTCAGTCTCCGTGTCACATTTGCAGGCATCTTTGTAATGCAGAGCTGCTATCAATGGGCCTGGTGCCTGAAGCCATCTCCTCAAAGAAAAGTAGACCTATTGAAATTAATGAATGTAAAATAACCATGTTCATTGGCTGCAAAAGGGTTTACTCTGAGTAGAGTTAGGATTGGCTACAAGCCCCTAAGTTTATATTTTCAACTGAAGTTACTGTTGCGGAATCATCTTAATAAATACCAACATAAATTCCTCATTGTAGAGGCCGATGCACTCTGCACATTATTATTTATTTTTGAGGCTCATAATTCTGAATCACCTCTCTTTTTAATATCCTTCAGCTGCTTCATGTTTTGATAAGGCAGAATGCTACCTGTACATTTTCCTTCTCAGTAAGCCAATTGGAAAGATCCTTGTCTTAACACCTTAAAAAATAAAAAAGATAAACCAAACCAAATCAAACAGCCCACCAGAAGTTCTAGAGGTTCATGAAAAGATTGTCCATCTTATTAACTAACTTAATCTTATGTATGTAGCTCTGTCATAGTTTCAGATGTAGTCTTCATGATCCCATAGACCAGGGGTGTCAAACTCCAGCCCTCCAGATGTTTTGAGACTACAATTCCCATCATCCCTGACCACTGGTCCTGTTAGCTAGGGCTGATGGGAATTGTAGTTCCAAAACATCTGGAGGGCCGGAGTTTGACACCCGTGCCATGGACAATAAATTATCCACTGGGCAAGAGCAACTAGAACTTTAGAGAAACAAACCATGGTTTGTTTGGTCATCTATAAGACAACACATGGTTACCTCGTGGTTTGTTAAACCATGGTTTAGGCTTATGTGCAAACCAGGCCATTGATACCGAACTGTCCTTCTGTTTGATCACTCAAAAATCCTTTAGCTTATTCCATCTATTTGTGATTCACAAAGATATATCTAGAAGTAGTTTGTGAGTAGTGGAGATACAGTACTTTGTTTTCAAGAGCCTCCTGCAGACCAGCTGCCCACCAGAGCTGGGGCAGAATGGTTTCGTAAAACCTTCACCGACTATGAATTCTTCTTGAAACTTGATGTGTTATTCACAGAACAATACTGCTTTTCATGGATAAATACTGAGCATGTGTGAGGCACCATCAAAGTGAATAAGCCAAGATTACAAACCTGGAGAGCACTCTCTTTTGGGGTGGGGGGGGTGGAGTGGAAGGTCACAAGCTTTGTCCAAATGCTCACCAGAAAAACTCAGAGAGACCACCCAATTACAAACTGAGCCAGGGGAAACATTCCAATCACTACTTACTTGTCAGTAGCTCCATTGACATTAATGGGACCGCTTGTCAGAAACTGATTTTCAGGGTTATAACCTTTTCAATACAAATACAAGAGTTTACGTCAGTATGCCCAGTAGTTTGGTGAGGGGGAACATTACGGCAGATTGCCTATTTTGCTTACTCTTGGGATGCTGCCAGCTATGTTGGTTTTATGACACAGATGAATTTGTAAACGGCATTTAATGGTGTATCAACATGTTTCATTTACTCGACAGCAGCTTTTGTCTGCCTTAAGATTTTGCAATTTGTTCTGTTTGCTTCCTATTTTTCTCTCTGGCTCATGAGCCATTCAAAATTGCTTGGCATGCATTTAAATGAAGTTGACATTGCTAAAACAGGAAAACATAGCATGTGTGTGTGTGGGGGGGGGTGTTATTGAGCTTTACAGGATCACGTTGATTTGTTGTTTGCTCACAGTCTGCATCTGTATCCAGCGATTGTGTTCCTTCATTTTTTCTGATGTCCTTTTAAACTACTGAGCACTTGCTTCCCTGTTGCTACCAACAGTTGCAAAATAACAATGGAATGACTGGATCCACTGGTTTCATCTTCAACACGTATTTTTTTCACTTGGACCTTTACTGTGCCTCTTCTTTTGCCATACTGGTTGGGGCTGATAGGAGTTGTAGTGCGTCGACATTTGGAGGGCACCCCGTTGGCTATCAGTTAAAAGACAAGAGGACGTTTTGGACAGCATGTAAGTTTTATAATATTGTGCACAAGATAGTCAAAGGTTCTTCCTAGGAACCTGGCAATTAAGGGGAAACAGACACCTAAGCAAAGCTCTTCCCTCCTCCTGTTTGGCTAAGGTTGGGATTATGTGCTTCTCACCTAGCTTGGATGTTGACAAATACTTTTCTGCCATTAAGGGATTTGTTTGATGTTTGAACACAGAAAATAAGAGGACATGTTTAATGTACTTTTAAATGGGAATCACTAGTACAGTGGGCCCTCCAGATACGAACTTAATTTGTTCCGGGGTTCCGTGCGCAACCCGAAAAGTCCGCAACAAGAGGCGCACTTCTGTGCACGTGTGTGGTGTGTGGTGTGCAGAGCGCTTCTGCGCATGGGCATGCGGCGAAACCCAGAAGTATACACTTCCAGGTTTGCCGCGTTAGCAACCTGAAAGTTACGTTACCCGAAGGTAACATAACCCAAGGGTATGACTTGGAGCACAAATACTACTGCTCTGGTAAAGAAGGCCCAGCAGAGAATTTATTTCCTCAGACTTTTAAAGAAGAACAATCTGAGTGAGAGACTGCTGGTGTCCTTCTACCGAGGCTCCATAGAGAGCATTCTTATATACTGCATTTGTGCTTGGTTCTCCAGCTGCACAGCCAGGAAAAAGAAGGTACTTCAGAAGGTCATAACCACCACCCAAAATATTATTGGTCATCTTCTCCCATCTCTGGAAGAACTATACAGTTCCCGTTGCCTTAAAAAGGTAAACAATATTTTAAAGGATCCATCTCATCCAGGATATAGTCTCTTTGCACCACTGCCTTCGGGTAGAAGATATAGAACAATTAGATCAAGAACAAATAGATTGAAGGACAGTTTCTACCCAAGAGCTATAACCATCTTAAATGCTGTAACCAGATAATATGACCTTGGAGAGCTGTGATGGGTGTATGTGTGTGTGTGCATGTGCGCATGTGTGGCTTTTTTGGTGTGTGTGTGTTTTGTGCTGTTTTTTTTCTTCTGGTTTTTACGGGATGGCATGCAATTTTGTTGCACTTGTATAGCGTTGTGCTTGTCCTTGTGCAATGACAATAAATAAATTATCTTATCTTATTATCTTATCTTAACCCAAGGTACCACTGTAGTGTTTTTTCTTTGATGGATATGTAGATTGCTTTTTAATGTGTCCTTCCAAACAGTTTAAATGTAATTCTAATCTCGCAGTGCACAAAGGTGGCAAGTGTCAACCAGTTTTTGTTGCACTATTCTAACCTTGTGGTTACCAGACCATAGATGGCAGAAGTTAGGCTGTCCCTGTCCAGATAGGGTGCTGCTGGGCCACCAGCTGAAGCTGATGGAAGGCACTCTGCGCCACTGAGGCCACCTGAGTCCAGTGGCGGAGGAACCCTCTCCGGTACCCAGGTCGGCGCAGCCCATACGGACTGCGCCTGTGTGTGTCGGGTCATATGGGGGCAAGGACGATCCCCCAGGCATACAACAAGAACGTTTTCAGCCCATCTCCCCCATCAGCGATGAGCGTGCAGCTTTAGGGAGTTCCAACAGCCTTTCCCCACGTTTATTATGACCCGTGCCTTGGAGACACCGGGCACATATTCAGAGTCCAGCAGAGTAAAAGCGCAGACTGAGCTAGGCAGAGATTGTGTGCTAAAAACTCGCTGAGAGAAGTCTGGAGAAGAAGTGAAACAACAACAAAAGGAAACAGTACAGTAAACATCTGCTCCTGTGATTCCAACAAAGACATGTGATCTGCACAGTGAGAGGAATAGAAATCCCAACAGTGCGGCATCCTGTACAGACTGTGCATGTGCGGCATCCCGCGCATGAGCACTCTGTACGGGCTGCCGCTTGCACGGCATCTGGTCTATGGAACCACCCACTAACAGTGCCTTAGTCTTATCTGGATTGAGCTTCAGTTTGTTGGTTCTCGTCCAGTCAACTACCAAGGCAGGAAAACGGTCCAGCACATCCACGGCCTCACCTGCAGATGTAAGTAGAGCTGTGTGTCATCAGCATATTGCTGACAACATACCCCAAAACTCTGGGTGATCCTACTAAGTGGTTTCATGAAGATATTAAACAGCTTGTGGGATAAAATTAAACCCTGAGGAACCCCACATTGAAGGCTCCATGGGGCTGAAGTACACTCTCTGGAAGTGACCATCGAAGTAGGAGCAGAACCACTGCAAAGCAGTGCCACCCACCCCTAACTCTTACAGCCACTCCAGAATGATACCATGTATCAATGGAACTGAATAAGGTCATGGAAAATTAATAGGGACACATTTCCTCTGTCTCTTTCCTGCCACAGGCCATCATACAGGGTGACCAAAGCAGTTCCTGTGCCAAAACCCAGGCCAAAACCCTTATTTACATTTGTGTACATTTAGGGACATTCATCAATCAATGTCTAGTTTTGAGAGAGATCTACATTGTTTCTGCCACCCCTATTTGGAATGCTGGAATCAGAATGTGATCAACAATTTTCTCGTGGGAATAGATAATAAGTAACTCTGCTTATACAGTACTGTAAGAAGGTAAATGTAAAGGTAAGCCCTGGACGGGTAAGCCCTGGACATGGGGTGTGGTGCTCATCTCACTTCAGGTCAAGGGAGCCGGCATTTGTCCACAGACAGCTTTCCAGGTCATGTGGCCAGCATGACTAAACCGCTTCTGGTGCAACGGAACACCGTGACGGAAACCAGAGCGCACAGAAACGCCATTTACCTTCCTGCCGCAGCAGTACCTATTTATCTGCTTGCAGTGGCATGCTTTCAAACAGCTAGGCTGGCAGGAGCTGGGACAGAGCAATGAGAGCTCACTCCGTCACGCGGATTCGAACTGCCGGCCTTTTGATCAGCAAGCCCAAGAGGCTCAGTGCCACCCGCCCCTTACCATGCAGTACTGTACCTAGGAAAATGAAGCTTTAAATTCTATTTCTGACTGTTCTTTCACAACTTGTAGGAAAGCGTTTTTTGTGAGATTGAGAAAATCCAAAAAATAATACAGCCCTTGTAAGGGAACTGTGTTCTTTAAAACAAAGAGAGAAAATGTATGCACATTGTATTGGAATTAAGTCATTTTGATTTTTTTCTTTAAAGGAAATAAGTGTATTTTAGGATTCAGTGAAGTGTTCTGTATTAATATTTCAGACTTGCATGCAAGTAATTGATTTTTGATGCAAAGTGCTGTATCTGCATTGTTCAGGTTCTAAGTTATCAACAAGTCAAATTGATCTCTGCTGTTACAGAGGCTTATTTCACTTGAATTCATTCTCATTCAATCATCTTTTTTCCTTTTTAAAAAAATGATGCCATTTTATGCTGCGCATCAAATCCTAAACTCTCACAAAACGTTTGCGAAAACAATAGCAAAGCAAAACTTGATGCACTGGGAGTTTTGTTTCTCCCTCCCTCTCCCCTTTCTCAAGAGGATTATAATTCATATGTTGCATGTGGTTTCATTTGGTTAAAATCAAAGGAATAGTAATTACTGAGGTCCCTGTGAAGAATTCCATAGCAGGAGTAACCCAGAGGCTCGTATGATAAATCATTGCTTCATTCTGAAGGATAATGTAGACAATAATACAAGTCGCACCATTTAGGTAGAAAACAGATATGTTTTGTATTTAATTTGTAGGCTAAAGATGGAAATGTACAAAGAGAATATACTGAATGCTGTATCCACCTCAGCAGTTCTTCAGCAGGGTGTTCTCATCTTCTGACATAAGTAAGAAGAATGCTCATTGGGGGTTCCTGTGAATTTGCAGTGGTTTCCCCCCCCCCCCCCCAGGATGGATCAATGGGGAAGAGGGATTTAACCTTCATCCCTGCACACTTATTCAAAAGGAACCCTCCACTGAAATGACTATTCAACCACAAGGAAAATCTGACAGATACAGTGGAACCTCAGTTCCCGAACGCCTCCGTTGTCGCACGTTTCGGTTCTCGAACGCCGAAAACCCAGAAGTAAATGCTTTTGTTTTTGCACGTTTTTCAGAACCTGAACATGTGACGTGGCTTCCTCTGAGTGCAAAAAGTTCTTGTAACCAATGGGAAGCCGTGCCTCAGTTTTCAAACGTTTCGGAAGCCGAACGGGCTTCCGGAAGAGATTTCGTTCGAGAACCGAGGTACCACTGTACAACATGTGTATTGCTGTCTTTCCCTGCTTTAGGACTAACAGCAACTTGGAGAGGCAATTCAGATGCAGAACCAATAGCACAGTGGAACCAATCTGTTTTGGAGGATCTACAACTGCTTTTCCCTTCAGGGGCAAAAGGGGAAACATGGCAGTTCGAGCTGTGGATCTTATAATGTCACCTCTATTTTGGCTCTTACGGGACCATATCTCAGTGTACCAGCTGAAGGAACATGCAGTAATTGGTACAAAGTCCCATAGGAGGAAATAATGCACAAATTAATGGGGGAGGAAGTGTTAGATTCATTTCCCTGGACCAAAAGCCCACTCCAATATGCCAACCATCTATTCAAGGGGAAGATGAAGAGGGAGCTCAGAATTCAGTTCCTCTTGCTCCTCCCTCCTAGTTTCCTAAGATAAATGATTGGCATAATCTGACAAGGGCTGTGCATCAAACAAAGCCAATGCATGGCTTGCGCCTAAGGGAACTATGCATCCAGCTTTTTAGTTGCATGGTGCACTTCTGCTAATACATGGGTGGATAAACTGTGGCCCTCCAGATGTTGGACTCCAACAGCCATCAACCCTAACCATGGCCAATGACCAGGGATGTTTGGAACTGGATACTCCTGCTCTAGTAGATTGGGCTGGTGTTCAGAGTGACCTGTTTCTGCCTTATGCATGCATGCCTCTGTAAATGTTCCGTGACTTAATGTGCAACCCTAACCATGGCCAATGACCAGGGATGTTCGGAACTGGATACTCCTGCTCTAGTAGATTGGGCTGGTGTTCAGAGTGACCTGTTTCTGCCTTATGCATGCATGCCTCTGTAAATGTTCCGTGACTTAATGTGCAAGAGAAGTGTTGGCACAAAGCAAGCATCTTGATTTGATCAAAGCCTTGTTTTCTTGTGATGGTGTAAGACAAGTTAATCCTTATTGCAGGAGGATATATATCATTATTTCAGGACACATTGCCACTCATTCTGGTTTGTTGAAAACAGAAGGCTTAGTGCTCATGAAATAATACTTCTCCACTGATTGGATTTCCATTTCATATCCTGCTGAACAAGTTTTGGGTGGAGTGTGGGCATGCATGGGAAAAGCATGATTATGCAGTTATGTGATTTTGGTTAATAGCTTTAGCCTGGAGTCTTTTCCTTAAAGATGAGCTAATTATCCAAGTTCTGCTGAGAACTCCCTCTTTCTTTCTTTCTTTCTTTCTTTCTTTCTTTCTTTCTTTCTTTCTTTCTTTCTTTCTTTCTTTCTTAGAAGGCTTTCGTTTTGGAGAGGAAGCTTGTCATTAATGGCGAATGGATTCTGCTAATTCTGCCATAATTAACTGCCTGTTATTTGGTAATTTAAATAAAAGGCAAAGGGATTGCATTGCCCATTCAAGCCCCCACCTGCACACCCAAGGAACTGTTGCTGGACTTGGGGTTATCTTCATTTTTCCTCCTCCAGGTATTTCTGTGATTGTGGGTGGTATTCAACTAAGTTTTGCTCCGAGCAGACCCACTGAAATTAATGAGCATGACCAAGTTTCACAGAATCAGTTTCAGAATTTTATCTACCGTTTGGAAGGAAAGTTGACAGGGTAAAAATGTTACAAAACTACCCAGTTTGACACTACTGCTAAGACTCATATTCCTCCTTCCACTCGCATGATAAATCTAGGCCAGCCTTTCCAATTCTGGTACTCTCCAGATGCATCATCTCTCGTCATTGGCCGGGCTGGCTGGGGATGCTGGGAATTGTAATCCAAAACATCTGGTTGATGAAAGCTGATCTAAGTTGTCTCTATTCCTTTAAGAATACTTCCATTTATCTTTAACAACAGTAAAGGGACCCCTGACCATTAGGTTCAGTCGTGTCCGACTGGGGTTGCGGCGCTCATCTCGCTTTATTGGCCGAGGGAGCCGGCGTACAGCTTCCAGGTCATGTGGCCAGCATGACTAAGCCGCTTCTGGCGAACCAGAGCAGCGCACTGAAACGCCGTTTACCTTCCCGCCGGAGCGGTTCCTATTTATCTACTTGCACTTTGATGTGCTTTCGAATTGCTAGGTGGGCAGGAGCTGAGACCGAGCAACGGGAGCTCACCCCGTCGCAGGGATTCGAACCGCCGACCTTCTGATTGGCAAGCCCTAGGCTCTGTGGTCTTCACTATAGTTACCCTAGTTCAGGGATTTTTGCAACATCTGGAAGGCAAAAGGTTCCCCACAGCTGTTACCTGGTTGGATTTTTGTCCCTCTAGCCTGGCATTGACTACTTTTGTCTGTCAGCAGCTCTCAAGGATGTCAGGCAGGAATCTTTCACAGCACTTGCTTCCTGATCCCTTTTAAATGAAGTGTCCTAGGATCTTCTGCGTGCAAAACACAACTGAGCTATCATCCATTTCACTTCTACTTGGTCTTGCTTCACTGACCAAGGACTTCTCCAGAGGACGGATTTTAGGGTGTCTACGCTGCCAGCCAACTCAATCTTGATGGATATTCTCCAGCTTCCTCATAAATATTCCATTTTACAATATTCTACTCCCGATTCCTATTTAACAAAAGGTAATTGGATATTAACGTTGCATAATTCACTTCATTGCCAAGTGTGGTTTCTACTAATTGATACTCAGAAAACCCCATGTACTGTATAGGTCAACCCTGGATTTTGCGGAATTAAAATTAAATCTGTATGAGGCGAAGTTCTTGTTTTGAATTAGTGCCATTTAGATTTAAAACTCTGAAGGTTGTTTCATTTTCCTGACCAAATTGTTAAAAAATAAGTGATCCGTTTCTGCCACTGTTTCTCAAGAGACTTCTGTAGAGATGCCAGCTGAGGTAACCATAATACATAATACAGAGTCAGATCATTGGTCCACCTAGCTCAGTATAGTTAAACCACTGATCCATCGAACTCAGTACAGTGGACCCTCTAGTTACGTACCGCTCTGGATACATAACTTTCGGGTTACGAACATGGCAGACCCGGAAGTGTATACAGTGCGGAGGCACGTTTGCAACCCGCAGCGTTCACAACCCACAGCGCTGCGTCTGCGCACACACGGGTCACAATTTGGTGGTTTTGCGCATGCGCGAGCGCCGAAACCCAGATGTAACCTGTTCTGGTACTTCCGGGTTCGGCGCGGTGCGCAACCCGAAAATGCGCAACCTGAAGTGTCTGTAACCCGAGTATGACTGTACTTCTGGGTTTCGCCGCATGCACAGAAGCGCTCAATTGCACCGTGCGTGTGCACAGGAGCAGCGCCTCTGCTTATGGACTTTTTGGGTTGCGGACGGACCCCCGGAACGAATTTAATTAATATCTGGAGGGTCCACTGTATTGTGCACACTGAGTAGGCAGTAGCTCTCCAAGGCAGTAGCTCTCCAAGGTTTCAGACAGGGGACATTTCCAGCCCTAACTGGAGATGCTGGGGATTGAACCATTGACCTTCTGACATGCAAAGCAGATGTTCTACCACTGAGCTATGACCTTCTCAATGATTCTCAGCATTTAACTTTAATGCTTCAAGTATGCATGTGTGATGCATTTTCAGGATGAGAACAATGCCACTCAAATACTCATAACCCCTTCTCACACACATTTCCAAGGTGGCCAGGGAGATATAAAAGACCTCTGTGCAACATCTTGTCATGGCAATCAGTGGTGTGCGGTGAAACTTTTCATAGGGGAAAAGTTAGGGCCAGATGTGCCAGCTTGTGAGGGCAATGGGGCGGCGAGGCGGCGATATCATGCACATGGATAGCTCAATTGGTGAGCATCACACCTCCCTCCCTAAACTGGGCAGAAGCTTCCTGGGTTTTGGGAAGGAGGCACTAGGCTTTAATACTTTAATACTTCAATTTACCGGGAATATTTAGAGGACCAGCCTAGTCTTCCTAGTCCACTGACTGCACACCACTGATGGCAATAGATTCTTCATCTGTGCGTATGCACCCACACCCTGCAAGTGTGCTATTTCATTCATTCTCACAGCCGTGTCCACCCATTTTTCAGATAGAAGACTGAAGTTGAGTGATAATTCATTGCCTAAAGCCACACAGTAAATTTATGGCAGATGGGTTATTTTAACCTACAGGTCCTGGATCCAGAACTCAATTCTTTATCAAAGAGACCATGATGGTTTTGGGGAGACATCTGCTTTTGTAAATTAGGAAGTGAGACTGATAGCAAGTTCCAAAAATCACCCAGTGCATCTAGATCCACTTGCCCAAGCATATGTACAGACAACACAGTAAGTGGTGACAGGAGAAACATAGATATAAATTTTGGATCATTGTGTGACTTCCACCCATCTCAGCTGCACGATTACTTCATGCATGGTGTGATTAAAGCCTCACAAAGTGCGCTTGGCTCTTTGGAGGCAATCAGACTCTCTTCCCACCACTAGAAGGCATCTGTTGTTCTTTCACAGGTGGGAGGAAAGGAACATAAGAATCTAGCGAAATCTGTGTCACGAAACACAAAAGGATTTGCTTGTGCATTGTTTGAAGGTGGTGATTACCTCTCAATGCACCCTGTATTTTACATGCCATTGCCACATCTGCACTGTAATTTTCTCAGCTGTGGAGACATTTACACATATAGCTCATTTCTTTCTGCAATTGAGAGATAGCGCTGGAACGGCCTCACAATTGTTAGTGATCAAGCTGATGGCTCATTGGAGATCGTTCTGCTATTGTAATCATAGCTCGCTTGCCCTGGGAAAGTCTATCTGGTCGCATGCCTGACCCTGTCTCGAATGAACTTATTCATCTGGGCCAGGGCCGTCTTAAGCATATCTGGTGCTGTGGTGCAAAGATCCCTCCGGTTCCCCCCGACAACTCCAAAACAAGGGAGGGGGCTGTGGAAAATGTCCTCTGCCTCCCCCACCGCACCAATCCCCAGCGTGGCGGCGGCGATCAAGCAGGAAAACGTGCTGACGGACATGCTTTCCGGCATCGGGGCACCCAAGAAGGCAGCCCAGGAAGGCTGCATGCCACCTTTCGCCAGGAAGCAGGAGGAGGACAACAACCCCATCTTTAGCAGATGCAGAGGCTTGGGAAGGAAGCTGCATGCCCGCCAGCCATATAGTTGGCGGGGCGCAGCTGGCTGGCATGCAGGGAAAGGGGAGGCTGCCGGCAAAACTGCTCAGCTCCCCCACTCGCTAGGGCGCACCTGAGAGGCCGGCGCCCTGGCGCAACGAACCACTAAGACCAATGGGAAAGACGGCTCTGATCTGGGCGGTTCATATTCATATCCCTGCATTCTTTCTCAGTAGAATTTCAGATAATGGAGTCCTTCTCCATTACATTGACTTGGTAGTCAGTTGGCAAAGACAACCCAGAAGTCTGGAAGATCAGTGAGTTGGTCTTTAGAGTCATGCTCATATAAGGTTACCAGTCTCTGAAACAACTGGAACATAAATGCACGTTTAATATATGCAGAAGCCTCATGTTTCCAATCTTTATATCATCCCTTGCTTTCTGTTGTTATTGTCTTCTAGAAGCCTGTGTTGGCAGGCCCGCCATGGGTGCTGACATTACATATGCACACCGGCAGGCATGCTGATGTCAAACGCCTGTGGCGGTGGGTGTGCTGCTTTCAGATGCTGAAATTTGGGGTTTTTGTGGGGGCTGGGGAACCCAGAGCCTCAGGGACCTGGAGCTTATGCATCATAGGCACCTTCAGAGTATGGTCAGGATGTCAATGAGGAGCAGGACCTTTACTGTAGTAGCCCCCAAGAACAGGGTGCCATACGTCCGGAATCTTGAGAACTCTACCCAAGATTGTAGAAAGCCTCTCAGAATAGGTTATAATGAGTCACATCATTTCAGGCCTTAGGGCAAGGATTCAAAGCCTGATTATCTGAGAAGGCATTTTCTCAGTGAATGGCCATTTTGCATATGGATATTGTAACCAATCTTTTGATTTGCTACTGTTGATCCTGGTGTTCAATTTTAGTAGTCTCTCTCGCACTCTTTACTGTTTTTGATAGTGTGTTTTAGTTTTGGAATAGCTGTAATCCACTTGAGACTATGGGAAAATACTCTTAAATACTCTTAAATATAAAAATAAAACAATAACGTGATCTAGGGAGTTATTGAAATTGTGGGGAGGAATAGCTCTGCTGACTATCCCCACAGAACCTTGTTTCTGAATGACACACAGAATTTGAGGGTGTATTTTCTCTTTTCTGGTGTATTTATGAGGCACTGAGTGAGAACAGATACAGATCTGAATAACTGTAAGCTCTGTAATGAGGACTCATATCACTACAAAGGTTTCTATGACACCTATGGTTTCCACCTTTGTGCCACTTCTCACATCTTAGATGGCTTCTTCAGGTGTCTGCTTCACTGTAAATGAAGTCTGAATTCTACAAACTTACATACGGCTGCATCATTACTGGTACACTTGTAGGGGGTGGGGTCTCACAAGTGGTTACAGCTGCATTCTAAGTATATGTGCAGTTACCAACTTGAGTTTGTCTCTGTGTAATATGAGAAATGGCCATAATTATACAAGGATTTTTTTTTTCACATTATGGCTAATTTGGCCTTGAGATCAAACGATAGCACTTGTATCTGTGCACAAAGCTACATAAAGAGGACATATGGCGATTTATTGCTGATAATTTCACTTTCATGGGATTCTCTCACCTTGGAGTTTTGCCACAGTGTAAGACTGAACGTTTTCTACAACTATTGCCACTTGTCTTGCTGTACAGCCACACATGCATAGGGTTCCTCGTCTGTAAAAAGGAACATACAATGGGAAACACCTTGTGGTTTAGTGGTTAAAAGCGGTGGACTCGTAATCTGGGGAACCAGGTTCGTGTCTCCGCTCCTCCACATGCAGCTGCTGGGTGACCTTGGGCTAGTCACACTTCTCTGAGGTCTCTCAGCCCCACTCACCTCACAGAGTGTTTGTTGTGGGGGAGGAAGGGAAAGGAGAATGTTAGCCACTTTGAGACTCCTTCGGGTAGTGATAAAGCGGGATATCAAATCCAAACTCTTCTTTGTTCAGGTGCAGTGAAGAAGAAAATGAGAAACTTTGCACCGTTATGTGTGGGATCAGAATATAAGGCATGGCAGGTTACTATAAAAAGCAAGCTCTTGGGAAACGCCGTAACTCACTGGTAGAAGAACCCAGGTTCAGTTTCCAACATCCCAAAGTAGGGCTGGGAGAGATCCCTGTCTGAAACCCCAGAGAACTGCTATTAAAACATGTAACTTCTTAGGCATCAGTGGTGGAGGAAGAAACTATCATTAGCCTGAGCACTTCTCTAAACAGAGAAGACCCTAAACAGACAGACCCGAGCTCCAAAGTTCTTCTAGCACAAGGCTGAACTTGTAACTTGGGAAACAGCCATACTTGGTTGAAATCACAGTCTACCTAACTGAGCGTGTTTTTAAGACGAGTGTGGAATTGCTATGGCTGCGTTTTTCCTTCCAGTCCAAAGAGTCCTATCATGGAGGATTACATCAATTTATTTCATAATTGGTCTGTGTTTCCAAGGCAGGGTGAAACTCAGCCAGGAGAAGACAGAAATCCACTCTGTGTGGCCAAAGCTCTCGGGGATGGATAGATTGGCTTTGTGGTTCAGAGTTTCACAGGATGGGCACAGAGTTTGTGACACAGCTGTAGCAGAAAGCTGTTTCAGTTCATGGGGGGAGGGTATCACATCTTTCCTTATGACCAATGAATTGTGTATTCTGCCTAGGGATGCCTAAAAGATTCAATTGTTGCAAATTCCAATAGGAACCAACCTGATCTGTACCTCCAAACTAATGTGAGGATCTGAACGTAACTTTTCATTGGAAATGTTGCAATGACATTCTCAATTCAAACTGCATATGAAATGCATTTTTAAAAAACTATTTAAATGTGATTTCTGTTGTGTGCGCGGGTGTTTTTTTTATTATTTTAAGAGTGAAAACATGTGAAAGTGTCATGGAGTGGACATGGGTAGATTCATCCATCCTGACTTTTGTCATTCCCTCTAATAGTGAGCTGTAGTGATTGATTGCCTATTACATGGAAATGCACTAGGCACACTTAAAATAAAGGAACTGGTTCCCGCATATTCCTTAGGTATACAGAAATATATCAGACTGCAAGTTAAAAGAATTTTTTTTTAAACAACCAAATATGGGCCGGACAAAAATAAAAAAATTATGAGCTCCCAGGCGGTATGGAATGCTGATGACTGTTTAGCAGAGAGAGGGGTCACATCTTACATTTAAAGCACTGAAATTAGGTTTGAAAGAAGCATTTTATTGAAATCAATAAAATAGGATGGGGTTGCCATATTTCGGCGATTAGGGTTGGGATGTTTTGGCGGTTTTCCGCCCGGACGCTGCTGCCGAATGCGGTATTCCTGGATACATTGGGGAAATTACGGGTGTGTGGCAACCCTCAAATAGGATGTGGTGTGTGCTTGGTTGTGGTTTGAAAAAGTACTCACACACCTAAAACAGTTGGCACCCTTGGTCTATAAAACCCAGATGGCAGGCAGATCATAGCCTTCTTCAGGTGTTACTTAACAGCAGGCATCAACATGTGGCAGGGGCAATGGAGATGATTCCCTTTGTTCCACCAACTTCACCATCATTTTGTTATTATTATTTATTGAATTTATATACCGCCCTATACCTGGCTGTCTCAGGGCGGTTCACAGAATAAAATCAAAATATAAAACCACCAAATACATAATCAAAACAACAACAACCCAATAACTGCCCCCCCAAAACCCACTACATTTTAAAAGGGCATAGTATGTCAATTTTTAACCAAAGGCCTAGCTAAAAAGGAATGTTTTTGCCTGGCGCCTAAAGGTGAAGGCGCCAGGCGAACTTCCCTGGGGAGAGCATTCCACAGACAGGGAGCCACTGCAGAGAGGGCCCATTCTTGAGTTTCTACCCTCTAGATCTCTCGAGGAGGAGGCACATGAAGAAGGGCTTCAGAAGATGATCTCAGGGTCCAGGTAGGTTCATGTGGTAAGAGATGGTCCTTGAGGTATTGCGGTCCTGAGCCTCTGCCTTCCATCTCGTGGAAGTATCTGTGGAGGTCGGTCAGCATTTCCTGCAGAATGGAAGGTGTGTGAGTGTGTGGAATTGGGGATCCGTGGATACAAAAGTATTGGTGCTTCAGACTGTCAGCTTCCATGAGTGATGGAAATGGTGGTGATGGAGGGAAGGAGGGAGGAGCTAGTCATTATGCTTTTCTGTTGCCCAACTTACTGTTGCTGCTTACATAGCTGTCAACTTTTGGATTTGAAAATAAGGGATTTTTCCAAACTTTCGGATTTGAAAACAAGGGATGCCGTGAGGGCGGTGCAATGGCACCAAGTAGCCTCGCCACCCTGCGCTCCAGAGGCTGCACGCAAATGGGTGAGCGAAAGAGCGAGCGCATAGACGGCAGGCAGGCTGTCTGTCTGGTTGGGCGTGAGGGTCTGGCTGCACAAGGCATGCAAACTCCGCCCTCAGTCGGTCTCAGACTCCTTATTGGCAGCCGGGCAACGCAGCTGAGGAGCCTCCCTGGCCGGCAGGGAGGGAGAGGAGCTGCTTCCTTTGAAATCCGGGAAATTTAAGGGATATCAACAATCCGGAATAGCAGCGGGAAATGGCATTGGAATAAGGGAGTTTCCCGCAAAAAAAGGGAGGGTTGACAGCTATGTGCTTAATGACATCTGAAGAAGGCTTGTGAGAGTCTATTCCATAAGTCTACAGGTGCGAGCACTTGAGTCATGGAATGTCAGAAAGCAATCTAGTCACAATCGCTGTGTGCTGCCCTGTCAGAGGCAGCACTGCTATTGCATCCCAGTTGCTTGGAACCACAAGCAGGCTTACGTCCTGCTTGCAAAGTTCACCCAGGCCCCTGTGAGAAGAGGACATTGGACTAGGTGGGCTGTAGGACTACTCCAGCAGACTCTGCCTAGGTTCTTAAAGATGTCCTCCCCTCACCAGCTCTTGCTTTCCTCCTTTATTTCACTTGTTTTTTGATCAGAGGCATTTGCCCACTACAAACTGTGCAGTCAGCTGGCACTGAAAAATCTAGCTCCGTGTTTGACATAGATACCATAAAAGCCTATGACAAAGCTCAAACAGAACAACCATTTATAGAGATTAACTAGTTTGTTGGATTGCCCTGCAAACTGCAGTTTAATGAGCTGGAAAGTCTCGTTTTTAAAAATGCTAACATTTAAAAGGACTAAAGGAACAGAAGGCTATATTTTATTGATGTTTTCCTGAATAAAAAACATATATCTCATTGACAGCCAGCGTTAGCCTCCCAATTTATAACATGCCTACACACCAAATGGTCACTTAATTTGAACATCAGTCAAAGTTGTAATGTCAGGGCAGGCTTTGCAGCTTCCTTGTACTGTAGTCAAAATTTTAAACATGAAAATTAATCTCTCAGTAGTGCATACATGTATTGATGTATGTATGTATACTGCATTGCTGTATTTAGCGTAATATTTTGCCTTTTTAAAATGTAAATGTATATCACCATCTATTTCATTAAGAATGAAAGCACGTGCTCAGATTTAAATGTGATATGAGTTAATTGAGAAATAGCTCTGTTATTTGGGATGCTAATTAAGTGCCAGATTTGTCTGATGTGAGGAGTTGCCATTGCTGAGTTGACCTCAAATAGCCCCAGTGGGAGATGGATAGTTAGAAACCAATACAACCCCAGAAAGCGAGTCTTTTCATCACTTGTTTCTATTCTGTTTTTTCATTCCAAAGAATGAATAAATTGTAATGACTCTCATGAAGCCATTACTGCACACGTCTGCGGTTGTGTCTGAGCAGCGATGGAATACCTGTGGCCCTCCAGAAGTTGCTGGGCTCCAATTTCCCTCCACCTCAGCTCAGCATATAATCAACGGGAAGGGATGGTGGGAGTTGTAGTGGTATATTCTTTTATTCTTTAACCCACCTCAGCCAACTGTTGTATCAATGCTGGCAAACCAAAGAAGTGAATTTTAGGATCATTTGAATTCTATCTCATCTTGATGAGATACAGAGATCCCTCTATTTCATATTAAACTCCAAAGGTAAGCAATGTGTTTTAGGCACAATTGTTGTGGTTACCTTTTCTGTGCCTTGAAATAATCAGAGATAAGTGCTAAGGAGGAATGATCACACACGGTATGAAGCAGTCATCACCTGGGCATATAGAGAGAGAACTGGGTCAAGAGGATCTCCCAGATTTGAACTTGCATTTTTAAAGGGAGTGCAGTGCCACCCAGCACAGTTTGGAGGGAGGAAATAATGTGTGCAAACACTGTAACTAAGCTCAAAGGAGGTTTAAGCTTGGGTTTATTTTGCTAGGGATTGAAGTCTGAGAGGACAACCCAAAGGCACACTCAAAAAATGTGGGTCTCGAGGAGGCACTTGAAAGAACAGAGGCCGGTCACACCACATTCATTTATCCAGTTTACACCACCACATTTCAAGAAAGACAACACTGACAAAGTGTTGTGTGTCTAGAGGACGATGTCCAGGTTTTACCTGGGTATATGTTTCACCCGGACAAGCCATTTAAATTGGCCACCAATTTAAATGGCTTGTAATAGCAATTCCACCAGAGAGAGAATTCTGAGCGCATTATGGGTGCACTCCGATGTTGGAAATATTGCATTAGTATTGCTGATTATAATGTCGGCACTTTTGTCCCATTTTTTTTTATGGTTCCTTTCACACCGCAGTACCTGTTGCATTATGGAACTGTGGCATTTGGACCTATATACCGGCTCGTCTTGCTGAATGTCACATCGGTGGGTGTTGTGTCGCACAACAAACACATGTCATTGCTACTCCCCCACCCTTTCTGCATACGTCTGCTTCTCTCCCCCACCCCCATGATTCCCCCATGAAAATAACAGGAATGAACTGTATGCTGCTCTACCGCTCCAAATGTTGTTCTTCACTCCCATCGTTTTCTGAGTTAAGGAGGGCTGCAAATATTTTTTTCCTGGAATCAAATCACATGGAAATGTGTGCTAGACATGTGCTATATTCCATTCTTCTGCCAACCTAGCAATTTGAAAGCATACCAGTGTGAGTAGATAAATAGGTACCACTGCAGCAGGACAGTAAACAACGTTTCTGTGCACTCTGGCTTCCGTCATGGTGTCCTGTTACGCCAGAAGCGGTTTTGTTATGCTGGCCACATGACCTGGAAAGCTGTCTGTGGACAAACACCAGCTCCCTCAGCCTGAAAGCGAGATAAGTGCCACAACCCCATAGTCGAATTCAACTGGATTTAACCGTCCAGGGGTCCTTTACCTTTACCTTACATACCGTATATTCCATTACTTTCCCAGGAGTGGAATTTATGTTGTATGAAAGCTCAAAGGCAATGCAAAAATTAGCAGTTGGGGAAACGGAATAAACTCTCATGTGAATGCAACTTGTATTTATGGTCACATTCACACAATACATTTAAACCACTTACACCTCTTTTAACAGTCATGACTTCCCCACAAAGCATCACAGGAACTGTTGTTTGTTAAGGGCGCTGACCTCACAGATCCACAGTTCCCAGCACTTTTAACAAATTATAGTTCCTAGAATTCTTTGGGGAAGGCCATGACTATTAAAGTGTGTTAAGAGTGCTTTAAAAATTTGGCATAGATATCTTCTGCCTTTCTTTCTTTGAGGATTACATGCAAGGGAGAGATGCACATAGGCAAAGGAAGTAAAAAGGCCCATTATCACATAGAGGATTTAGACTTCCTAAAAACATTTTATTTTTCAAAGTCTGATTGTTGTGCTTGCCTCATTTGCATCTTCCAGTATTGCTTGTGATTCATTGCTCTTCCCTTGCTCCCATAAAGAATTCTGCTATGCATATCTCCAGCCATTTAAGTGTTATTAAATTGAGGAATTTATTTGTGGAGTGTACCATAATTATCAGTACTAATGGAACTGCACCTTCATTCTAAGTAAGGAATGTTTGCTCAGGCACATCAAGCACCCAGTACGAAAGCAATTAAAGAGTTTGATGTTCACACAGTCGAGTATTAATATTAATGTGTGAAAAACCACATTCAAATCATTTAGAAGTGGTGATGAAAAGCCTCCGGGAAAGAAACAGATGAACAAAGCAGGGACAAGATTATGGCTTTGCTGAAAAATATTAGAAAAGGGAACTCTCTGAGCAGCCTCACCAGGGATAGAAGGCCCTAAAAATCTAAATGTATGAGTATTATTAAAAAAAGTAGTTTCTAGGTGTGCTTTTTCTGCTATAAAACATCAAATTATGTTCTGAAGTGTGTCAAGATCTGGCTGTAATATACACACTGATTTCTTTTTAAGAAAGCTGTCGACGTCAAGAAGTCCCTTTACAGGTGATGAATGTAATGGAGTATTTGAAACCATCCTGAATAATGAAATAGTTACTGACCACAAAGTGCAATAAGGCAGTAACAGGTGAAATAGTGGTTTGATGCCGATGTGTGGGTGAAGCCTTTCTGACAGAGACTGTGTAATGTTGATGACCATGGAATGCAACTGTATACCAAGGGCTTATCCACACTTCCCTCTCCTCCACTCTTGCTAGGCACGGTCCATGCATTAAAGCTCTCTGTCCAAGCACACACACCCCTTTTATTTTTTTGCTCCAGAGCTTTCCTGCAAAAGCCTGCTCTTGAAAGCTGAATTGGAGCAAACATCAACCTGAAGGAATCCCAAATTTCTGCTTCTCCTGATTGAGTTTTCATGGGGAAAGCTCTGGGGCAAAAACAAGACCCCTCGGACACAGAGCATTAAAGCACAGACCCGTGTCTGGAAAGAGTGGGGCAGAAGGTAAGTGTGGAGAAGTCCATACCCTCCAAAATTTCTCCAGTGAAAATAGGGACTTCCTATTTAATAACCTATTTAATAACTGGGACACGGGTGGCGCTGTGGGTTAAACCACAGAGCCTAGGGCTTGCCGATCAGAAGGTTGGCGGTTCCAATCCCCGCGATGGGGTGAGCTCCTGTTGCTCGGTCCCTGCTCCTGCCAACCTAGCAGTTTGAAAGCACGTCAAAGTGCAAGTAGATAAATAGGTACCGCTCCGGCAGGAAGGTAAATGGCATTTCCGTGCGCTGCTCTGGTTCGCCAGAAGCAACTTAGTCATGCTGGCCACATGACCCGGAAGCTGTACGCCGGCTCCCTCGGCCATTAAAGCAAGATGAGTGCTGCAACCCCAGAGTCATCCGCGACTGGACCTAATGGTCAGGGGTCCCTTTACCTTTAAATAATAATAATAATAATAATAATAATAATAATAATAATAATACCCCAACCTTCTGACTAGGTTGCCCCAGTCACTCTGGGTAGCTTCAAACATATATAACAACATAATTAAATATTAAAAGAAAACATTGTTCCCTGTCTCCAGTCCTGTGTGCCACCCTTTCACTCAGGCTAGGGGAAGGAACCTGTGACCTTCCAGATGTTCTCAGACTCTGGTTCCTATCAGCCTCAGCCAGTTTGGCCAATGGCCAGGGATGATGGGAGTTGTAGCCTACCAAATATTTGGAGGGTTAGCCATCTCAGCTTTAGCTCATGGCTATTTCAACAGAACTCTGAGTTGCCTGGCCGTATATATGTAACTTTGGGTGACTGATGACTGCTTACCATGCATAGACCAGGTGACTTTTTCTCCTCATGCGTTCTTACTTGAAGTGTGTTTCATTATGTTCAGGTAGGGTCAACTGTTAAGTGTCTGGAGGCCCCTCTGTCCCTCTTATATTGGCTGACAAAAGGATTGATTTCGTATTGTTCAGCTAAAGAGATCCTGCTGACTTCCTTTATCGATCAGATCAATACACCTGTGGGCCATTTCTTTATTTGCTGCTTTGTATATCACTATGACACCAGTTCTAGTTTGAAATGACCCCCCCCCCCCAAAATGTGTCCTGTATCTGAATATTCTCTTTGTGCATCGTGGCTTATCTTTCAGAGCTGCCGCAAATTAAACAATCTGCTTCCCTTCAATCCATTTCATCCCACAAACATAAACAGTTGTATGTGTGTGTGCAAGGTAAAGGTAAAGGGACCCCTGACCATCAGGTCCAGTCGTGTCCGACTCTGGGGTTGCGTGCTCATCTCGCTCTATAGGCCGAGGGAGCCGGCGTTTGTCCGAAGACAGCCTCCGGGTCATGTGGCCAGCATGACAAAGCTGCTTCTGGTGAACCAGAGCAGCGCACGGAAACGCCGTTTACCTTCCCGCTGGAGCGGTCCCTATTTATCTACTTGCACTTTAACATGCTTTCGAACTGCTAGGTGGGCAGGAGCTGGGACCGAGCAACGGGAGCTCACCCCGTCGCAGGGATTCGAACCGCTGACCTTCTGATCGGCAAGTCTAAATGCAGCCATGTTGGGCAAACCTATAGCACAACAGAAGTGGGGAACATTGTTGCTAAGAGAATGATGGCATTCCCATAGCAACAGCACTGCAGCTCTGTGTTCATGTGAGATGGATATATTAGGTGAGAAAGTTTAATAGTCCAGGGCAGAATTGCATTCCCTTCCACCAAAGCGTATTTTCTTGTTAGCACCAAGCACATTTGGTCAGCCCTGTCTCTTAGCATATCTTAACAAGTTGCATAAATTGTGATGTGACTTCTACAGTGTCTACACAATGCTTGCAGTTAGGTAGCTTTCCCCCTTTGAAGCTTCAATATGGCAAGCTTGGGTGGGTCAGCAATGAGTTGTGGGTTCAGCCATTCATCAACTTATTACAGTGATGTCTTAATGAACTTGCTTCAGAGCTTGCTTGGGGATAACAACACTGATGAATCAACACACAGAAAGGGCTTTGACACACGGGCTGCATTTTTGCACTGTCAACTGAGATATTGTTGTGCTATGGAACTATGGAAGTCCAGGACCAAATTATGGTTCAAGTAACTTACTGGAGAAGTCAGGAAGAAATTGAAAAGACCTTGGCTTGTAATCAATTAAGTCATTGTGCTTTCAGAACATATTCAGTGGAACTTCCCCTCCTTCTCAAACAGGCAAACAGGATGAATTTTAACAGGGAGAAATGTAAAGTACTACACTTGGGCAAAAAAAATGAAAGGCACAAATACAGGATGGGTGACACCTGGCTTGAGAGCAGTACAAGTGAAAAGGATCTAGGAGTCTTGGTAGACCACAAACTTGACATGAGTCAACAGTGTGATGCAGCAGCTAAAAAAGCCAATGCAATTCTGGGCTGCATCAATAGGAGTATAGCATCTAGATCAAGGGAAGTAATAGTACCACTGTATTCCGCCCTGGTCAGACCTCACCTGGAATACTGTGTCCAGTTCTGGGCACCACAATTCAAGAAGGATACTGACAAGTTGGAATGTGTCCAGAGGAGGGCAACCAAAATGGTCAAAGGCCTGGAAACGATGCCTTATGAGGAACGGCTTAGGGAGCTGGGTATGTTTAGCCTGGAGAAGAGAAGGTTAAGGGGTGATATGATAGTCATGTTCAAATATATAAAAGGATGTCATATAGAGGAGGAAGAAAGGTTGTTTTCTGCTGCTCCAGAGAAGCGGACACGGAGCAATGGATTCAAACTACAAGAAAGAAGATTCCACCTAAACATTAGGAAGAACTTCCTGACAGTAAGAGCTGTTCGACAGTGGAATTTGCTGCCAAGGAGTGTGGTGGAGTCTCCTCTTTGGAGGTCTTTAAGCAGAGGCTTGACAGCCACCTGTCAGGAATGCTTTGATGGTGTTTCCTGCTTGGCAGGGGGTTGGACTGGATGGCCCTTGTGGTCTCTTCCAACTCTATGATTCTATGATTCTCCTCCTCTGATACACCCCTCCATATCTGTTCTCAGGGTTCCTCCAACCGCACAGAGCAGATTCCAGAATGGGGGGACACATGGGGGAGGGGAGTGAGGGAAACTTTTATTGTGCTTGCAAAAGTAAGTCCACTCATGCAGGGATTTAATTGAATCCAACTAGTTGAGAGGGATTCAACCCCTTATATTGCATTGTTCAAGAAATTAGTTGCAACATAAAATAACAGGGCCCATTTCAATTGTACTTACCAGTGAGGAGAACACTATCTAGTGTATCTTCTAAGCAAGCAGTCAGGACTGGAACACATGTTAGATATCTCCATAATGAGTGATCAACACTTAAACTGTAGTGTTTATTTGTACGCTTACCATATTGAGTTTGGCTATGGTGTTATGAATCCCTATACCTCCCCCCATGACTGCCAGGCTATGCTGAAGGGACCTTCGTTCTCACAATATGATGGCCAAGTTTGGTGCAGGAAGTATCCTAAATGCTACCCGGAACAGGCGAGGATAATGTTAACTCTTCCCAGGAAGGCAAACTTCATGGGGACTGCAATATGTGCTCCAACTTTGCCACTGAGCGCATGACCCATGCAGCTCAGAGAATGTTATGAAAAATCAACACAACTAATAGACTTGCAGTGCTTATGACTGTTCCAAGAAAATCTAGGCGGATGCTCCGAGCCGCTTCTAATCCTTTTCTAAAATTTGCCATCCACTCAGTTCCATGAAAAGAAAAGAAAAAGATTACACTTGAGACCTTTTTAATCTCATCTGACATGGTGGTGGTTGAAATGTCCTTCCAAATGCAGTTTGCCTCCCACCCCCCCACCCCCGTATAGAACATAGGCACACACACACACATGCAAACATACACACATATATATGAAATTTCCTTTCATTCAATATGCCAGTACTTGTCTGGCTGTTTGGGAAAATAGTTTCAGGGCAAACTGGTTTCCAATATGGCTATTTTGGTGTATCATTAGTGATGGGGGGGGGGGGGGAAGACTATGTATCTTTTTCACAAAAGTCCTGCTACTTTTGAGTATGTGTGACTCTCTGTGATCCACATTAAGCAAATCACCTTTTATCCCTCTTGTTAAAACTTTCTTTCAAAAGAGGTTGAAGGTAAGCCAGGTGGTGGTTTAAATATTTTAAAGCTGCCAGAAGATGCTTCAGTGCATAATCATTGCATGTCGTGCGCAATAAATTATAAGTCTGTATCTTATAATCCACAACAAGGAAAGGTTCATCTGTTCCACGGCTACATTGCAACCTTATGGTTTATTACTCATGCCCTTGGCTGTATCTTTTGAACTCCTCAAGAACCAGTGCTGTCATTGTTCCCTGGTTGAATTAAGAAATCACAAGATTGCCAACACCCCCAAGAAGACTTGAGACAAGATAGATGGGTAACAGGTTGAATTTATTAAAATATAACAACCATAGAATCTGCAATCAGAATAATTCAAGCAAATTAACCAAAACCAATGAGGTCCAGTCGGTGAGATGGATCGATGGGAACATTTCAACTCTCCCATCTCCTGAGCCAGCTGTCAGCCACATGCTGTGACCATGCAGCAAGCCTGAGGAAACTCTTCCCTCTCACTTTGTGCTCCCTGGGTATATGAACTTGACATACTCAAAATGTTCCCATTGGTCAATGTTCAACCCAATGCACCTGACTGGCCCAAACACCACCCCAGCTCTGCTATTAGTTAGATATTTTCCAAAATCCACTCATCCACCTGGGCCAAATGCCAATTAGCCAAATTCTACTCCAGTCATGCAGTGTGAAGTAGGTGAAAAAGATGTGATCAATTAGTGTCACACACCCCCTCAAAAAAAATTCTAGCTCATTCCACTCAAAGAAGGCAACTAGCAGAGCTCACACTGGAAAAAGTGTTGGGGTGGTAGGCATCTCAATGAGAAGAGAAGAGAAGAGAAGAGAAGAGAAGAGAAGAGAAGAGAAGAGAAGAAGAGTTTGGAATTGATATCCTGCCTTTCACTCCCCTTAAGGAGTCTCAAAGCAGCTAACAATCTCCTTTCCCTTCCTCCCCCACAACAAACACTCTGTGCGGTGAGTGGGGCTGAGAGACTTCAAAGAAGTGTGACTAGCCCAAGGTCACCCAGCAGCTGCATGTGGAGGAGCGGGGAAGAGAACCCAGTTCACCAGATTACAAGTCCACCGCTCTTAACCACTACACCACGCTGGCTCCCAGAGGAGAGCCTGTTCTCCATTTCTCACAAACATGATTTTGAATCATGGTCCCATTGT
Organism: Darevskia nairensis; assembly: GCA_034642065.1. Lineage (NCBI taxonomy): Eukaryota > Metazoa > Chordata > Lepidosauria > Squamata > Lacertidae > Darevskia > Darevskia nairensis. The sequence goes on from JAWWNI010000277.1 coordinate 767,360, forward strand.
ATATAAAAAGGTAAAGGGACCCCTGACCATCAGGTCCAGTCGTGTCCGACTCTGGGGTTGCGTGCTCATCTCGCTCTATAGGCCGAGGGAGCCGGCGTTTGTCCGAAGACAGCCTCCGGGTCATGTGGCCAGCATGACAAAGCTGCTTCTGGCGAACCAGAGCAGCGCACGGAAACGCCGTTTACCTTCCCGCTGGAGCGGTCCCTATTTATCTACTTGCACTTTAACATGCTTTCGAACTGCTAGGTGGGCAGGAGCTGGGACCGAGCAACGGGAGCTCACCCCGTCGCAGGGATTCAAACCGCTGACCTTCTGATCAGCAAGCCTGTGGTTTAACCCACAGCGCCACCTGGTCCCCCCCCCCATTGTATATACATGAAAATAAAAAGCCACACCCATCCAGTTCTCCCAGCGTCTTTGTTGCTCACCCTGTGAGCAATGCACTCCCAGCCTTCTCTTTGCGAAATTGGGTATTGAGAGCTTGGACAATTGTAAAATATAACCCAAGAGGTCATGGGTATGAGCATCAGTGAGATAAGCTGTAGGAAATGTGCTCCCCTAACCATAGTCATTGCTACTGACCACATCTATGACAGCTCCATTGACATATTTTATTTGTCTCTGTGAGTGTACACTTGCTGATTTTATTTATTATTGTAATTTCTATCCTACCTTCCATAATTTCTTAATCCCAGGATGGCTTGCAAGAAGATAAACACAGTAAAAACAATTAAAGTATTTTAAAATGTAACAGCAATGCATTAAAATAGCAAGCAAGCAGCAGTCAATTTAAAATACGAGTTATAGTATGCTAGTAAATAGGTAAGTTTTCAGGTGGTGCTGAAAGGTGAACAACGATGGCACCAGTTCTATATCAGGGTAAGCGAGGTTCATAACCAAGACCCTATCCTGGTTCACTGCCCAATGAGCTTACCTGACTGACTCCAACTACAAAAGTTGAGGCTGCAGAACAGACTCTTGGGCTGGGTATTGCTTAGGGTTTTTGGTTGGGGTGGTGGCGACGAGTGTTGTTGCTGTTATTGATATTATTTTTGTATCTTTATTGTAGATGCTATTATTTATGTGGAAATTGTTTGGTTTGGTGGTGTACTTTTTATGGATGTCTCCTTTATTGTTTATGACTACTTTTCATATGTTTGGAATTATGTAAATTTTAATATGTTGCAAGCCACCTTGAATCATGGTTTTAACTTTGGAAAGGCGGCATACAAATAAAATGATTGGTTGAAGTAACCAAACCCCTAGTTCTTCAGGGTTTTATATTTTCCAAGACAACACCTTCTGTGGTACTTGGCAATATATAGACATCCATTGCAGTGCTTCCAACACTGGCGTTTTGTGATTCCACCTTACCGATGGCTGCATTTTACACCAGTTGGAGTTACCAGACTATCTTCAAGGGTTACCCCACATAGACACAGGTGGCACTGTGGTCTAAACCACTGAGGCCCTTGGGCTTGCCAATTAGAAGGTCGGCGGTTTGAATCCTCATGACGGAGTGAGCTCCCATTGCTCTGTCCCAGCTCCTGCCAACCTAGCAGTTTGAAAGCACACCATCGCAAGTAGATAAATAGGTACTGCTGTGGCAGGAAGGTAAACGACGTTTCTGTGCATTCTGGATTCAGTCGCAGTGTTCCGTTGCACCAGAAGTGGTTTAGTCATGATGGTCACATGACCCAGAAAACTGCCTGCAGACAAACGTGGCTCCCTTGGCCTGAAAGAGAGATGAGTGCCACAACCCCATAGTCGCCTTTGACTAGACTTAACCGTCCAGGGGTCCTTTACCTTTTTATTTTTATTTTTTACCCCACATAGAGTGCAGTGCAGTAATCTAATGGAGAAGGTTAACATGGATTACTGTGGTGTGTGTGTTTGTGTGTGTGAGGTCTACATGTCGATATAGTCGTACCTCCGCTAACGTATCCCTCTGGTTACGTAAACTTTGGGATATGCAAGCGACAAACCTGGAAGTATATTTCTGGGTTTTTGTCGCACGCACATGCACAGAAGCGCTCTACCATCGCGTGCGCATGCGCAGAAGCGGTCTCCCTGGTTGCAGAAGCCTCAGGATCCGACCGGAGCTCCAGAACAGATCCCGTCCGCAACCGGAGGTACCACTGTATGCATAAATAGTGTGAGCACACAAAAACCTGTAAAAGCTCAAAATAATATTTAGGACAAAATGTACTCACGGGAAGAGTTCAGTGCTTTGACAGCCACAATGAAGGTGGCATGCTTGCAACCAACTCAGCAGGGAACAGCAGTTCTAAGGCACTCCTGGATCATGGCAAATAAGCTGTTTAAAGCATGAAGTCCCCATAGGTTAACTCTTTCACAGTCAATAAGTTGCACGGGCCCTAGGCTTATTCCTTTGGACAGACAGTTGCCACCCCCTACCCCTGGAGCTGACAGCGTAGTCTCTCTTTTTAGATCTGACTCAGGCCCTTTTTCCGTAAGTCACTGCACATCATTTGTCACTGCCTCACCACATCTGAGCATTTGCCTTGGGCACCGGGGAGATGACTGACTGGGTTGAAAAACAAAATATGGTGAAATAACTGCAAGACAAGTGAATTATTCAGGGATTCCCATCCCCTCCCTTTGTTCTAGACTTGCCTAGAATGTAATAAGACAGGAAAAGTTAGGTGTCTCCCTCCTTACGATAGAAAGACTTGGTTCTTTTTTTCACGGAAACGTTTGAACCCAGGGCACCCACAATTTTCAGTGCGACTACTGGGCAGAAATCTCTGCTGTGGCTGTATTCTGGCATGCTGCTTTGCAGGCATAGCATGCTCCCAAACAGGGCATGATGTGCCAAAGGGAACATGTGTGGACTTCAGCACATGGTGGCCACAAGTACCATGTGTCTGAGTACAACAGTCTGTGACTAAAATGAAATGAAATGAAATGTGGGGTGAAAAATACACAGTTGCTGTGGTTGTTAGAAAGTTCTCGAGTGATGGATTTCCTTCAAACTTGTGGTCTGGGCAATGACCACCTTTAGGTCTGCATAGGACCTTCCCCCAAGGTCAGATTTACCAATGAACCTTTTGCTAGATATGAGTGAATCTGTCGTTTTGGTTTATCTCCATTTATCTTCTCTCCACCCTCAATCTTAAGTTCAGTTCTCCTCATGTCTACATCAGCTTGTGATTTTTTTTATTATTATGTCTTCATAAAAATAACCAGCATTTTAGAGTGAATTTATCCATATATATATATCCTAATATATACAACTTTGCAAAGGGTTGCTGCTGATGCTATTTGCGTGTTTAGACCTTTTACCCTGACCCTAGAAATAAATTCAGACATGACTCAAATTTTGGTTTTGGTTTTTGGCAGAATTTAGGCTACAACTTTATTGATTACAATCAACTGAGTGGTTGCATAGGCACTGGTTCGACTAGCTCCCTGCACCATTGCAGGCAACGCTGACCCAGAGCTCTATCGTAGGTCAGCCAAGGGTGAACACCAGGGCTGGTGGACGGGGGAGACCCAGCTGTTCCGCTGCCCTGACGAGCCCTGGATTCCAGTACGGGTGTAGCTCCTTTCAGGGTTCACCAAACCATTGAATCCTCATATTCCTTTACCCTTGGCATAGGGATGGCCAGACCGTTCTGCCACCCCTATCACTTGAACCAGAGCCTATCCGCCAACATTACAAGTTGTGACAATTTGCTACACAGCAGGCGAAACCCAAATGGCACCAGCCAATCAACTAAGTAGGGAAAATTCCTGCCGTGCCCCTGCCCCAACGACAGACGACACACGGCGGCATAGCAAGATCAAGCGCAAGCCCTAAATATAGGGAGAGGTGGGTCAGTGTTCCGATGCACTAGCCCCAAAGAGGAAGCTCAGGGTCACATGCATAGGTTTAAATAGGTCCCTCGATATCCTTTTCCATGCGCCCCATAGGTCAGGTTGAACCCAGCAACGAGGGACCTACCAATAGGGTGTTGTGGCTATCCAATGGTCCCACCCACAACAACACAGGGTCTGGTGGCCAGGTCGCACCACAACACGTGCCCTCTTTGAGGGAGGACCCGATATAACCTATGCTTCACCAGCAGATCCCAGGGTGGGTCACAACAATCCAAAATTCATTCTCAAAAATTTGAAAATAAATGACAAAACACAGGAATAGTATGAGTCCTGAAAACATGCATCTGAAGTATAAATGGGTAAAATGAGTAGCAAGTGTACCTTCTGCATTCACTAATACATCTCTACTGTCCATCACAGCCTAGTGGAGAGGGAATTCCACAAATAATGCATTTTTGCAAGCTATTTTTACAAGTATATGCTCATCACAGACTAGGGCCAATTTGTGCATGAGAACCCCTTCATGCTGAATGTCATATGAGAGCTTGTAGCTCATCATTAAGTGAATCTGTGACCCACTTTCATTGAAAAGGATTGTGTGTGAGGTGATGTATGGTGGGCATAAAGAGATGTGCTGTGTTTCATCCTTATTGCTTCACCCAATCAAGCCATCCCTTGGTATTGCAAGACCATAAGAAGAGCCAATGGCCCATCTAGTCCAGCACTCTGTTCTCACAGTGGCCAACCAGATACCTATAGAAAACCCTCAAGAGCACTCTGTCACTCCTGTGGTTTCCAGCAATGGGTATTCAGGAGCATATTGCTTCCAACCGTGGAGACAGAGCATAGCCATCATGAGTAGTAGCCACTGACAGCCTCCTCCTCCTTGAATTTGTCTCATCCTCTTTTGAAGCCATCCAAGTTGGTGGCCATGGCAGCATCCCATGGGAGCGGATTCTGCTATGCACTGCATGCCTGTGTGCAATGAGCATGCATGTGCAACTCAGCCCTAAGCTGATCTGGAGCAGGGCAGAGGGAACCTGGTGATGATTCTGTCAAAGCCTTAGGAGGAACAGGAAAGAGGAGACTGAGAGGAGTATCCACCTTCAAATATTCATTCATTCATTCATTGAATTTATATACCACCCTATACCCAGAGATCTCAGGGTATTTCACAATAAAATCTCAAGGGCTGCCAGATGGAAGAGGGAACAAGCTTGTTTTCTCAAACCAGTGGCTTCAAGTTACAAGAAAGGAGATTCCGACTAAACATCAGGAAGAACTTTGCGACAGTAGGAGCTGCTCAACAGTTGAACGGTCTGCCTCTGGAGGTTGTGGACTCTCATTCCTTGAAGGCTTTAAAGCAGATGTTGGATGGCCATCTGCCATGGATGCTTTAGCTGAGATTCCTGCGTTGCAGGGGGTTTGACTTGGGGGTCCCTTCCAACTCTACAATTCTATGAAATAGCATTGGACTAGACAGCCTTTTTGTCCCTTGGAGCTGTGTGAATATGACCCTCTAAGGGCTTATACACCCCTGCTTGGGAGTTATATGGCCCATTAAAGTCAATGGGAGTTAGAAGACAATATAGAATTGCACTGTGGAGCTATAAAAGAAACCTGCAGTAAAAGCTCTCAGAAGGTTCATTGTTGCATGAGAATTGGGGAAGAAGCAGAAGTGGGACTCTCTCTCTCTCTCTCTCTCTCTCTCTCTCTCTCTCTCTCTCTCTCTCACACACACACACACACACACACACACACACACACACACACACTTACCTTCCCGTCTTTATAGACAGCCAAGCAGAAAACAGTATCATATCTTCTCTTTCGGAGCAGTAGTTGTGAATTTGCTCCTTGGAGATGACAATGTGTAAAACTGAAAGCTGAAAGTAATTTATCTCCCTTTGCACTTATTTGAGCTAATACCTTGTTCTTGCTAACTTAGGTGGTTGGAAAAATAGAACAGAATAGAATGGCTGGATACACTTTTCACCATTTTTCTTAATATAGATTTCTCCCCTCCCTCTCCTTCTAATGGAGCCTAGAAGACAAGGGAGGGAGGGAAGGAGAAAGAGAGAAAGACTTTCCTGGAATTAGAGAAAACTTTCCAGCTTAGTTGGGCCCTGTTGTAGAAAGGCATTTTGGGTAATATCACTTTTGCTAATGGAATTTGAAGACCATGTGGAACAATTTCTTTCTTTTTGCTGTCCTCTTGCGAGCAGAACTTGTCAAAGAAGTAACGGGGTTTTGACAAACAGTTCCCATTTCAGTTATGCTTTCCTTGGTTTCCTTTTTTGACTAAAGTTATATACTGATCATTTCCACAACTCTCTTACAATTTATCTTTGCCTTGCTGTTTTCAACTTAACAATGGTCACATAACTCTTTCCCAATATCAATGGAGCTTAAAAGCACTCTGTTAGTTGGATTGTGCTCAGTATTAATTAATACATATTACAGTCCTGGGCTCAAAACTTCCACCAAACTATGTGGAGGAATTCAACTCTTGTCTTTAATCTAAACTGAGATGCATATTACTCCTTTTGCTGAAGGGATCTTGAGTTAAGGGGCAGAGCAAGGTGGGTGCGGTGGGTGCTGTTTGCCCCGGGTGTCACCTCTGAGGGGGGTGACAAAATGCTGTGCGGTGCGAAACCTCTGCTTCCTGCAACGAAAAGCTCAAAAACTTTGGCTACCCCCCCAAATATGAAAAAAAAGTCAAACCATTTTTGCAGGCAAAAATTTCAATGTGGGGTGGGTAACAAGAAATTTTCACACCGGGTACCACCTGACCTTGCTTTGCCACTGCTTGAGTTAAATCAGTGCTGATGAAGAACTTTAACTGAAGGCTGTTTCAGTAATGAAGTGCTTCCTTGGCTAGCCATCTGCAGCATTTGAGTTCTGAAGCGCTTCCGTCTTCAGTTGCAACACAAAGCAACCAAACAATAGCGCCAGCTACAACTGCAAATCAGCAATGCAGGATAGGTTCACTCAATGACATAGAAGACAGGCAGGGATCCCATGATCTGTGGTGGGAGGGCATCCTAGTGGTGTTGGGGCATCAGATATTTTGGATCTTTCTCTACTACCGCAGAGAAGAAGGTCATATCTTAGAGAGGGAGATATGACCTTGTAGGGCCCCAACCAGCCACTGTAGACATCACAATGGCCTTCGCCATAATGACATTGGGGTTCAACATTGGTGGGAAAATATGCATGTGCAGGGGCAGTTCGAGGGAACGCTTGGATCCTACCGACCTAGTGAATTCCCTTTTCTCCAGCATTGCCCCCAGGCAGGAGACAATATATACCAGCATGAGAAGTCATGCATGTACTGTATTTCCCCTACTGGAAGCATCTCCACATGAAACACCTCACTGGTCTCCCTGAAGTCTCTTCTCAAAATTCATCTTTTTCTCAGGAAGCCTTTGGATTACCTGTCTAGTCCAGGGATGGGGAACCATGTGGTCCTTTGGCCGATGTTGAGCTACAACTCCCATCATCTGTGGTCATTGGCCATGGTGGCTTGGACTGATGTGAGATTTGGAGTCCAACATCATCTGGAGGACTTTAGGTCTCCAGCCCTCCCTATATGTAGTTGTAACTAATCCAAAGTATGTATTCTTTTCCTGCCTGTCCACGGCTCACTTTCTCCCTTCCTCTGCTGTTTATCTGTGTCTTTGTGTTTCAGATGCTAATTCCCTTGGAGTTTTAGACCTGTCGTATCTCTTCTTTGTAAAAGCATCACATTCAAAGATCAGCAAAGGGAGACAACGTGGTGTAGTGGTTAGAGTGTTGGACCAAGACCTGAGACACCAGGGTTCAAAACCCCACTCCGCCAAAAAGCCTACATTGAGCCAGTCACTGCCTTTCAGCCTATGCTACCTCACAGGGTAGTTGTGAGAATAAAGTGGGGAGGAGGAGGACTATGCACTGCCTACTTAAGCTGTGTAGAGGAAAGGTGAAATAAAAATAAAACAATAAATATATTATTGTTGTTGTTAATGTCTCATGAATGGCATAATGTAGAATATGTTGTGAACTATTTACATTGTAAGGTGGGTGTTGCTTAGCAAATAGACAGTCAACGTGCCGGTCCCATTTGCTTTCTAACTAATGAATTAATTTGCAGCTTCTCTCTGATTCTACTCCAGAGTAGCTTTTGATCTGAAAACTCTGAGCAAAAGAAGTTCACATGCATTTTAGAGGTCACTCATAAAGCCTCTGGGGGAGGAAACAATCTTATGCTGTCTGACAAGTATGTAGTGACTTTTCTTTCATATTCCTGCGGGGCTTAATCTTTGCTTTTGAATCTTGAAAGCAACTTGGGAACCAAACTCCACAACCCATCACAGAGCAATTATCCCTGGTACTCCAACTCCCTTGCCATTCTTTTCTTGAAAGCTTGACTGACTGCTCTCTACCTATGAATCAAGCTGAGTTCACCTTGAAGCCAGCCATTCATCGAGGAGTTAGAAAATCAACTTTGGAGACTGGCAGTTGTGGGCTTCAAATGACACATTTGAAAACAAATAAGTTGGGTTTCAGGTCACTGAGAATGGAAACTGCCATGGAACAAACGGCTTTATCAAAAACAAAAATGATTCCTTCTGGCCCAGATGATGAGTCTTCTTCAAAGACAAATTAGAAACAGAATTGCTTCAACCGAACAACTGCAGTAAGGACTTGTCCACACTTACTTTTCCTCTTTTCTTTCCAGGCACATCCCGCAATTTATCATTCATCCAACTTCAGGACCTTCAACTGTTCATGCAGAAGAGGAAGATAAATCTGATATCACCTGGTCTGAATCCTTTAGGGGAGCTTCCTGGTGGTTATTTACAGTGGTACCTCTGGTTACATACTTAATTCGTTCCGGAGGTCCGTTCTTAACCTGAAACTGTTCTTAACCTGAGGTACCACTTTAGCTAATGGGGCCTCCCGCTGCCGCTGCGCCGCCGCTGCCCGATTTCTGTTCTCATCCTGAAGCAAAGTTCTTAGCCCAAGTTAATATTTATGGGTTAGCAGAGTCTGTAACCTGAAGTGTCTGTAACCTGAAGCGTATGTAACCCGAGGTACCACTGTATTGTGAGATCGGTGCTCCTCAGGCATGTTTTTATCAGCATCCTCAGGATGTCATTGGGGATCAAAATACCCGTCCTCATATTCTCCCTTTTTTAATCTGTATTTTTCTTTCCAGAGTAAACCCGATAGGGTCTTTTTTAAGCCTGTCGCAGTGCAAAGGAAACACAGTGCAAATGGGTGGGGGAAAGGGAGTCTGAATGAGCCCCCTTTCTCAGGGGTGGAGCAAGCTGGGGGCATTGGGGGTGGCCCACCCTGTGTGTCCTCACTGAGGGGGGGTGACATTCTGTGCACCGCCTGCCCACGATTCCCACCTACCCCGAGCCGTCGGGGGAAGGGGGTCAGTTGTGCCGGTGGCCTTCTCCTTTCATTTTGACAGTCCTGCGCTCCTGTGCTGCTGGAGGAGGCATGCAGGCAGGCAGGGAGATGATGGGAAGGAGGCTGGTGAGCAAACAAGCGACGGGTGGAGGGAAGGAGAGAAGCAGAAGCTCCCTCAAGTCAGGACCCAAACCCTGTAACCCCAGAAAAGCTCAAAACTTTGGCCGCTTCCCCCCCAAAAGCTCAGCAACTTTGGTCAATCCTTCCCTTAAAAAACTCAACAACTCCTGGCAATGACAATGGGTAGATCACAGCCAGTATTTTTATACTGTGAGTCTCTTGGAATTTCAATGTGTGTGTGTTTGTGAGGGGGGGGGTGACAATAAATTTTCCACACCGGTTACCACCTGACCTTACTACTCCACTGCCCTTTCTGTGCTCCTAACAACTCCTTGATGGGCAGCTCCATTGCTAGCCTGAACCTCCTGATCTTGGACTCACAAGGCAGAATTTTAAGTCACGTGGCAAGCCTGGCAGGAAGACGCAGACACAAAGTAGAATTATCCTGTTGCAGAAGATGTTCCCCATTGCTTCTCTGCATGAGTCATTGCCATGCCAGTATTGATACAGAAACAAACAGGCAGGTAATGATTCCTTCTCGTGGCACTCTGAAAGGGAACCTTTTGAAACTGAAGTGTGCCTCCAGTTTGAACACAGAAAATAAAACACACCTCTGCTGCGAGACATTTGGAAAACACCAAGTTAGGCTAATGCTTGATAAGCATCCTGCCATAAAAGGTACACCTAGGCATTAATTATGGCATCAATTATATATAATTAATCATCAGCATGACTAAATAATATTATGTTTAAAATTCTTCCAGGGAAAATAGCAGTAATGGTGCCACAGAAACTGGCATATTTGTGGCAAAACTGAGATATATCATGAGCTTTAGAATACAAGGCAACCTAGATTAGCATTTGAATGCAAAGTTTGTGTGTGGGCATGGATGTTGAACAATGGGAGGGAGCATGGCTATATTTTCAAAGACAACCCTGAATCTATAAGAAACGAAAGTCCTCCAAAGTCTTAGTTATAAATATTTTAATTTGCGCACGGGAAACAACAGATGACCATATTTCATGCCCCCTAGTCATGGGCATCTAGATCTGCAATTGAAATGCATAGATTGTACATTGTCATGCCACACTTTCTACCTCACACACTCAACTATTGCCTTTGAATTAAATTACCAGCAAGAATATCAGTCTGAGCGATCTTCCTGTAGAATTCTTGCAAGCAGTCAATCTGAACTGTCTAAAAGAGGAACTGGGTATAAAATGGCAAGAACTTGGCCGGATTAAAGTATATGGACACTATAAGATAAGACATATTTCCCTCTTTACACGATTCATGAAATCGCTCCCTTTTCCTGGTCTTAGCTTTTGTGAAAGTAGGGAGCTGTGGTTTTGGTGCAGCGGAGAAGGGTTGCCGTTTCCCAGCAGACAGTGAAAACTGTATGCTTTCTGTTTGGCTGGATCACTGCCAATTGCTCTCAGTATTTCTTTCTTGATGGGTAATAGCTAATTCAGAACCCACCATTGATTTCACCGACTGCATCAAATGACCTGTTAAGGTGAGTGGCTATTACTTAGCAACCACTGCGACAACTAATTAAGTCGTACAATATCTTCTGAAGTCCAGAGTCAATGTTGGTAAAGTTCAGCTTTCCTCAAATGCTGAAGCGCCTCCCATATATATATACTCTCTCTCTCTCTCTCTCTCTCTCTCTCTCTCTCTCTCTCTCTCTCTCTCTCTATATCTCATTAATTGTTGCCAACAGAAAATGACATGCTATGAACAAAAACATTTTAACTCACACACAAAAGTGATGTGTGGTTCAGGAGGGCTGAAATCTACTTAGTTTCTCTAGTTTCTCCCCATCAGCAAGACAAACTCAAGAAGGAGTTTGGCTCGGAGGACAGCAAGGGGCAGTGTGGGGGTGCCCCACTTTTCCTCACCTGAAGGTCTCCAAAGGGGCAGGCGGTTGTGACAGGTGGAGCAGTGCAGGTGGACTCCATTGCTCTCCTGGTTTCCTAACACCATGGGAGATTGCAGAATGTGTGAGGGAAGAGGAATGAGGACATTGGCATGGTGTTGCAGTGTAAGTGCCGGGTTGGCACAGCTATGCTGAGCCCTCCCCCAGTGCCAAGCCCCTTTCCCTCTGTCTTACCACTAAGATGTTCCACCCTGATAAACTCATTAATCCAAGCAGTTTCTGGAAAGTTGGCTGGTGGATTTAGCAGTGGATGCTGAGGTCTATTCTGCCAATGACTGGTTTTCTTTATAAGGATGGAGAAATTTGGATGCTCCTCATTTTTAAAGTGAGCTGAATTAATTCATCAGTTCTAGACTTATATGTGAATTGGAATGCTGCTATCATTGGGACAACATGCTTCTTGGAATCGTGTGATGCAGTTTCAATTTTTTTATTTATTTAAAAAACAATGCACAGAAACATATATTTTAAAGTAAAATGCATTGGTAAGCATACAAAAATGCTTACTTCAGAGGAAAGACTGAATACAAAATGTATACTTTAGAGGAAAGTGTGCATGATTTAAGTAAGGGTGTTCTGTGCATTTCTTTTTTTAAAAAATCATTAAATTATATAATGAGATGAACCTGCAATTGAGCATATACAAAATTTGCGTGGAATGGCTGATCTGCCTATCCATAGTTCTCAGCAACCAATACAGTGGTACCTCTAGTTGCGGACACGATCTGTTCCAGGGTTCCGTTCGCACCCCAAAAAATCTGCAACTACAGCAGCGCTTCTGCACAAGCACAGACTGCAATAGAGCACTTCTGCGCATGTGCGAAGTGCGCAGAACGCTTCTGCGCAAGTGCGTGTGGCGAAACCCATAAGTATACACTTCCGGGTTTGCTGCATTCGCAACCCGAAAAGCCACAACGTGAAGCAAACGCAACAAGAGGTATGACTGTAAATAGCTCTCTGGATCTCAGTTTTTATCTACATAGTACTTGACCTCTACAAGGTAATGAAACCAATGGACAAGAAGCTGACAGTGCTATTGAAAAGTTCTTGTTCACATCACTGGGTGGGTTATTTTCATAGATTGAGCCCCAAAGTCTGATGCTTCCAAGAAGGGCAAAGAGCATTGGCAGTGGCTGGTAGTGATGTGAAAAATATTTGCTATGGCACAAGAGATTAAAATGTGCTGCAAGAGAAGAAGAAAACAATGTATAAAACATTTCCCTCCATCCTTAGGGACTACTTCAGATGCACATAAACAGGGAGCACTCAGGAATGATTCAGATCTGTGCTTGACAACCCATTTAACATTGCTCAGGCGAAAGTGTCCCCATTACCTTTGAAGCCTGGGAAGCTGGAGAGGATGTAAACATGAGATTATAACGAAGAGCATGGAGATGTGTGGGCATCTGTGCCCTGGCACATATTAATGCCACAGCAAGGTCTGTTGAACCAATGTGACCATGTCTCTGTGTGGAAAGTATTTTTCCAATATTTTTCAGTTTTTTCTCTTAAGGCCCTATTGGTAACAAATAAGTCAGATTTTCTAGCAGAACTGAAATCATATTATTCTTAATAAGACAAATAACGCCAGACTATATCAGACTCGATTTCATTATTTGTGCATTGGCAGACGTGCGCGAAAGTTCGCAAAGTGCCATTTTCACCAGCCTACTTCGTCCCGCTTCGAGTCATCTGGATTTGAATAGGCGGCTCATGTATGACAAAATGAAATTTAAAATACCCAGTGTTTGGTGGGTGGAATAAACATCCCCTCTGCACATGTACTGCATCCTCTGGGTATTTGAACATGAAAGATTAATTTCATACATAAATTAAATAGAGCCATTTGACATTTCAAACAATCCCCAGTTGTTGTGCCTTGTCACTTAGCGGGGCATGTGTAATAAAAAAAATAAACAAATCATTAACTTGTTAGCTGAATTAATTGAAATGTGAAATGTTATTTTGTAAAGTTCCTTCTAACTGCCCTGAGAATCTCTTTGTGTATTTGGCTACACTTTGAATGATTCATGAGAAAACTTGTGCATTTGATGTGTGGGGGCGGAAAGACTCATTTCCTTCCTTATCATGTTCGTTTTATATGACTGTAAGTGATGGCAACAGAGAGTTGCTTTCATTGATATTAAAAGCTGGAAGAAAGTTGAACCCAACCCCCAAATTCCCTTTCCCCCCTACCCTAAAATGAGAAAATAGAAAGCCTTTAAGCTTCACATACATTAAAATGCAACAAGCGGGATTTGTGAATGTGCGTGTCACTACAAATTGGCTAAGCATTTCAAATAGACAAGATCCTTCTGAAGCTCATACTTAGCTTGGATTTGCGCAGCCCATTTTCTGCCTATTCCCTAAAGTTGTGGAGGACAAAGCATGATTCCCCTCCAAGGACCAGTTAAGATCTGTAGGTAGCATTATAAACTACATTGGGCTTAAATATAGTTCATAATCCCTGTGTTGCTCTTTTCATCTCTGTAAGGAAGTATAGATCTTTCCTGCCATTCAGTCATAGGTTTGGTGGTCAGAGTCAAAAAGGAAACAAAGAATGAAAAAAATGAAAGGAAAAAAAACCCCATGAAGAGGAACAAGAAGCAGCTGGAGAAGAATGCATAATAGCATCATCATACAGGGTGTAGGTGGGCAGCCTCTGCCCTGTATCCACCTACTGGCTTAGCTTTGTGTAGCCCTCAGCCTAACTCCAAAAGTCCTCTGCTAGCCATGAGTTCAGACCTCTGGCTAAAGTAATCTGTCGCTCCTCCTGCAGCCTTTTGGGGGAAGAGGGAGAGAAGAGGGTGACAGAAGGAGAAGGAGATGGGAGGCAGGTGACGGCACTGCCCACTACTGCCTTGAGATGGGTGAATCTCTGCATTTCAGTTTCTCAGTTCAGCACTCCACATTTCCACATTAGTTTCCAGATTTTCTTTTTAAAGCCCTCATGAAAATTCATCAACATTTTAGGGCAAATTTCTCCCCATCTGCACTTTTCTGTAATCAATTTTCTCTAATGTGCACTTTTTTGGGGGAAAGCAATTTCCCCTAATATAATGGATTTTTGTGTGCCATTTTCAATAACGTATAAATTTTTATGAGAAATGCATTTTTTTGCATATATTAATTGACTGGAGAACTGCGTTGCAAAATTCAGAGAAGTGCAAAAGCTCGTCACTTTTCAAATGTTCAGTAAAACTGGGATCTACGGTGGGCCCTAGTTGTGTCACTGGCATGGCACGGTCTGGTTAGAACTAGCTGGCACTTGAACGGGCTCATTTCCATGCCAAGACTTCTTAAAAGGGCCAATGACTACCCCTACCCAAAGGTTTATAATCACAAGAAAAGGTCTTAGGGAATAAGAGGGTATGGAGAAATCAAATAATACACAGAAAGAATGGAAACCAGGAGCATTCCTGGAGTATCTTTGGTCTTGCTCAACTTCTCCCTAGAGTGTCTTGCAGTTTAGCCAAAATATCTTTAGACCATAGTGCATTTCCTTCCCTCTGTTTTTCTCCTTTTCACCCCCCGCTTGGGTAACACCAGCAATGGGAGAAAGTGGTGATGGCAGGAGATATAAATGTGTGTGCAGATCTGCTTGCTGGGGCTATACCAACATAATGTAACCTTCTGTCTGGTGAGTAAGGATCTGTGAATCTTTTCCATTTTGCCAGCAGAGTACCTAGCTGATTGGTTGTCCAACCAAACATTGAAATGTCAATGGATAATCCATTCCCCCAAGATATGGTCAGTGTGCTAATGCTGTGAAGGTCAGGCAGATAACCTGCCACAGATATTATTTTTGGTGCTTTACTTTACTGCTTTGTTTTATGATAACGCAGCTCCTCAGTGTAGCTTCAAGGTTGAATACTGTTGCTTAATAGGAAATTGACAAGCAAAATGTGAGCAGCAGGTTCAGATTCTGAGAGCTGGCCATCCATGAAGTGATAAGTGAAATCTACAACACCCCTACAACTAATGCATGTGTGATCTGCTACGGTTCACTAGGCCTCCGGTCCAGAGTGCGATTATTTTCAAATGTATATTGATGGGCAAACACACAGGGCAGGGGATGGTTCAGTGATCTGTTTCTGCAATATAGGGCAAGTTGTGTGGCTCTCATTTCAAATACAGATCATGGTTCAGGGATTCGGTGCCTGCCATCTATCTGTAGTACGACATGAAGACAAGTAGTCTATTCAGCTCTTCTTGTTTTGCTTTTTACTTCGCAGTAGGCCATAATTAACACTATAGCCAGCTATTTTAGAAAAAGCTTGAGAAAGTGTTACAAAAATATTATAATATTCAGGGGATCAGTCAGCCCTAGGTTTCAGGCTACAATGGATCACTCCTCCCAAACACCCACAGACCTGGCTAATTTCTGGCAAGGGTAACAAGGAATGAACCTGAACAAATGTCACTATATACATTTTGTTACAAAAATTGAGCACCCAGCCCCCACTCTCTGCTGAGCGGTAGCAAAATTCCAGGGAGTTGCAGTCTCTCACTCAGGATCTGTGTTCCTTTGAGGAAAAAGGTGTGGTGGTGGGACTGTCGTAGCTTTAAGAAATATGATTTGTCCACATATTTACACCTGAGTTTGGATGGAGAGAGTCTTAAAGCATGGTCATATCAAAAGGGTCTTTCCCCCCTACAACAGTGCAGCACTGGAGTTCAAGGCATCTCTCACAGCCTGCCTTCAGCCAGCCTGCCCAAGATGGAGCTCAGCCTCCCCCCCCCCTCCTTCATCTTCCCACCACACCTTGCTAAAGACACTATTTCATTGTCACCTCACACCCAGTTACCCTGGCAACCTTCTGTCTGCCAGGGCCCAAGATTCCTCTTAGATGGGCCATCGACACCTTTTGTCATGTTAACACCTCTATCTCAGTCAAAACAAAATAAAAATTAAAAAAAATCCTTCCAGTAGCACCTTAGAGAGCAACTAAGTTTGTTTTTGGTATGAGCTTTCATGTGCATGCACACTTCTTCACTGTTGGTCCCTAAGGTGCTACTGGAAGGATTTTTTTTATTTTTTATTTTGTTTTGACTACGGCAGACCAACACAGCTACCTACCTGTAACCTCTATCTCAGGTGAGGCACTGGCTTGGAAAGGAAGCTTAGCTTGTACTTTTCCACTGGCCTGAAATCTTTCCCTTCAGTATTCCAAACAATCAAAATCCTACCATTTATTAATTTCCAGGGTTTAGCAGGTCCCATCCCCAAACCTATACAATATTTTGTTGTGGCTGGGAATGAAAACAAAGAGAATTGTTACATTAGGGCTGTAACCGGCTGCCTCCTGTTTTCCATGGGGTCCATGCCCTCATAAGTACTAAGAGTAACAGATGGAAGCATCCTAACATTATGAAGAGCACCAGCAGTTTATGTAACTTCAGGATACATCTACATGGCACTGATTTTCAGGGATTGGGTGTGCGCATGCCAGATGTCACAGAAGGGGAAGTGTGCAAGATTTTGCATTTCACCTCCAGAAAGGTTTTACGCCTCTTTGCTTTTTTCAGACCAAAGAAGGAGGCAACAGAGTGAATAATACTTTTCAAGAGACAAATTGCCATTGTAACACCAGGCAGGATGAAGTGTTAATTATCACATACAAAAGGGCACAAGGCAACCTGTAATTGAAAAGGAGGAGAAAGAGGGCAGCTGCCATGTCAGTGCGGGCAAAAAGCAGAAGAGATTCTGGCCTTTGTGTCAGCGGGAGAATTTGTTTGCAGAAAGGGAAGGAGAGAAAAAAAAAACACATATTAAAATGAAGGAAGGAAGAGAGAGAGAGATCCATTAGAAGTTTCATGTCTGAAGAAAGTTTCTAGAAAATACACATCATAGCTAAGAAAAGCAGACTACCACCTTTTTTTCTGAACCCAACCCATTCACCATAAACTCTCAGAGAAATATTCACAAATATACAACATCTCTCTCTCCCCCCCTCTCTCATTCACACATGTACCACTTGCTACTCAAAATCGACATTAACACTTCTTCACATCTTGTTTACTCACCCACATCCAAAGCACACACCCCAACAAAGCACCCCCCATTGAATTTGCTCCTTTGAATTCTATTGAAGGAGAGGAATGGTGGCTGTATACATAGCAGGGTGTTAAGGCGCATGTGGGTCACAGCTCCGAGTATGCTTTTGTGCACCTTCATCCACACATGAGCACTTTTAGTTGAATCTAAATGTTCCCCCTCCATGCTACTGGGTGGTGCTTGATGGGATTATTTGCATGATGTGCTGCTTTCCTCTCTCTTCAATTAGTCCTTACTTACTTTCCCTGAGTTCCAGAAACCTGAGGTCCATTGTGGGCCTGTTTTTTACCTGTGTGTATGGCCAATTAATTTTCTGGCATATCAGGCTTGCACAAAAAAGCCAGCAGAGGGGTAGGGGAAGGAGTTCTTGTGTCTCCTTCCTCCACCCCTAACTGAGACCAGGGTACCTCCTGTCCCCAGGATTACCACCTCTGCTCAACAGCCACCTCCACAGCCCTCATGGTGCCGGCTTAAGCCAAGCTTTGGAAAGGAGGCAGAAAGCTGCACTCTAGAGCCCTTCTTCCTCCTTTCCAAAGCCCAGTAAGCATTTCCCCAGCTTTGGGAAGGAGGATTCTTTGGCTCTCTTACACCCCTTATGCCTCCTTCCCAAAGTTGAGCAAACATGTACTGGGCTTTCAGAAGGCACCAGCATCGGCTGTGCACCCGGTGTGGCTGCGCCTCTCCCACTGCCCTGAATCTGTCTCTATGCTGAAGGATCAATCCTCTCTCTCTCTCTCTCTCTCTCTCTCTCTGGGTGGGTGTAAAACCTGGCCTCAAAAACAGCCCAATAAAGAGCACCTCACTAACAAAACTAGGGGCCATGGTGACACATGGTTCCCCGAAAACCACCACCACACATGAAAAAAAAAAAAGCTTCAGTATGTCCACAGTTGGATGGCATGCAATTTTATAGAGCATAGATAATAGAATTGTGGATTTGGAAAGGTCCACAATGATCATCTAATCCAACCCCCTGCAATGCAGGAATATTTGGCCCAATGTGGGGCTCGAACCCACAACACTGAGGTTAACAGTCTCATGCTCTATTGACTGCACTATCCCAGGGTGTATGTTGGATTCCCTGCTCCTTACTGCATTATCAACTGATTGGGATATCCAGGGCTTTTGTTTCCAGCCAGGCCTCACCAGAACTCAGTTCCTGCAGCCCTCTGGTGGGCGCCATTGCCATTCGAAGAGAACAAGGACAGTGTTCATGGTGAGTTCCGGC
Source organism: Darevskia nairensis (assembly GCA_034642065.1). Lineage (NCBI taxonomy): Eukaryota > Metazoa > Chordata > Lepidosauria > Squamata > Lacertidae > Darevskia > Darevskia nairensis. The sequence continues at coordinate 785,949 of JAWWNI010000277.1, forward strand.
ACCTCTTTTTCTAGAAAAAAAATAGCACTGGGAATATCCAAATTAAATTGGAAGGTGCGAGGTGGGAAGTGCAAGCTGCCACTTGGATGAGGACAACGTCATGGGGAAAACATGGAAAACTTGCACAAATGGGATTCATTGAATCCCCTTTAAGCTGCCTTGTGCAAATGGCCTGTAATATGGAAAGCCATGGGAGCAGGAGGTCCAAAGAGTTCCTTTTCCCTGGAATTCAATGCTTAAAAAAATCAAGATATGCTTGTTAATCACATTGTTAACCTAACATGCAGTTAGAGTTTAAGTAACTGAGGGACAAGGGACCCACGTGGCACTGTAGGTTAAACCACAGAGCCTAGGGCTTGCTGATCAGAAGGTCGGCGGTTCAAATCCCTGCAATGGGGTGAGCTCCCATTGCTCGGTCCCAGCTCCTGCCCACCTAGCAGTTCGAAAGCAGGTCAAAGTGCAAGTAGATAAATAGGTACCGCTCTGGCAGGAAGGTAAACGGCATTTCCATGCACTGCTCTGGTTCGCCAGAAGCGGCTTAGTCATGCTGGCCACATGACCTGGAAGCTGTACACCGGTTCTTGGCCAATAAAGCGAGATGAGTGCCGCAACCCCAGAGTCGGACACGACTGGACCTAATGGTCAGGGGTCCCTTTACCTTTAACTGAGGGGCAGAGCATCTGATTACCGGTATTCTCAAGCAAATTTCTGCCTGAGCCCACAGAGGCTTCTCAGCTGAGTCACAGAGTAACAACAGCAACGGCTGTGCAGAAGATGGATTCCGGTCCATCACTGGGTGACACAGTAATGGCACTGGCAATTTTGACAGTAACTATTTAGTGCCTTAGTGGCCGTGCATCCTGGTAGACAGAAAGAAATTGGTGTGAATTGGGAGAAAAAAGATCACAACAGATGAATGCCTGCAGCAACAAACCATTGAAGAGATTTGTAGACGGCATAAGAAGCTATGTCCTCTAAAGTGACCAAAAGCTTTCGGGTGGGGGGTGCTACAGCCAATGAGGGATGCACCTGGATGCCATATGATTTTGATTTAAAAACAAAAAATAATCAAGTGGTGTAGACATTTTATGAAATAAGTAAATAAATACAATGCCTTCAAAATCACACTGTTGCACATCTTCCTCCTTCTCTCTTTTCCAAAAAAGGGAAAATTGGATTCCCCCCTTTTCATGTTCCCCTAATAGACAGGTCCTCGTAACTGTTTTTAACAACTCTCCCTGGCGGTACAGAACCAGTGAGCTGCCCAGATACAGGCACTGCTGAGGTCTGAAAGACAGGGGGGAAGGGGGTCATCCATAAATCACATTCTGTAGTAGGGATGCTTGAAGAATCTGATCTTTACGGATTCTGGTGTGGATTGACATGAGCTGTGCAAATGCATGAATTAGAATATCTATTCCTCCAGTTTTGCCCTTCTTCAAGTGCTGTGATGCCGGTCTTAAAACATACCAAAACACCCACCCTCTATATTTTTGCTCCCTACCAGAGCCAGTATGGTGTAGTGGTTAAGAGTGATAGACTCGTAATCTGGTGAACCGGGTTCGTGTCTCCGCTCCTCCACATGCAGCTGCTGGGTGACCTTGGGCTAGTCACACTTCTTTGAAGTCTCTCGGCCCCACTCACCTCACAGAGTGTTTGTTGTGGGGGAGGAAGGGAAAGGAGAATGTGAGCCGCTTTGAGACTCCTTCGGGTAGTGATAAAGCGGGATATCAAATCCAAACTCTTCTCTTCTTCTTCTTCTTCTTCTTACATTTAGAGGATGATTTTGAGCTCCAGTGTAGTCAGAGGGGAAAGAGCTAAGCTGCCTTTCTCCCTCCAGTATTCCTCCACATTTATCCATGGTCTGTTTAGCCTTTATCTTTATTATTTTCACTTAAGAGCATACATGCAATGATTGGGAGGGAGACAAATCCAACTCCTTGGAATGTGTAGCTTGAGCCTTACATGCCGACTTTGCAGTGTCAGGAGCTTCTAGACTCAAATCAGTATCTGTAAAACCCTGCTGCTCCAACCCGAAAGGGTGAGAGGGGAGAAACGGGTTCACGTTGGGTCAAGAGATGAAAGGCGCAAAGAGCAAATAAATAGCTAATGATTCAGTACAATTTCCTCCTGCTGCTCCCGATTCGGTTGTGCTGATGTGCAATCGAGTGCCATAAAACCAATGAACTGTCCACTGGTGGCCATTAAAGCTCTCCCCAAACAACGCCTCATGTCCGGCTAATGGCCAAACATACGTAATAACCCCCTTTGATTTTAAATTAAGCCTCTCCTCTCTCCCGGGTTCTGTACTTTGGGGATGCATTGCTGCTGCAGCCGCCACCGGATAATCAGATAACAATTTCTCAACACTTAAATGGCTGTGCTTAATTAATTAAGAAAATTGTTTATACTGAGATGATGCATAAAGTGCAAATGAAACAACTGGCCTTGTAGGTTTCGGTAGTTCATTGGATTCCCCTCGGCTTTATTTAAAAACACATTTAAAGAGACATCACACAGCGCTCGCCCTCCCCCACCGCGTCTGGAATTGACACTGAACATCAGGGAAACGTGGAACTCTGCTGAGTGCAGTTTTACATTTAATGCAAAAGGTTCTGAGTTAATTTCTAAACTGGGAGGTACTGAAGCCTACTTGGAAATGACGCCCTCCAAATTCAATGTCTATCAACCCTCAATTTTCAGGTACTTTGTGGGGTGTGGGTGAGTGCTTATTCCATGGTTAGGGAAAGGCCCTCAGTATATGATCAGGGACACTAACCTATTTAATACTACATCACATGTGCAAAGCCTGAGCCATGGCTTTCAAAAGAGGATCTGGGTTTGAGCTCTATCTCAGTAAGAACCCAGATCCATGGCTCCATCTGGGCCCAAGTTAAGGAACATGCAGTCTGCTTACTCTGTGATGTTTTGCCAGGCTAAAGTAGTTTTTCAAGTATGTACTACTAGTATGCTGATTCAGATAGTCACTGTTTGGCAGTGAAATCCATATCCTAGAGGAGGCAGGCATGCTGCCCCCTTGCATCACACACATAACATTTATCTCTTCATTATATTTCCATAGATTTATACCCCCTATCTTTCTTCCAACATGGTACCATGGTACATGTGGTTCCCAAGAGATCTCCCATTCAGACAGAAACCAAATCCTTCCCTGGTCAGGTTCAGCGAGGTGGCTATTTCATGTACCTTCAGACCATTTCATGTGCCAAACAGGTATTCCACACAGAGACCCATACACACAGAGACTAGATTTGCACAATTTCTCCATCTCTAGATGAGGCAAGAGATCTCAAAAATCATGTCCATGGGCCTCCGTGTGGAGCTGCCTTCCCCATATGTTATGGGGCATGGTTGAGTGGTGGGCTACGTCCTGATTTTCCAGCATATTGATGCATTTTTATGTTGGTTTATGTTGTTTCCAGCACATGAATGCCTTATGAAGCTATTTTATCTGGTGTGCTGCTGGTAGTTTTATCTTTTCTAGTTTTTATTGCAATTTATTGGGGGTTTGCCTGCATAATCATGACCATCAATTGCATATGTATAATACGTATCATATATTTTTATGCATTGTACATATGTATCTGTGAAAGGCCTTGAATTATTGCAAATAAACAAGTAGCAATCCTTCCCAATGGGACCATTTAGGAAAGAGAATGAATACCTTCCAATAGAGTACATTGTCAGTGATCTCCCTTCAAAAACTCTATGCTGCCTTCTAGTCTTGGGGAACAAGAAAAGAATCAACCCAACCCAACCCCCCCCCCCAAACAAAAGAACACGCAAAAACACAGTTTTATACAGTTATGCTTGCACAAGCCCAATCTCTTATCAATTTCTTCCCCACTAATTGTGTAGTAAAATGGTGCAAAGTTATAAAAGCTTGAAATAAGGTCAATCAACTTTCTTAATGGTGTAGAAATATCCACTTTCTGGGGGAAAGAAATGACCAGGTTTTTTTGCTATCGCTACATTTTCCTCATTTAGCTAAGTGATGCTCGTGCTAAGCCAAGTGCTACTATACGCTTTTTATAGAATCACAGAATCATAGAGTTGGAAGAGACCACAAGGGCCATCCAGTCCAACCCCCTGCCAAGCAGGAAACACCATCAAAGCATTCCTGACAGGTGGCTGTCAAGCCTCTGCTTAAAGACCTCCAAAGAGGAGACTCCACCACACTCCTTGGCAGCAAATTCCACTGTCGAACAGCTCTTACTGTCAGGAAGTTCTTCCTAATGTTTAGGTGGAATCTTCTTTCTTGTAGTTTGAATCCATTGCTCCGTGTCCGCTTCTCTGGAGCAGCAGAAAACAACCTTTCTCCCTCCTCTATAAGACATCCTTTTATATATTTGAACATGGCTATCATATCACCCCTTAACCTTCTCTTCTCCAGGCTAAACATACCCAGCTCCCTAAGCCATTCCTCATAAGGCATCGTTTCCAGGCCTTTGACCATTTTGGTTGCCCTCCTCTGGACACGTTCCAGCTTGTCAGTATCCTTCTTGAACTGTGGTGCCCAGAATTGGACACAGTATTTCAGGTGGGGTCTGACCAGAGCGGAATACAGTGGTACTATTACTTCCCTTGATCTAGATGCTAGATGCTTGATCTAGATGATCACCTGATATTGAAATGAAGCAGCCAAAAGGAAGCCGTGACCCAGAGGAACTTTTATTTTGCTGTATTCCATGCTACAAGCCCCTGCCCATCTATTGAACACCAATGTTTCCAAGTCAATGTGCTACTCATCTATGACTCCAACCATCCTTGCTGGCTAGGACTACTGGGAACAGGAGATCCATTATCTTCAGGGTCACAGGTTCCTCATCCCTGCTTTAAGAGGTCGACTAATCTCATGTGGTGACATACATTTGGTTGCTGAGTCCAGGGTCTAGAAAAGGGAGACTGAGCTCTTGTGCTTCCTGCAGCATTTTGGCAGGTGCAGTTTGTCATGCAGTGATGGAAAAAAACCTGCATCTGCTCATGACTCCTCTTTTTCACATATTTTATATGCACAGGGGTCATATATCTGCTTGCCCTCCTTAAAAAAGCCAGGTGTGGCTCCCCACCCCCTCTCGTCACAATTTTGTGATAATGAGAGAAAGCTGGACTGTCCCTTCTGTGCAACACCAGTAAAGGGGAAAAGGCATTAGCTTGGGCTTTGGAAACCCTACAGTTTGTAAAAAAAATTGTCACTGCAGAAGTTGTCAGATGATGTCACAGGAGAGTGAAGTGCAGATAATAATATTAATATTAATATATTATTTATTCCCCAGCCACTCTGGGCGGCTCCCAACAGAATATTAATATTAATAATAATAAAGTGATAAAACACCAAACATTAAAAACTTCCCTAAACAGGACTGCCTTCAGATATCTTCTAAAAGTCAGATGGTTGTTTATTTCCTTGACATCTGATGGGAGGGTGTTCCACAGGGCGGGCGCCACCAGTGGAGGAGCTTCATGCTACGGCACCGGGGACGGAGAACAGGTGGGGGTGGGACTGGCACGCAACCTGGGGGCGTGGCGTGCTGCCCAAAGGGGCGTGGCACACATTCTGGGGGGTGTGGTGCACCACCTGCGGGTGCGTGGCGCGTGTTCTGGGGGCAGGGGGCGCCGCCTGTGGGGGTGGGGCGCCCAGCGCGGGCAGGGGGGCAGCTGCAATGGAAGCCCACCGGGATCGCACTGCCAGGGGCGGTGCGCTCCCACTGCTCCCCTTTTCCTCCGCCAGTGGGCGCCACTACCAAGAAGGCCCTCTGTCTGGTTCCCTGTAGCTTTAGTTCTCTCAGTGAGGGAACTGCCAGATGGCCCTTGGAGCTGGAGCTCAGTGTCTGGGCTGAACGATGGGGGTGGAGACGCTTCTTCAGGTATACAGGGCTGAGGCCGTTTAGGGCTTTAAAGGTCAGCACCAACACTTGGAATTGTGCCAAAATCCCAAACAGTGAGATTGCAATCACCCAATGCTGTCCATTCACGAGCTCCTGTTTTTCCAGAGGCAGATTTATGGCAGTGTGGCCATTTTTGTCACACTGGGTACTGAGCCTCGGGGCCCTGCAAGACATCACAACCATGGCGTGGTGAATTGAGCAGAACGGAAGGTGAGAGGTGGGGTTGTGCATGCCAAATTTTGGCCTGCCCCTGGTTTGCCTTGTGGGACATCTCCTTCCTATAGTTCCCCCCGCAGAGCCCCACCCTCAAAATCTCCAGAAGGTTGGGAGACCCTCCAGAGCAGACTTGGAGGTGGCAACTGGAACATCGGGAGGAGAAGGTGGTGAAGGGGCTGCTGCATTGCAAGCAGAGGCCTGCACACACAACATGGAATTCCACCTTTTGCTCAATATGTTGGTCTCAAAATGGCTGCTGTTTCAGGTTTCCGTTCTCTGCCGGTGTCCCCCAGTACCGCTAAGCACATTCCAGCAACGACAAATTCACTTTTCTTCAACACTATGCTGATGCTGTCAAAAAGCAGCTAACTGATGTTATCTTTTGTTTTTGTGTTAAGTAAGAATTCAGTGCCAGGGCTTTATTCCCCCCCCCCCAATGTAACAACAGAGGTCTTACGAGTGACCTCTAGCTCTGAAATATTATGTATGTTATGTACTGAGTTGAATAGGATCCAAAAATGCAGCAGTCTGATTGGTCCTAGAACAATAGGATTCAGAATGCAGCAGTCTGATTGGTCCTAGAACAATAGGATCCAGAATGCAGCAGTCTGATTGGTCCTAGAACAATAGGATCCAGAATGCAGCAGTTTGATTGGTCTGCAGGAGCCACCCAATCCAGCTCCAGGTGGAAGTGAATCCGCAACCTGATTGGCTTACAGAAGTATCCTGGAATTAGCCAATCACGTGGGGCCCATTGTGTAAATAATGTATATAAAGCAGACGTTCTGGGGGAACTCTCATTCCTCGCTACTATGAGCTGAATAAAGAGCATGAAATCCACACTCGACTCCGAGTATATTTCAATGTAGCTTGTGCATAAAATGTGAGTTATTAGCACTGTTTCGGCATTGATGCTATGAACAAGAATGGCAACTGTTAATGGGTTATATAGATTCTTACAATGCTGACAGCGGGTATGAACTTGATTCTGTTGCATGGATAAACTGGTGTGAATCTAGTCAGTCTTACAATATTTTTGACATCTGTTGAACATACAGGGAAAAGAACCACCTAAATCATAAAGCACTAAGCCAGGATTTCTTTTCTAAAATTCTCCTCTCTTTCAGGAGAGCTTTCAATAGGAGACAGATATTGCTTGGCTGCCTTTGTTTTGTTTTTTAAGCTGTTAACAGGAAGAATCTTGAGTTGCAGCTGTTTAATTTTAAACAGAGATGTGGCAAACGCCCCCCTAAAGTAGGAAAGAAAGAAAGAGGGAGAGAAAGAGGTGGTGGTGGTGGGAAAATCCAGTTCTTATTTCCTCTGCTTCCAACTGCATTGCTGAGAAATTACAGGTGCAGCAAACAACCATATCAATCACTCTGATACTTGTGAAAAATTTAACAGCATCAAGCTTTTTAGGCACTGCTTTATGGTCGTAGCCTCACAGCAGTGTTGCAAAAGGGTAATTTGTCTTGGCTAGCAAACCGAAACTCTTCTGAAATGTAAAGCTGAGGGAGAAAGAGAGATCAGACAGAGAAAATAATGGGTGCACTATAAAATGCTGGGGCAAAGAACCCCGCCTTTTTGATCTAGGAGATTAATTGCTGCTCATAAACTGGTCAGTAAGATGCACCCAGAAATGTGTTGACACAACAGAGCTCTGGCAAATGTGTGTGTGCTCAGGAAAATTCTCCTAAGTATAAAAAAGCACCTTTCTATATACCTCACACACCTGTTGAACATTCCCAGTTACAGATGTTGCATGCTTCCAGCTGTTTTGTGGGTAAAATTAAGGGGTGGAGGGGAGGGAATTTGATTCAGTTCATAATTAAAGATGAACCCACGTACTTCACACTTTCTGAAAAAAATTCGCGAAATGATGAAGCACAGCCATCCTTTGAAATTTCCACTTCTCCGAATTCTGCAATGCAGTTTTCCAGCCAATGCATACAAAAAAAATGCATATATGAGGTGAAAGTGTTCAGAGAAAGGGATAAATGCATGAAACTAACATATGAAAAATGCATTCTGCTGCACAAAATTGCCATACAAAAATGTGTGCGTTAGGGAAAATTGCGTACAAAAATGTGTATATCCACATAAAAATTCACAAACTGATTTGTAAATGTAGAGAAGCGAATTCAAAATCAGAAAAATGCGGAACTGGAACTGAAATTGACAGATTTTGCCCATCCTAGGGTAAGACTCAATTCATATATCAGCAAATTGAGCTCATGCAATTAAATGGGATCCCACAGCCTTGTGCTTCGCAACTGCTTCAGGGTGTGTGTGTGTGTGTCAGACCTTTTGCAATAAGGGAGGTGATCAGGAAATGCAGGGGAGAGTTAGGATAACACATGCTTACATGAACTTGCAAACAAATCAGAATGAATGTTGAATAGACAACTGACATCTGAAAGAGACCCTTGTTGGTTTTAGGGTAGAGATTTTCTGTGGTGATGGGTTGTGTGTGTTTACAAACAGAATAAAGCTTTGAAATGTATTGCTTTTGGGCGTTCCATATTTGTCTCATAAATCAATCACTATCAAATAATTTTCAAAATCAGAATTCAGAAATATTAACAAATATCGGGACGAGGGAGGGTTTAATGCAAGATTCCATTTTTGCACAACCCATGTGCTGGTTTGTTCCTGTATTTGAATGCTTACCTTTTGCTTGGCCTCTGAGGTTTATTCCCATGATGCTTGGGGGGGAGAGAAGAAAAAGAGGTGGGACAACAAGGGTAGGGTGTGGATCTGAAGTGGGGAAATGTGGGACCCTGCAGATGTTGTTGGACTCCATCTCCCATCAGCCCCTGCAACATCTAGGGTCACATGCTTCCTATCCCTTGTTTAAATGGAATGAGGTAATGAATCCTTCTTCTTAGAGAGCCAGTGTGGTGCAGTGGTTAAGAGCGGTAGACTCGTAATCTGGGGAACCGGGTTCGCGTCTCCGCTCCTCCACATGCAGCTGCTGGGTGACCTTGGGCTAGTCACACTTCTCTGAAGTCTCTCAGCCCCACTCACCTCACAGAGTGTTTGTTGTGGGGGAGGAAGGGAAAAGAAGAAGAAGAAGAAGAAGAAGAAAAAGAAGAAGAAGAAGAAGAAGAGTTTGGATTTGATATCCCGCTTTATCACTACCCAAAGGAGTCTCAAAGCGGCTAACATTCTCCTTTCCCTTCCTCCCCCACAACAAACACTCTGTGAGGTGAGTGGGGCTGAGAGACTTCAGAGAAGTGTGACTAGCCCAAGGTCACCCAGTAGCTGCATGTGGAGGAGCAGAGACGCGAACCCGGTTCACCAGATTACGAGTCTACCGCTCTTAACCACTACACCACACACAAAGGAGATTGCTAGCCATTTTGAGACTCCTTCGGGTAGTGATAAAGCGGGATATCAAAACCAAACTTCTTCTTTTTCTTCTTCTTCTTCTTCTTCTTCTTCTTCTTCTGAATAAGTGACAAGCACATATGCACACCAGTAACTGGAAGAGAGCTCATATGGGGATTAGCGGGGGGAAGCAACATACATGGAATGTGAACTAGTATTTGCTCAGGCAGCTTTATAGCTATCCCAAGATGATGTTGCAATTTGCCTATGAGTTCAGGAGCCTAATTTCAGTGAGATCTTTGTTCCTCGCAGGATTTCACAAGGCTGAACTTTGACATGCATCAAGCCCAATCTCATGGGGGCAACATTTGCGCTGTGTGTTTCCATACTATAACTGACAAGGTCATCTGGCAACCTGCTGGGAAGATTTGCCTGGCTTTATTGACTCTGACCAATCCGAGGATGATGCTTGCTTCTCTTCTGACAGCTCATATAGAGATGTCGGCCGTGCCTTAAAGTTTCTAATTAAGTGTGTCCTAGAGTCGTTTGGAGGTATTTATGGCTGATGTAAAGGACACTGAAAATGTCCAAGAGTTGCCACTTCCAAAAATAAAAATGTCCAAAATCAAGAAGTCAGCAGTGTGGTAATTGGCCCATCAGGACAAGGGAGCGGTGCTGCGTCAGACATAAAATATCATTTGGAAAGGCAGTGGCCAGTATTTTATGCTGATGTTATTTAAAGGGATTATTTTATGTTACTGGAGATGCTAATGACCTGGGCCCCAGCAAGGATGATCCCATCTCTTACTTGAAATTTGGCAATATTGATTCCATTGTCACAAATTCTAGAACTTTAACTCACCCCCTTCCCTTGAAGAAGTCAATGTTCTAAACAACTCAACCCAATGTGTATTTGCTTATTCATGACCATATGTTCATTTGTATGCAAAGGAAGTCCTGCTTTCCATGGGGCTTCACTTACTTCCTAGCATGTGCAGATAATAAGCTTCCAGTTCAGATTTTGAACTAACTTTAGCACCATCTCAAATGTATGTTAATAGCCAAAGTATGGCAACCCCAAGAAAAGAAAATCAAGGCTAAACAACAGTAAATAAGGTTGGGATTTGTACTGAAATGGGGTAAGACAGAGATGGGGAACCTGTAGCCCTCCAAGTGCTGCTGGACTCCAATTCCCATCATCCCTGGGCATTGGCTCACACTGGTTGGGGCAGATGGGAGTTGAAGTCCAGCAACATCTGAAGACCCCCATGTTCCCCGTCCCTTGCCTAAGGGGTCTTTGATGAGTGATGGGTGCACCTCGGATTGTGAGGCAACATCTTTAAGCGATGTTAACTAGTGATTGCCATTAACAGAAGATTCTTTAATCCAGTGAGATTATTTGATGGAGGAAAGGATTATGCGGCAGGAGGAGACATACAGTTAAGCACTGGAGACCATTGTTTGCTCATGAATTCTCAGTAGATTCATTACTGGTTAAACTTTCCCCTTAACCAAGCAATTAATATAACCACAGCAAAAGAATGAGGAAGTACGAAATCACCAAGCATGTTAGTACAGCAAATTTGATGTATATCTGATTTCGTAATGTACATTTGAAAGTATGAATAAATTGCAGCAACATAATAAGCATTTTATTCCCAGTCTACTTAATAAAGGGTTTCTCAGAAGAGAACACTGGGAAGCTAATTTTTAAGCTCTTGTTAGACCAAACACGATGCAGTGTCCGCTGCTGTGTGAATAGGAAATGGAGTGGAACTGGGACCCCCAATTTTCATTGGGGGCCACAGCAGATAAAAAAGTAGATAAACTTCTCTCCATTCCAGTGGGCTAAATTCTGCTTGGGGCGGGGGGAGCTGTGACTGCATAACCTGAAACCTTCAGCAATTAAAGACCATTAGCACCGAGTAATCACTAGCACAACATACCGGTACTTCTGTGCCATCTAGGGATGTTTAATTAAGTCTAAGGCACTTTCAAGGGACCCAGGTGGTGCTGTGGGTTAAACCACAGAGCCTAGGGCTTGCCAATCAGAAGGTTGGTGGTTCGAATCCCTGCGGTCCCAGCTCCTGCCCACCTAGCAGTTCGAAAGCACGTCAAAGTGCAAGTAGATAAATAGGAACCGTTCTGGCGGGAAGGTAAACGGCTTTTCCGTGCGCTGCTCTGGTTCGCCAGAAGCGGCTTTGTCATGCTGGCCACATGACCTGGAAGCTGTACGCCGGCTCTCGGCCAATGAAGCAAGATGAGCGCTGCAACCCCAGAGTCGGACACGACTGGACCTAATGGTCAGGGGTCCCTTTACCTTTACCTTTAAGGCACTTTCAAGACACTACTAGGGTTGTCAAAAGTAAAAACCGGGACACCCCAAAAGTTCTTGAGCTTTTTTTAGAGAACCCCCAAAGCTGATGAGGTGTTTGTTTTTTTTACAAAAACGCCCAAAAAGAGGACCCCCCCCCAATTTACTTGCCTAAAATCCCCCTGGACATCAGTTCCTCCTTTGAAATCCTGAAAAATCCGGACATATGACAGCCCTAGCTGAGTTAAAAATGCAGAGACACTATTAATTCCTGCTTCCAGGGCATTGTTAACCAAGAAGTGTTTCAAAGAATATTTGTACTGAAAGGGTGAGAAAGAATATCATGGTGACCATTTTACAGCATAACTGCCCTGAACCTCATATCCATTTTAATGCAGAACAGCACTTGTTTCTTCACATTTTCTACATCTACTTTATTGTTGGGCTGCCAGGTCATTGCATAGGGTTGTCATGTGTCCTGATTTTTACTTCTTGAAATATGTCAACCCTATCAATTCACCCACATTGTTTATTTTATGGGGATTGCTGTGAAAAGCATTGCGAGTGGCAAACATTTCCGCAACAGGAAGTGCATCAAAACCATGAAACACTTTAAAAAAGTTTAATCAGCTTAATAAATTTGCTGCAGCTCCAGCTGTTCTGCCTTCTCTGTCATCTTCATTATTATTTTTAAAAAATGCTTTTATTAAAGATTTTTTTGGGTTACAAATTTGAAGCCTTTCTCCTCCAGTCCATCTGACATACTACAGCATTTCCGGTTGATGTTTTTAAGAGCCAACTTGCAACCACTGATTCACTTGATTGCAGGAAATTTGCTGCTCTGGAAATATGCTAAACAGGAACATGTTTTCTTCTACTGCTACTTTTGCATTATTAATGTTGCTGGGCTGCAGTTTAATAAAGTAATTAAGTGCCAATTAACCAGCAGATCCCCCCCCCCCAGGAACATTCTGCTCCCATCAAAATCAACGAGCTTCCTCTGTTAACTTATTTGCAAGCTGGAGGTACCTCTGTGCCCTCTTGTTCCCTTACGTCTCTGACTTCTGGATGTTTTCCAGAAAGTTCTCTTCCTTGTTCTGAGACTCAGTAAATACTGAAGGCGGAGAAAAATTTCAGTTCGCATTAATTCACAGCTCAGAATGCAGTTCACAACTGGATTGCACATTTCGCTGAATTTTTTTGATGCAGTTTGGCTCGCAAAATGCATACAAAATGTGTATTTTGTATTACCTTTGTTGCATTAAATATATATGTATTTAAGTGAAAAGCATAATAAATTGAGTGAAATGCATATTTTGGAGGGAAATACAAATAAAATTGTATAAATAAAAATGTATTTCTCTGTGTGTGTGTGCAGTTTTGTTTTTTTAATTATTATTATTATTATTATTAAAAAGCACCCATAGAATACAAGACTGAATTGAGTGCATGCAAAATTGACACGGAGCAGAAATAAGATGATCTTGTCCATCCATAGGACATAAGTGGGTATGATTTTTACAGAAATGTGAGTGTGTGTAAAGATCTTAGTTAGAAAAGCATGGAACTATCACATACAGGATCAAGTGATTCAGTTTTGAAACCAGGAAAAAAATGTATTCATACAGCCTCAGGGATCTATAAAATGCACACCTGTTCAGGGTTTCCCCCCCGTTTAATTTTACAGAAATTGCTTTGCCAATAATTCGCTTTCTTGTAAAACATTCATGCTTTTATTCATGTTTACAGCACCCCTGACAATACAGCGACCATAAGCACTTGTCCATTCCCCACCTAATCCAGCACACCTCAAACAGCATCCAATCTTTCCTGTTTCCCATGGCAAAAGATGAGCAGTAGCAACCATTCAGCTTTTTGTCTATATTCGTTGGTTATTTACCATCCTGTTCCACCCTGTTTCTTTTCTATTTTAAAAAGGAATATTTTTATTACCGATTTCTTAGTTTACAAAAATACGTGCATTGTCTCTTTTTTCAACCTGTTTCTAACACTCAAGGAAGGCAAAGCTAAAAGCCACCATAAATCTAGGAGATAAAACATTTCTGGAGATATGAAACATGAAAATACAAATGCAATTTACAATAACCCTGTATCAGATCAGACAACACCAAACAAAGGCACATACATTGTTTTAAAAGTGGCTCCTAAATAAAGCAACATGTTGTATCCTGCCATCAAAAGTTTAGTACAGTTGGCACAACATAAGCAGTGGATATGTTGAGACTTGATTGGTGTAAAACACTGTACATGGAGCTGTTTCCCAAGAACATTCAAGAACTTCATCTGGTTCAACATGCAGCTGTGAGGTTTTTAAGTGGATCCAGTTTTGTGGAGCACGTAACTTCTCTTCTATACCAACTTCAGTGGCTGCCCTGTTGTTGTTTTCTCCTGGGTGCAATTCAAAGTGCTGGTTGTCAAATTTAAAGCCCTAGTATACAAAAAAAAAGTATCAGGTGTTGTAATAAGCCTGTGAGGATCTATAATTTCATTGTATGGTGTTGTAAAAACTGCACGATGAACTGAAGAAGCTCCCGCGAAACCTGGTTATATCCGGGATTCAGGTCTTTCGCTGAGGGACAGCGAGGAGGGCCTATCTATGATTACCATCACACATGACCAGGTTTTCTTGCCTGACTTAGACTATCTTGCTATCCCCCCCAATTGTTTATTGATTTTACTTATTTATACACAACAATCTACATTCAACAATCCCACCCCCAGCAGAAGCACCCAGCATGCATGACCTTTAAGTCATTTCCATTTTTAAACAAAGGTACCATTCTACAAGTTGCCATGGGTTGTCAGAGGGCTGTTCTATATCATGTTCTATCAATGTTGCTTATGCCAGGTTGATTGATAAGTAGTGGTTTTCTTGTCTGCTCAACTCTCTTGGGTATGGGCTGTTAGTTTGTCCATTAATATTAAGTCCCAAAGTTGTAAGTTCCAGATCTCAAGCATTATCTGAATTTTAAGTCTTCTAATACCTTGCAATCATAAGCCATGCTCTTGCTATTTAGAATCAGCAAAAGGATTGACACAGATCAGCATATGGCCTAGAATTATAAAATTGTTGAGTTGGAAGGGATCACGAGGGTCATCCACTCCTACAGCTCGCAATGCAGGAATCTTTTGCCCAAGATGGGGCTCAAACCCACAACCCAGAGATTAAGAGTCTCATGCTCTACTGACTGAGCTATCCCTGTCCAACACTAATAGCCTCCATCTGGAAGCAGTGTTAGCCCATTACCCACAAGCCATCTTTTCTGGAAAGCTTGCTGCTGTCCCTTGGATTTCAGTTTGGCATGAGAGAGACAGATCTGGAGGGAATGTGGTGTGGATTACAGTTATAATGACCTTCTATCCAGCATGAAAAATTTAGTGGTAATTTTGGATCTTGCCAAAAGCTGAATGGCACTTTCCAGATGTGCTTAACGCTTCACGGGAGCCATTCACAGCTGAGCCAGAATGTCATCTTTTTTTGCACCTGGGATGACATTCTGTTCTGAATAACTCACTTCAGCTAAACAGCAGCACTTGATGTTTCCTCACATAGTCTACTTATAAAAAGATTAAGCAAGATAACTATTATTCCCCCATTATCTCCCCCCACTTTCTACCTATTGCAGTGTTTATACAGAATGTCTCCTACTAATTTTGCTAGCATGTTGTGCCCTCCAGCTCCACACAATGTCGTCAGCAGAAATGACAGTACTTCACTTAATGAGGGAATGCTTTTTCTTTTTCTTTTGGGATGCAGGAGGTGGATATTTTCCCACACCATTTATTGTCTTGCCTTTTGTATGGAATTAATAGGAATGAACTGCCTGAACCAGTTTTGAGTGAACTACAGAAGGTTCAGAATTAGTTATGGCTGACTGGAAAGGATGTGCCCTCACCACAAAAAAGCAGGAAGGCTTGCTGCGATTGCCGATATAACCACCACAGATTTTTTTTCCAGGATGATGTAATTAGTTGGGGATGAGAAAGTATGATGTGAACAGGTTGCTTCAATTGGTCATTTCGATGACAGACAGATCTAAGAACATAGAAACACAGGAAGGACCTTCCTGGATCAGACCAATGGCCCACTATCCTGTTCTCATAGCGGCCAATGAGATGGGACCCCTTTGGGGTCAATGTATAATGATGATGTAGCTTTTGTTGCAGTAACTTGGCTTCCAAAGCCAAGCCATGTTTGCTGCCACCACCACCACTAGTGAATCATGGCAAGTGTTAAAAGACCCCACCGTAGCAAGAGTATTATTGGCACAGAAATGGAAGCAGGAAGAATTACCGACAAAAGAGGAGTGGCAGATGAAATGAATGGACTACGCAGAATTGGATAAGATGAAAGGGAGAATTCGAAACCAGCGGGACCAGAAATTCTTGAAAGACTGGAGTAAATATGCAAGTTATTTGAAAAACAATTGTAATCAACTGACTAAGCTTGTAGGATTACAAGAAGTTTTGTATGAAATATTACAGAAAAAAATTATGAGAGTGGATTTTAAATTAAGGATTACTAAAAGTAATAGTTAAGATAATGAAATGCAAGAGCAAGAGATGAAGGTAGAAAATCACTAGACGTGGTTGATGGAAGTCTTAGGCTTATAGCCAAAATGTTGTATAAGATGTTCTGTTCTGTTCTGTTTGGAAAATATTTGTAAAAACTAATAAAAATATATTATAAAAAGAAGAAGAAGACCCCACCATTTCACTGTTGGTGCCTTGTATGATCCATAAC
The DNA here is from genome assembly GCA_034642065.1 of Darevskia nairensis. Classification (NCBI taxonomy): domain Eukaryota; kingdom Metazoa; phylum Chordata; class Lepidosauria; order Squamata; family Lacertidae; genus Darevskia; species Darevskia nairensis. The sequence continues at coordinate 802,483 of JAWWNI010000277.1, forward strand.
ACATGTGTGACACTACCTCTCTTACTTCACTGAAGCCTCTTCTCAAAACACACCTCTTTCAACTGGCCTGGACCCTGCGACCATCATCTGAGGCCCTGTGTCCTCACCAGAGAGGCCCAGAGGGTTGCAACACGAGAATAGGCCTTTTCTGCAGTGGCTCCTCACTTGTGGAATGCTCTCCCCAGGGATGCTCGCCAGGCACCTTCTTTACATATCTTTAGGCACCAGGTGAAAACATTCTTCTTCTCCCAGGCCTTTGACTGATTAAACAATCTTTGGTCTTTGTGTCTGTGGGGGAGGGGATTGTTGTTGTTGTTGTGTTCGGCATTTTGTGTTTTTATACTGTAAATTGCCCTGTGGACTTTGGGTGAAGGGTGGGGGGAAAGATGTTCGATTCGGTCCAACAAATAAATCCACTTGTGCATTTCATCTAATGCCCTATTTCATTACACCACACCGGTTCTCTAATTTAGCTTCAGTGGGTCTGCCCCGTAAGCAAGTAAAAGCTAGTTGATTCCATCCCGTGGTAAGTATGCAGCCTTCATTTCTCCTGCCCATTTCATACTGTGCACACCGTGTTTCAGCAACGTACAGGAAGCAGAAGAGCTCTCTGAGCTCCAGTTCCCTTCAGCAGTGCGCAGAAAGGGTCCATGAATGATTGATGCATCTCCAGGTCCAAAAATTTCCCAACTAGCCGCATAGTCGCAAGTCTCACAGTATCAGCGTTGGATGTTCCATTTGTTAGCTAGATTGTGCTGTGAACTGGATAAACTTTCTTGATCCTTCTCCTCTCCTCCTATCTCTCACGGACCCCTGCTTTCCCTGCAACGAACTTATGCATTGAATAGAAGCTAGAAATGAAATCCGCCCGCATTGAGCGGCTTTTGTTGTCAAGGGCGTGCCTACAACGTTGTGGCGTTTGCATGTGGAAGAGAGAGGGGGTGAGGAGAAGAATGTGCGGAGAAGCGGGAAGAAAAACAGATACTTCTTCTCTTTCTTTTCCTCCCCAAAAAGGCTGTTTCTTCCAAGTCTGCTGTTATTTGCATAATTTACCATGGCAGCCATTTCAGATGCTTTATTAATAACCTTTTAAGGGAGGCAGAACCACTCGTTCTGCATAGCTTTGGGTTAGAAATCCCTTGTCATGATTAAGTTGTTGAGGCTGAAAGCAAAGGGTGAGTCATTGCAAAATGGAGAATGCAGAGTAATCTGGTGGCAGAGGAGGGAAAATGGAAATTATGTGGTGGGAGGGAGGTTTAATAGAAAACGGTAGTTTTCAATTTTTGAGACAAGCTGACTGTCACAGTGGCTGGTAACATAGAATGGGGAGGATTATCCGTCAGAATCTCTTTAAAAATGTTCTTCTTTTCTTGCGGCAAAGGCTCGCAAAAAAACCAAAAAAGTATTGAGGCTGGAGCTAAGAATCATGTTTCCAAATATCATTCAGAATTGCTTTTTGCTTTGCTTTGACAAGCCTATCATTATAGCAGTGTGGTGTAACAGTTACAGGCATGAAACTCAATGGAGCTGCATACATATTATCCCTTTAAAGCTAGGGTTGCCATATTTCAAAAAGTGAAAATATGGAAAGAAAAGTTGCTGAGTTTCTTTCTTCTTCTTTTTTGCAAAGTTGTTGAGCTTTTGTTGTGAAATCTCGAAAGAATTTAAGTTTTTGAGCAGTTTTTAAGGGAAGTCGCCAAAAACAACATTGCCGACGTGGGTTGTCATACATCCAGATTTTCCCAGACATCGCTGTGATTTTCGCCTGGACACTGTTTCCAACGGTCGATTGCCATCTATGTCCAGGAAATTCTGGACGCATGGCAACCCTACTTAGAGCACATTCAAAAGCATATTTCCCTCTCAAAGAATTCTGAGTACTGCAGTTTGTTAAGGGTTGCTGAGAATTGTAACCCCGTGAAGTACAGTGAAGTACAGTGCCCACACTCTTTGAGGGAAAATTAACAGCAACTACAGCAACAACTCCTGTTCCACCAACAACCCCCACCCCCAACAAAATCCTAGCCCAATATTCTGTTCAGCCACTTCAGCTTTTGTAGCTGGAGTCAGTCAGGGCTCCACCCTCCCAGGCCAGGTGAAAAGAGGCTAGCAAGGTAGGGAGCAGGTCTTCCAGGACTCACAACCAAGATGCTCAAAAGCAGGCATAGGCAACCTTGGCTCTCCAGATGTTTTGGGACTACAATTCCTATCATCCCTGACCACTGGCCCTGTTAGCTACGGATGATGGGAGTTGTAGTTCCAAAACATCTGGAGAGCCAAGGTTGCCTATGCCTGCTCAAAGAGTAGCTTAGCCCAGCTGTTTGGTTTTTCCCCCACACATGAAAACATGTGAGTATCACAGGAAAGAAGAATCCAATGAGTGGTTTTAACTAAAAATCCACAGGAGGGGAAAGATTTAAAAGGACATTCCCCTCTCACATACTGTTTTTCCACTTGAGCTTGAAGCTTCCATGGCCGCGGTGAAAAGGAAAAATGGCAGGCGGGGGGAAACCTGGCTTGCTTCTTATTTCCGATAAATATTTTGGGCTTTCAATTTAGTTAGCAAAATATTTATAGATATACCGGTAGAATGTATGGTTTCCTCCAGTACCAACTGTTAGCATAATTAGAAATAGTCCTTTGAAGGATCTAGTACTTGCCCAGTAAGCCAATCTCTCATTTATGCATGCTCAAGGTTTGCACAACCACACACAAGCGCATCACTGCAAACCCGAAAGTGGCACAAGAAGGGGTGTGAAAATGGCAAAAATTGGTGCAAAAGCAGTGTCTGCCAATCCCACAAGCCTTTGCAAGTGAAATTCCAAGAGCCCTTGTACTGAACTTTGAGGACTGTGGAGAGTTGAAGTTTCAGCAAGAAGGGTTGGAGAGAGTGATTGTGTTGTTTGCAGGCCTTTTAAATGGCGTTCCCAATATGTGCGACTTCACTTAAATGCACGGTACCTCAGAACGTAACTCCTGTGTAAATGGGGAGCTGCCTGTACTCATAACTCTCACGAAAGAAAGAAAGAAAGAAAGAAAGAAAGAAAGAAAAAGTCAAACACAATTTTACCACACAAAGAAAAATGGTGACAAAGTACCAATTGTCTACCAACTTTCAGAAACCCAGAACTATTGGCTAGGGGCATGATTCCTAGCTGTGTCTTTTATCAAACAGAGAATACTGTGTTTCCATCCATTCCCCTTGTACTCAAATAACTAAAAATAGTAATAGCTGAATGGTTTTTGCTGAAGCTTCCCAAACATTCTGCTTTCCTGCAGAGATCAAACATGGAACATCTATAAGGGTTAAACAGGAAATAGGAAAGGTGTATGTGACCGAGAGCAAATTCAGAGGGGGGAAAACGTTTGTATTTTTTTCAAACAACAATGACAAAATAATAAAATGTACTGGTTTATTCCCCCCCCCCCAAAAAAATCAGGATTGAAATTGTGTACTGAAGTTTGCCTGATTCTTCATTACTGATATTTAGTCTTCTAAATAATGTCTTTCGACAGGCTGTGATTTGAAACTACACAGCAGTTTATGCCTCTCTCTTTTTTTAAAAAAGGAAGTCTGCTGGCTGTTGTTTATTATGTGTTATGTAGTTATGTATGGTTTTAATGTTCTTATTCTTCTTTTAAATGTGCTGCTTTGGGTGCCGTAGGCAGATAATGCAGCTTTCAGAGAACAGAGCTTTAAATAAATGATAAATCTGCATTCTATGAATGCTCTTTAAAAAAAAAAAAGCTCCAAAGTGCGACAAGTGCACTGGAAGGGAAATGCATTGAGCCAGCCTAAATTCGTAATCTTAGGGACTAGAAACATAATTCCCCCCACCCCAGAACAAAAGGTAAAATGTAAATTGTTGCCTAGAAGCGAGATGCTGTTAACTGTTACCCTGTAGTCTGAAAGTTTAGAAAGCTGATAGTGCACTTTGTGAATTTACTCTTTAATTAAAAGGCTTCAACACTTTTGTAATTTTGCAAAATGGATGATGCTTGTGAAAGATAGATTATAATAAGGTTCAGCAATTTACCTCCAAAGGCAGCGAATCAGTATTAATGAATATAGCACACTGGGGTATGAAAGTATTAATGTCTCCCATTTACAAGATGTGTTAGGAGAAGAACTGAGATGTTGTATTATTAGCTCTAAGGCACAAAGCAAATTATTGCAGCCGTGAACAAAAGTAAAGGTTCAGAGGCAGGGTCCGTTTCTTCCAACAGTAAATGAGATACACTTATTTGTGTTCATTACTTCATATTCATTGCTATGTCAGCTATGTCTGGGCTACATGTCCTGAACGGGGTAACTGTGCCCCTGAAGGACCAGGTGCGCAGCCTGGGAGTCATTTTGGACTCACAGCTGTCCATGGAGGCGCAGGTTAACTCTGTGTCCAGGGCGGCTGTCTACCAGCTCCATCTGGTACGCAGGCTGAGACCCTACCTGTCTGCAGACTGTCTCGCCAGAGTAGTGCATGCTCTAGTTATCTCCCGCTTGGACTACTGCAATGCGCTCTACGTGGGGCTACCTTTGAAGGTGACCCGGAAACTGCAATTAATCCAGAATGCGGCAGCTAGACTGGTGACTGGGAGTGGCCGCCGGGACCACGTAACACCGGTCCTGAGAGATCAACATTGGCTCCCAGTACGTTTCGGAGCACAATTCAAAGTGTTGGTGTTGACCTTTAAACCCCTAAATGGCCTCGGTCCTGTATACCTGAAGGAGCGTCTCCACCCCACCCCCCCGTTCAGCCCGGACACTGAGGTCCAGTGCCGAGGGCCTTCTGGCAGTTCCCTCACTGCGAGAAGCAAAGCTACAGGGAACCAGGCAGAGGGCCTTCTCGGTAGTAGCGCCCGCCCTGTGGAACACCCTCCCATCAGAGGTCAAAGCGATAAACAACTATCTGACATTTAGAAAATACCTGAAGGCAGCCCTGTTTAGGGAAGTTTTTAATCTGTGATATGTTAATGTATTTTGATATTTGTTGGAAGCCGCCCAGAGTGGCTGGGGAGACCCGGCCAGATGGGCGGGGTACAAATAATAAATTATTATTATTATTATACAAGTTTCTGGGCAGGAATAGCCTAGCTTCCACTGTTAAGGTTCAGGTACCTTCTAAGTTAGATTACTGCAATGTGTTACACTTGGGGCTGCTCTTGAAGACAGTTTGGAAACTGAAGCTGCTGTAGAATTCAGTGGTTAAATTGCTGACCAGGGCAAGACGGTCTGAACATGGAGCACCAAGCCTGCCATGACTGTGTTGGCTACCAGTTAGTTTCCAGGTCCAGTACAGGTTTTGACCTATAAAGCCAAATGCATCTCATCACTCCAGGACCTCCAGGACCACTGCTCCTCACAGGAACCCACCTAGGGCCTGAGTTCTTTATCTGAGGCACTTATCTGCATGCCCCTTCTTCTTAGTGGTGGCTTCTTGTTTGTGGAATGCTGTCCCCAGGAGGCCATGCCTGGTGTCATTACTATCTGTTTCTAGGTGCCATTTTATAATTTATTATTTATACCTTGCCCATCTGGGTGGGTTTCCCCAGCCACTCTGGGCGGCTCCCAACAGAATATTAAAAACATGATAAAACATCAAACATTAAAAACGTCCCTAAACAGGGCTGCCTTCAGATGTCTTCTAAAAGTCCGATACAGTGGTACCTCAGGTTACATACACTTCAGGTTAAATACGCTTCAGGTTAAGAACTCCGCTAACCCAGAAATAACGCTTCAGGTTAAGAACTTTGCTTCAGGATAAGAACAGAAATTGTGCTCTGGTGGCGCAGCGGCAGCAGGAGGCCCCATTAGCTAAAGTGGTGCTTCAGGTTAAGAACAGTTTCAGGTTAAGAACGAACCTCAGGAACAAATTAAGTACTTAACCAGAGGTACCACTGCAGTTGTTTATTTCCTTGACATCTGACGGGAGGGCATTTCACAGGGCGGGCGCCACTACCGAGAAGGCCCTCTGTCTGGTTCCCTGTAACCTGGCTTCTCGCAGTGAGGAAGCCGCCAGAAGGCCCTCAGAGCTGGACCTCGGGCTGAATTATGGGGTGGAGACGCTCCTTCGGGTATTATTCTTATTCTTATTATTCATTTCATTTCCATACTGCTTTATAGTTTTAAGGGAAAAACCTCAAAGTGCTTTACAACCTACATTCAAACATCAAATAAAACAATCCAGATAAACCAATCCAGAAGGAAGTCAAATACAAGGCAACATAATTAACAGCAAACAAAAATATTATCTTAAAGATTTCAAAATAAAACATAACAAAGGTCAACTACAGAATGCACATTTAATGCAGCGAAGTTAAAAAAAATTTTATCTCAAACATTTCAAAATAAAACATTACTAAAGGAAATCAAATATAAAATGCATATTTAAAACAGCATAATTAGCAATAAAGGGATGCGGGTGGCGCTGTGGTTCAAACCACTGAGCCTAGGGCTTGCCGATCAGAAAGTCGGTGGTTCGAATCCTCATGACGGGGTGAGCTCCTGTTGCTCAGTCCCTGCTCCTGCCAACCTAGCAGTTTGAAAGCACGTCAAAGTGCATGTAGATAAATAGGCACTGCTCCGACGGGAAGTAAACAGTGTTTCCGTGCGCTGCTCTGGTTCGTATTGGTCATATTGGCCACCTGACCTGGAAGCTGTACGCTGGCTCTCGGCCAATAAAGCGAGATGAGAGCCGCAACCCCAGGGTCGTCCGTGACTGGACCTAATGGTCAGGGGTCCCTTTACCTTTAATTAGCAATAAAATAAAATAAAATATTATCATAAGCATAGAACATATCTGCTTTTGGTGGTGGTGGTTCATGGCAGACAGTGGCTGTGGACAGTGGTTCAGTGGTCTGGGTCTGCACTAAGAGACAGCCAAGATGGTCTCTAGCCTCTTCAGCAGCCTCAACTTTTGTAGCTGGAGTCAGTCACACCCAGGTCTTAGAGCCAGGATGCTTATTTTTAACTATAGTGAGGTTGAATTGGACCTGTGCTTTTATCACGTATTATTGGTGAGCATTTACAGCAAGTTGCTTTTACATGTGTTTTTGATGTTTGCCTTTGTAGGTTGCTTTAAGTTCGCCTTTCTGGAAAAATGCAACAACTAATAAATATGATAATTAATAACAAAGGAATTGCTTTGTGGAGAAAGATAGGCAGATAGGCAGATGTTCCCTGCCCATGTCTGCTAACAGGAAAAGGGGGAAGAAAAATTATATTAAATTAGAGGCAGCCATGACTTACAATTTAAAATAATAATGATAATAGAAACCTGAGGCCAAATACCATACATAAGTCTTTGTATCTTCCCAAACCAATCTCAAATGTTTCTTTCAACATGCCTGCTTTTAGTTCAATATATATATATATATATATATATATATATATATATATATATATATATATATTCAATAGATACCTGATTTGCTAGAATTGTAATCATAATACATTCTAAGTTTTTAACTTTTTTGTGTGGTTGAGCAATTGTTTAATGAATCTTATGTTATTCTTATGTTATGTAGTGGTTGAGGCCAGTGTGGTGTAGTGGTTGAGAGCGGTAGACTCGTAATCTGGGGAACCGGGTTCGCGTCCCCGCTCCTCCACATGCAGCTGCTGGGTGACCTTGGGCTAGTCCCACTTCTCTGAAGTCTCTCAGCCCCACTCACCTCACAGAGTGTTTGTTGTGGGGGAGGAAGGGAAAGGAGAATGTGAGCCGCTTTGAGACTCCTTCGGGTAGTGATAAAGCGGGATATCAAATCCAAACTCTTCTACTTTTCTTAGATAAGCCCTTGCCAAAGGCATTTTTGGCCAAAATCTGTAGGGCACATAGAACCCATCCCAGTTTGGGTATCTGTGAGATTCATTTTTAATTTATTTTTTTGCATGTCATCCTCAGATGCTTGCTGGTTTGGGCGCATATTTCTCTTCTTTTGGTTTATTAAGAACTATCAATGAACTTATTTTCAGTCTAAACAAAATAAAAAATAAATAAATAAAATCCTTCCAGTAGCACCTTAGAGACCAACTAAGTTTGTTCTTGGTATGAGCTTTCGTGTGCATGCACACAATTTTTTTATTTTATTTTTTTAATTTTTTTTAAATTTTGTTTATTTTTAATATATTTTTATTTTTTTAAAAAAAGAATTATTTTATTTTATTTTATTTATTTATTTTAAAAAAATTATTTTTTATTTTGTTTTGACTATGACAGACCAACACGGCTACTTACTTATTTTCAGTCTGTTTGTGTCCATAGTTCCCCACTGACCAAGTCTGGGTCTTCCACAGGACTTATGTGGAGGGGCAATGCCTTGTGGACTTCGCCAAGCAAAAGTCCCAATTCATAAATAAAGACCATAGCCTTCACTTCAGAAGGTCCCATAGCATAATCTGCCGTGGATCCTACAACAGCGTGGGCCAATTTGCGGGGCTCAGTTGCCTTCTGATTTACAGTACATTTGCCTAGGATCATAGCCTTGATTAATCATCCACGATGATTGTTCCAACACTCTCAGACACTCTCAGCTTCTGCAGCTAATGATACTTGGCTGGCTTTGCTCCATCCCACTGATGGGTCTCCCTTGCAATAACCTTCCTAATTTAAGAGCCAGTCCAATTCCCATTAAAGTCAATGAAAAGGCTGTAAATGACTCTTAATAAGAATTGGATTGAATCCTAAACGATGACCCTTTGTTCCGGGCTCTTCTGTGCTCATTCTCTTCAGATTCAGCAGCTCCTGAGATCTGTTGCTGAATTTGCCTGAGTGTTAACTATAATGTGCTAGCACCTCTTCCCTCTAATTTTCATAAAATGTTTACCACATAGGGCTTCCACTTGGCATGGCCCAGGGTTTCTCTCTCTCTGCATGAATCCATCCAACAAGCTCCTGGATGAACCCGCTTGTCAGTTCTCGGTGAAATAAGAATGTGTGTGGTGCCAGCAGCAGATGTTAATGGATTTGAAATGAGGAGAGGAACTCTGAAATCTGTAAAACCTTTTCACAAGGAGGACAAAATGCAACAAAATGTGACAGCGGGGTCCTCCCTGTTCAGGATTCCAGCTGCTCCATTTCACTCTGTTTTCTGGTTTGCGGCTGTTTTCTGGTTTCATTGGGCTGTTTGGGATTTCTTTTTCTTTTTTTTTCATCCTCTATGTTCCCCTCCCCCTAATAATTTTGTACCTTGTGATTCTCCCAAGCCTGCTGAAATCTCCCTTTGATGCCTGGGGCTGCGTGCACACCATACATTGAAAGCACATGCCTTCCCCAAAATAATCCTGGGAGCTGCAGTTTACCCCTCATTGCAGTTTACCCGTCACCAGTGGTGCAGCGGGGGGTGGGGGTGCCCCAGGTGCAAAATTGTTAGGGGGCGGAAAATGTCAACACCCGGTTCTGCCTCAATACAGCTGCACACTTCCGTCACTGGGCTCTGTTGAAAATGGCTTCTCCGTGCAAACTAGGAGGTGACCTAGTCAGACAACAGAACAACTCTTCTTTTCTTATCTCTACAGCTGTGTTCTGCTGGGTGACACAGACACCATTAGGCAGTTGAATGTGCATGCGTACTCTGTCTGTTTCCCTCCCTCTGCATGACCCTGGGCCAGGGCCGTCTTAAGCATATCCGGTGGCGTGGTGCAAAGATCCCTCCGGCATCCCGTCCCCGTCCCCCCGTTTCCCAGAGTTTCCAGCTTTTTTTAGGGAGCACGGCGCTGCTAGTGATGCGCCCAGCTTTGCGGGGCTGGAGGAGGCGGGCAGTGGCTGGAGGGCAGCTCCTCCAGCGGGGAAGAGGCAAAGGCTGGACGGGGCAGCTCCCGGCTCAACTGGCCGCTTCATGCCATGGTGGCCATGGCAGGCGGAGGCTCCGGGTGTGGTGCTGCTTTGGCGCGGCATGGCGGAGGCAGGCAAGGGCGGTGAGCTGATGCCAGGAGGTGCCGTGTCCAGCCTCCACCTCTTCCCTGGTGCCCTACAGAATTTGGCGCCCTGTGCTACTAGCCTCAATGGGTAAGACGCCCCTGCCCTGGGCACTGGCAACCCATGCTATGCCACTGTGCATCACCCTTAACAACTACAGTCACCTCCAGCTGAAATATGCATCACAGGTAGCAGGACTACCTAAACCCACAGTACTTTGAAACATGGTCCTGGAACTTCAGTTTGGTGAAAGAGAATAGGATATGATCCTTCTTTACCAGGAAGGACCCAAAAGCACTAGCAGATTGTACACATGCTCAGCCTAGGAAGAATGCTACTGGGAGACGATATTTGAGTTGGAGGTAAGAAACTAGTACTTTCTCCATCTCTTGCCCTCCATGCCAGCAGTGTTTTGGGATGGAAGAAAGCACCTGTTCCCACCGCAGCAGAGAAAAGTTTTATGGTGTACTGCTTCCAGTTTTTCGATCCACGCAAACCTCCATTCTTATGCCTATCAGATCAATTAAACATCCCTGACTTCCTATATAACTTTTGGGTTGTTAAGACTGAAATGCTCATCACTCACTGCAGTTTATCTACTGCACAGCTGAAATTAAAGGGCCTATCTCAGACAGGCTCGTTAGTTAAAAGCAGGTGCAGTGACGTTGCTTGCCAACAGAATCTGGCAATAATCTTCTCATCCTGCTCTGCCTCTAAGGCTAAAAAATATTGTAAAATTTACCATAAATCAGAAAGCTACTTACCTGATCTCATATACCACAAAGACAGACTTGATCAGCCAATGCAGTCTGAAGTATGGGAAAGTTGCTTCTAAAAAAACCTAGTCACTAGTGTGATCACAGCTGTGACACTATCTGTAGTTTGTTTCAATAGATCAGGGACATGAAACCTCCTGCTCAGGGGCCAATGTCACTGCATCTGAATTTCATCTGCTCCTCTCGTTTTTGAAGGTCAGCTAAATAATTCCAGATTGTGTGTGTTGCAGTTATTGTTGTTTTAAAAAAGCTAGGAAATTACAGGCATGATCAGTGGCTGACTTTGACCTTACAAATTTCAGTGGTGCCCCATTGTTCTGCCCAGACACTGAGGTCCAGCGCCGAGGACCTTCTGGAGGTTCCCTCACTGCAAGAAGTGAAGTTACAGGGAACCAGGCAGAAGGCCTTCTTGGTAGTGGCGCCTGCCCTGTGGAACGCCCTCCCACCAGATGTCAAAGAAATAAACAACTATCGGATTTTAGAAGACATCTGAAGGCAGCCCTGTTTGGGGAAGCTTTTAATGTTTGATGGACTACTGTATTTTAATATTTTGTTGGAAGCCGCCCAGAGTGGCTGGGAAAACCCAACCAGATGGACGGGGTATAAATAATAAATTGTTGTTGTTGTTGTTGTTAAATTTGGCACCCCCTACCTCTCATGCTCTGTTCTAAAGTGTTGTTTTGGCACCCCTTGTAGTGTGACGCCTAGTGCAACTGCACCAGTCACCCTATCCTCAAACTGCCTCTAGCATGATTCATTCTTGTGCCTAGATGAGCTGACATTTCCCCACTTTCCATACACACACACACACACACATTTTTCCCAGAAATATTTTAACACAAATACAATTTCCCAACAAATGTATGTACAGTAGTACCTCAGGTTAAGTACGCTTCAGGTTAAGAACTCCACTAAGAACAGAAATCGTGCTCTGGCGGCGCAGCAGCAGCAGGAGGTCCCATTAGCAAAAATGGTGCTTCAGGTTAAGAACGGACCTCCGGAACGAATTAAGTACTTAACCCAAGGTACCACTGTATTTCGATTTCACCCTACTCCTTTTGCAGTTTCTTACATTTTAAAATTTTATAACTAACGCTGCATCTCCTTCTTTACTCCAATTAATAATGACTCCCTAGTTATCTTTTAACATTAATTTTAACAGTTTGGTTTAAGTTAATCCTGCTAATGAATTTAAATGTATACAATAGCATTTCAGAAAATCCACAAATCTTCCCCAATCTTTTATAAGGGTTCCCCCCCCCTCTTGGTTCCTGATTGCTTCCGTAAATTTTGCCATTTCAGCATAATCCATTAATTTAGTCTGCCACTCCTCCTTGGTTGGTACAGAATCTTCTTTCCATTTCTGAGCATAAATCACTCTTGCTGCGGCCGTGGCATACATAAACAGACATTTACCCGCTTTCCAGCTGGATCCATACACCAATTGTTGTTGTTGTTGTTATTTATATACTGTCCTATACCCAGAGGTCTCAGGGCAGAGCACTCAATTATTATGTATGGGAGTTGCACCTTTCCTTCCAGACCACTATCCCAGCATTTGCTGTTTGTTTACCCTGGTCCTTGCTCACGAGTAACTTGTGTTCAGGCCTTGATTAGGTTGCAAGCTGGGATCCTGAAGAGCAAAGCAATGACCAACCAAATGCACAAGGCTGAAATGTCCTCAGATTTCCTGGTCCCTGTAGTGGTGAATGCATATACGTGTGGACAGCCAGATGGGACAACATTGGGAGAAGACTCCTGCGATGGATTGTGCCCTGACATTTTTTTAAATGGGCCTGTAATCTGAGGGTCCAGAGAATGGTTTGAAGGCACCTGTTGTTTTGCCATGTTTGAAAAGATGCAAATCCGGACCTAGCCAGCATATCTGACTATACAGGCAATCTTATATATGTCTGGGAATCCCAAGTGACTTGTGCTCGTCTCCTTCCTGGGTGTGGTGGGGGGAGGGGGGAGGAAGAGATGCAATTGTAACAAATAACCAGTGCTTTCCCCCCTGGAGGGGATACTCAAGGGTACGCAGTACCCCCAAATGTTAAAAGTGTGGCGATTACTGCAACAACTTAATGGTAAATACCGGCACCGTTTTTTTCTTTAAAAAAGAAAGAAAGAAAGCATTGCAAATAACTGTAGCAACCCTAATATTTGCATGGTTAAATGCCACAAATCTGGAAGCAGATTTTAAAGCTTTTCCAATAGGTGGACCAAATTTGCCCTTAAAATTAATAATGATGCAGCTATCCCTGCAGAATCAGCAGAGGGAAGGCTGGTAAATTGCCTCTTTTAAAGAGGCCATGCATAATGTATCATGATGAAAGAAGGCAGAAACATGGGAAATTTCATTCCCATATTAACCGCGGTAAGGTCATTTACCTCATTACACCTTCCAAAGCCACAGCTGTCTCTTCTGGCTTAGACCTTTATATTTCCACATCTCCCAGTCTTCTAACTTTCACTTTCAGTACTTCGGACTGGTAGCAAAATGTGGTGGTTTTGTGTTGTTGTTGTTGTTGTTGTTGTTGTTGTTGGAGGGGAGTTTTAAAAGCCTGGGGCTGATGGTAAAATGAGGTAGCAGTCCATTATACCAGTGCTGGCTATGTGAAGCGACATTACAATCCACTGGGGATGGGGGGGGGGAGGACTCAGGCTAGCGTTGCATGAAGCAAGACTTGCTACTGGTGATAACAGGGGGAAAGCTAGGGATTTATATATTTGGGGAGGGTGGCAGGGTAGATTGCATTTGCCAGTGAAGTACATTCCAGCAATGGAGTCTGGTGTCTTGGGGCAAAGTAGGCACTCACGACAACCCCAGCCTGCCCTCAACTGCCTGCTTTCTTCCTTACAATACATCAGGGCAGTGCTGTTGCGTCCTTCACTGGCAACACAGGGGGTGAGCACATGTGCATGTTGGAGATTCATTCCCTGTGTCTACAGTCATGGGATTATTATCTATCACATGATGGTATGTGTTTTGATTCCACAGAGTGGGAAGTGACGGAGACAGGATGTTTGTGTTACTATGTTCCCTGAAGTGGGACTGTTGTCCTTCGTTCTTTCTCTTTGCTGTCTGATGCGAGAGAGAGAGAGAGAGAGAGAGGGAGGGAGGGAGGGAGAGAGAGGGAGGGAGCCATGTTACAGTGCTCCATGTGTGTTTATATGTAAATAAAAGTAGATTAGCCAAAATGCTGAGTTGCTGAGTTCTGTTACGCAACTGCACAAAACTCTGCTGATCCCTAAGTGTGCTAATGCTTTCTGGCATTAGTTGCTGTGATGTTCGGGCAGAAGAAAGCTTATGAAGCTCCCCAACGATCGCCCAGGAGGGAGAGAACATGCCAGTCAGGCATGTGTCTCTGCCAAGGTTCTACTCATGAGTAGGACATCCTGACACATGGGCATGGGCACCAGGCAGGACAACACCAGCCCAACCCTCACTAAAAGTTGGGCGTGACACATTAAGGGTTCACAGGGCCAGGCTGTACCACCTGCCCATGCAGAGGGGAGCCGGGCCAGCCGACGCATCCCCCCAAAGCTGGCCAGGTGGTGATTCAGTGAGGAAGCTGGGGGTGGGTGATAAGGCCAGGCTGGGCTCCAGGGCACAGAGACACCTGGTGGCAGACAGGGTGGGGTGCCACAAATGGATCAATTTGTGGCACCCCTTCAAAATCATGCACCTGTGTCAGGGACTGGGCAGATGAGGAGGAGTGGTGGTGACTGCCACCCCGAGAAGCTTTCGATCAGGGGGTGAATGAAGGGAGTATCGACCCAGGTTCATGGTGGTGGGAGACAGCACACACCCCAGAAGAAGAAAGGAGCTTGGGAATAATGGATAGTGAAGAACAGGCATGAGCTAGCAGGTGCACTAGCCCTGAACAGAGTCAGATGTGTTAGAAAAAGTACAGCAGCCAGTTGACACGATGTCTCTCGGGAGTCTGATACAGCCCCGCTTCCTTTTCCTAGGACCAGAAGTTTCATCCATGTCACAGAGCAGAAGCCAAACAGAGACAGAAGGATTCCCTTAGCAGCCACCATTGACAGCAAGAGGTGTCTGAGAGCTAGAAACTTAGGTGCAGGGGAGTGGAGTGGGCACTCTGGGCAACAGCTCAAGGTTCAGGGACTACATTCTATGGTCTCTGTGTATCTCTGTTTCCTACTAATAAAAGAACTAAAAAAGACGCTCTCTGCATGTTTGGTTTCACTCAGCAGTCAGCCAAGTGAGCTGTCGGAAGTCTTCCTCGTGACAACCTGGGACTATGGTCCCCCTGGCCCTCCCCACACTTTGCCTCTGTGGAGCCTGTGTGGTGTAGTGGTTAAGAGCGGTAGACTCGTAATCTGGGGAACCGGGTTCGCGTCTCCGCTCCTCCACATACAGCTGCTGGGTGACTTTGGGCTAGTCACACTTCTCTGAAGTCTCTCAGCCCCACTCACCTCACAGAGTGTTTGTTGTGGGGGAGGAAGGGAAAGGAGAATGTTAGCCTCTTTGAGACTCCTTCGGGTAGTGATAAAGCGGGATATCAAATCCAAACTCTTCTTCTTCTTCTCTGCATCAGGGAGTAGCTGTGTCTGTCATTGGTTCTGACTTTGCCTACTGTTGCTTTCTCTGCCTTCCCCCTTACCAGTCCCTGTGGCCACCAGCCATCATTCCACTTCAGTGCTGTGACAAGTAGGCCTACGCATGCATAGTCGGTAGTGGGGTGGGGTGGGGTGGGGAAGAAGAGTAGAAAATATCACATTCAAAACTTTGGAGTGGTCTGAGCAGCTAATTCACACATAATCTCCATACCACTAGTGCTCAATGGATATGTAGTATTTGGTTGCAGGACTTATTTTGCTGTTGAAAGGATACATGAAAAGCCCACCCTTAAATAATATAATTGCACACTTTAACATAAATATACACAGTTGGAACAATTGCAAAAGCTCCCCACTTTATGAGGAAGTGTGTGTCAGAATGCTAGCACCTCCTTTTACATGTTTACGCTAAAGTGAATGATATATTTCCCCCCCCCCTTTGTATTCATCTCTCTCTTTCTGCAATTAAAATAAATAAATAAGATGGTACTGTAGTCTGGAATGTGACATTCCTTGCTGTTCAATCCCATCAGTCCCTTGAATGGGTAGGAATTTTATTCTCCCCCCACCCCGGCTTGACAGGACAAAAAGAGAGGTTTCAAGAGATTCTGGGTATCATATACTTTTCACTAGCAGTGGGATTTTATGTAAAGCATAAATCTTTGCTGTTTTCCATAGACTTCTCTGCCCAATTCTTGCTCCAGCTGGTTCTCAATTCAGTCAGTAGGCAGAGGGAAGAAAGGATTAAACAATGCTTTACTTTGCATTTTCTGACTCATTTGCTTAATGACTAATCCTTATGTGAATCCTAAAGCTATAATTTTGTTGAATGCACAGTCTCTCCTTCACATTATGCATACACCCTCCAGACCCAGAAGTTCATAACCAGAACCCTGTATGATTATTTTAAAACTTAAATCAGTATTGACCTCCAGGGACCAGGAAAAAACAACAACCATTCCCCATAGAATATTAGTCTGAGATTTCTTTTTCTTTCTTGGTGGCTCCAGAAAGATGTCAGCTGGGAGTCTGGGCAGGATGGGACTTTTGCCTACAAGCTAAGAGATATGTATCAAATCTCAAATTAACAGCAATTTGCTAGTCGAGATTATCTCTGTTTGTTAGATACTGTAGTGGCTTCCAAAACATGCTGTTGCATTTCTGGGGGCTGCCTTCCTGCTATTTGCAGCTGTGTGAATTGTGCCCGAGAGTTGACATTAGGGGAGTTAGGGGAAAGCCAGAAAGTAGATATGGATTCTGGAAAAAGAAGAAGTTAAAAATGGAAGAACCTTACCATGTGTTTTCGGGAAAAACATTTCAGACATAAGGACCTGTAGGAGACCAAGAGCAAAACCTGTTTAAATCAGGCACGGCCAGTTTCTATTCACAGAGACCACTCTCTTCTTCATAGAATAGTCCAGGGGAGACCTGGCATCAACACCCAACATGATGGGGCAAATATTGTGGTCCTGTGTCTCATGACTAATGCTGGCCTCCCTTAAAAAGGAAAGTACATTTTTTAAAAATGAATTTATTATTTTAAAACATATACTTCTGTTCTATTCTATATACTAATACAGATATCCTCTTGTCTCACATATAATAAAATGTAAGTGTGTCATCACACAGCCCCCACTGGAGCATTTGTAGCTCCTCATCACAATCCTGGATTTTCATGAAATCACAGGAGCAAAGAAGACGGCAGGTTGAACAACAGCGGTGACCATGTCAAGGGAAAGACACAGAGAGGGGGGAAGTGGCGTTTTAAAACAACGAGTGTTTTATGTGTTTTCTTCCACCCTATTCCTTCGGCTGTAATTAGTTTCCACAGTTTTTAATACTGAAGTTTCAATTGCTGTAACTCACCCTGGGACGTGATGGTGAAAGGCTGGTGGCATTCAATGTTAGTCCTACTCACAGTAGACCCATTGAGGTTAATGGGCATGGCTAACAGGTTTATTAATGTCAAAGGGCCTACTCTGAGTAGCAATTGTTGACTACCACCCAATATATGTATTTATTTTTTAAAAAAACTGAGTTCAAGTAAGCAGTGATGGCAAAGTGAATTGGCTCAGTTGGTAGAGCCTGAGACTCTTAAACTCAGGGCTGTGGGTTCAAGCACCAAGTTGGGCAAAAGATTCCTGCATTGCAGGGGGTTGGACTAGATGATCCTTGTGGTCCCTTCCAACTCTACCATTCTGTGATTCTATGAATGGAACTGTTTGGTGCAAGTGTACGATCTTACACTTACCGGTACCTGCCAACAAGTCCCACTGACTTACGTCTGGGTAGAGTTGTGGGGGATTGCTCCATAGTCAATCATACAAAAAGAGGTGAAGCCAATTTTTTTTAAAAATCGAAAAGGGGTGAAAATATGAACCAGGATATTTCTTTAAACTTGCTGTGGTCAGTAGCATTGCAGTCTTTGCCGGTGCCTTGGGGGCACAAGCACTGGGCGGGACCAGGGACATGGGGCAGGTGCATGTCATGCAGAGGGGAGCCCAGTCGGCTGACACGACCTTTGGTGGGTTCATCCCCTCAATGCTGGCCAGGCAGCCATTCGGCAAGGGGGTCAAGGGTGCAACAGCAAGGCCAGGGTGTGCTCCGGGGCCCAGATACCCCCAGCAGCAGGCAGAGTGGGACATGGATACCTTCGTGGAAGCACCTGGTCCATGCCTCCTCGAAATCATGCACCTGGGCCTATGCCTCCCACTATGTCCTTGACAGTGGTTCCCAAACTTTGGTTCGTGGATGACTATTGGTCCACAAATGTAATTCAGGTGGTTCGTGGCATGTCCACATTCTTCTTCTTCTTCTTCTTCTTCTTCTTCTTCTTCTTCTACTACTACTACAGGTTTCAAGGTGGTTCACAGGATACAATCAGAATATAATATCACCAAATACATAATCAAAATAAAAACAACGCAATAATACCCCCCCCAAAAAACCCACATTTTTTAAAGAGAAACTGATTTTTAACTAGTTTTTTGTTGTTGCTTCCTTCATTTCTTATATTGTATTTTTATTGCATTACGGTTTGAATTCTACGGAAAGCAACCTGCGACGTGATAAAATAGAGGATGTAAAAAAACGAAAATGTAAAAGAAGCAATAGAACACAATTTAATCAATCGTACCGCATCCAGTACATCGCGTTACAATTGCTACTTTAAGAGTGATCCTGATTTGAGGGTGGTCTTGCTCGCCTCTTTGAAGAAACATTCTATTTATGGTGAGACGGAGATCCAGGGCGATAGGAAGGGCATGAGGGATGTGTGCTTTCCATTTCCCACTGCAATATCATTATGTTTGAAGCTGCTGGGGGCAGCGTTGGGTTATCCAATCTACCATCCTTTTGAAAGCTCTTAGGTCTTTGTGACTAACAACAATATTTTGGAACCCTGCAGCTGAGAAGGATGGGGGGAGATTATATATATACATACA
This sequence comes from Darevskia nairensis, assembly GCA_034642065.1. NCBI lineage: Eukaryota > Metazoa > Chordata > Lepidosauria > Squamata > Lacertidae > Darevskia > Darevskia nairensis. The sequence goes on from JAWWNI010000277.1 coordinate 821,200, forward strand.
CACACACACACACACATATATATATATATATATATATATATATATATATATGTGTGTGTGTGTGTGTGTGTGTGTGTGTGTGTGTGTGTGTGTGTATATATATATATATATATATATATATATATATATATATATATATGCACCTTCCTTCTCACTTACACAGAACAAATACTCCTTGCGACTCACACTTTTAGTCATCTTTAATGTTGCTCTCTCTCTTTTTGTTCTCCACAGAGTTCAGAAATATTTGTGCAAGGATGGAGCAGAATGAAAAGGCAATTTTGGTTCCCCTCTTGCCACAATTTCTCCACCGCCTGTTGTCTCCTTTTGAGCATCCGTCATTATTTGGTAGCAGCATTCTCTGCTGAAATTAAAAGGAACAACGATCCGCCCCCCTCCCCAAAGTGCACATTTGGCCAACAAATCCTGAATTAAAGGACAGATTTATTGTTTTATCGACAAGAATGTCTGGAATTGATATTAGCAGCTTGTGACATGGGAAACATACCCTGAAAATAAAAATATGAAGCACCTGAAGAAAATGGAATGCTTTCTCATATATATACGTACAATCCATCAACTAAATAGATCATAGAGTTGGAAGGGACCCTGAGGATCATCTAGTCCAATCCCCTGCAATGCAGGAATATGCAGCTGTCCCTTATGGGGATCGAACCTGCAACCTTGGCACTATCAGCACCAACCTCTAACCAACTGAGCTATGCAGGTGCTGCCATTTATCATTCATATTTATTATCCTGTCCTAATCCCCCCCAAAAGGACTATTTGCCTCACTTTAAAGGCAAATAAATGCATGTTACTCTGAGATTTCTAGAAAAAGTTTTCTAGAAAAAACCCTCTACCTAGTCCAAACTATTTGGCAAGGTCTGTTAGGGGCCAAGTCAGATGTAGTTTTGGGAGATCTGTGATAAGATCTCACGTCTTAAATAGTTTAATAGCAGCTACAGTGGGGTGGTGGTGGGGTGTTTGTGTGTGGTGTAGTGGTTAAGAGCGGTAGACTCGTAATCTGGGGAACCGGGTTCGCGTCTCCGCTCCTCCACATGCAGCTGCTGGGTGACCTTGGGCTAGTCACACTTCTTTGAAGTCTCTCAGACCCACTCACCTCACGGAGTGTTTGTTGTGGGGGAGGAAGGGAAAGGAGAATGTTAGCCGCTTCGAGACTCCTTCGGGTAGTGATAAACTGGGATATCAAATCCAAACCCTTCTTCTTCTTCTTCTTCTTCTTCTTCTTCTTCTTCTTCTTCTTCTTCTTCCCCACACACCATTTTCTTGCAGAGAATCAGCACCATTCCTTCCTGAAGCTACAATTGGTACATAATTGGGCAGGGTATAAATAATAAATTATTATTATTATTATTATTATTATTATTATTATTATTATGGGAATCGTAAAGGTAAAGGGACCCCTGATCATTAGGTCCAGTCGTGACCGACTCTGTGGTTGTGGCGCTCATCTTGCTCTATAGGCTGAGTGAGCCGGCGTACAGCTTCCAGGTCATGTGGCTAGCATGACTAAGCCGCTTCTGTTGAACCAGAGCAGCACACAGAAACGCCGTTTACCTTCCCGCCGGAGCGGTACCTATTTATCTACTTGCACTGCTAGGTGGGCAGGAGCTGGGACCGAGCAACTAGGTGGGCAGGAGCTGGGACCGAGCTCACCCCATCGCGAGGATTTGAACTGCCGATCTTCCGATTGGCAAGCCCTAGGCCAGGCATAGGCAACCTTCGGCTCCCAGATGTTTTGGGACTACAACTCCCATCATCCCTGACCACTGGTCCTGTTAGCTAGGGATCATGGGAGTTGTAGTCCCAAAACATCTGGGAGCCGAAGGTTGCCTACCCCTGCCCTAGGCTCTGTGGTTTAGACCACAACGCCACCCGCATCCCTAATCATACAGGTACCAAGGGTAAATTGCACTTTGTAGGGGATATTTCCATCAGGAACATGGTCTCGAGGCAAAAGATAGATGCTCTCCTTCTGACTCAGTAGAAGGAGTCCCTATGTGTGTGTGAGAGAGAGCACACTGCCCCCCCCCACAAAAAAACCAGAGGGGAAACATGCCTCCTCAAAATGTAGTAGAGAGGCTATGGTTTTCTGGGAGACAGCTTGGAAATTTTCAGCACAATCCTAGCCATGTCTACTCGGAAGTCATTCCTGTTGAATTCAATGGGGCTTGCTTCCAGGTAAATGGAGTTAGGATTGCAAGCCAAGTTAATTTCGAGATCCAGTGACTGCTACTGTTTCATGGTACCCCCATCTCCTTTCCTGGCGCAATGTGTAACCCACTCTCTTCCGTTTTCTTGAGTGGGCCAGAGGGAGCATAATGGCTTTTCTCGCCATTGTCCTTTTCTTTTGTCCTCCTGATCATTTATTACAGTTAAGCACCCTCTTCGTCAGGGAAACGTGGTGGCTTTTTGCCTTCCTTTCTCTGATAATGTGTTCATTTGCTTTTTAGTTGGAGAAATGTCACTATGGGGTGATGATTAAATTGGAGATTAAATCAACACAGTCAAAGATAGCAGGCTAGTCTAGGGAGATAAAAGCACACCGGCGCTTTGTGTTCGTGACTTTTGTGTAATGGATGTGTGGCCCGAGCCAAGCAATCGGAGAGCTGGGCAAAACGGTAAACACAATACCTCGCCTCTCCTGTCTGCAACACTTCACTCAGGAAATGAAGGCGGCTGGTGGTTTTCTTTATTACTTGCATATAGCGGTGCACTGGAAGAATTTGGCAAGACAATATCAGCAAAAGAACTGGGGTCACCATCAGACACCACATTCCTAAGAAATTTCCACCGCTGAGACAGATGAAGAAGAGTTTGGATTTGATATCCCGCTTTATCACTACCCGAAGGAGTCTCAAAGCGGCTAACATTCTCCTTTCCCTTCCTCCCCCACAACAAACACTCTGTGAGGTGAGTGGGGCTGAGAGACTTCAAAGAAGTGTGACTAGCCCAAGGTCACCCAGCAGCTGCATGTGGAGGAGCGGAGACACGAACCCGGTTCACCAGATTACGGGACTACCGCTCTTAACCACTACACCACACTGGCTCTCACACTGGAGATGATGAGACAGATGATGAGCCATCTCCACTTGGGGCTGAGGCCTCCACAGCCCCCCCCTCAGTGTCCACTGGGATGGGATTCAGCGCCCCCCAATCTTGCAGGGGGCATGAGAGGCCTGGCAGGATGTTGCCTCAGGCTGCGTGGAATCGGGAAACACTGTGCAGCCTGGTGGGATGCCGCCTCGGGCCACTTGACACCTCCTAATGTGGCACAGCCTGGTGGCGGGAAGTGTCAGGAAACGCCACACAGACGAGCGTGGTCTGGTGGGCGAATGTTCGTCTCGGGAGGAGTCCGGGTAGGCCCCTCCTGGTGCAACAATTGCCACACAAAGCTCACACACACTGAGTGCACTGAGTGATGTCACGCTCACACACACTGAGTGCACGATGCCAGCCCCCACCCCCAATTTCAGGCACAACGGGTTTTGCCAAAATTGTCCATGCACCCAAACAATATGAAGCAAAGAAGCAAGGTGTGATGGCCTGGGATTCAGACTCAGATGCTGAACCTGAGGGATCCCAGCCTGCACAGGATTCCCCACCTCCAAAACCAGCAGAGCCGGGGCTAGGGCTTGGGTCTGAAGGGTCCTCACCTGTGCTAGATCCTCAGGTGCAGGCATCTGCTGAGTCTGCTCTGGTTCCTGATGGGGTGGAGGACCCATTGCCTGCAGGTGCCTCACTCCCAGCCCTGTCAGGGGAAGCTGAGATTACCTCTGGGTCCTGTAACCCTCCAGCCTCTCCTGAGCTGCAGAGGCTCAGGGCAGAGAGGCGAAGGGAACTAAGTTCCCGCAGGAGGAGTGCTCGCCTCCAGGCCAGGAGAGGCAAGTCACCAGAGGATCAGGGCCGCCCTATGCCTCGGGGCAGATAAAAGCCAGCCAGCCCAAGCCCCAAGTTGCAGGAGCAACATTGTTGGTTGCCAGTTTCTGATCTCGCCTAGTTTCCTGCCCTGCACCCTGCCTCAGCTTCATCAGACAGACCCCTCGTAAACTCCTTAGACTTTGGACCGGACCCAGACCTTGCCTCTTGGATTACCCTTGGACCAGCACAGTAGGCAGTGGAGATCATTCCTTTAAGGCAAATGGGGCACTGCCCAACCAAACTCAGTCTGACACCAGTCATCCCCACCTGCCTGCCTTCTTATTTGCACTGAGTCCAGGGGGTGGCACTGGCTGTCAGTGGGGAGGAGGATGGTGGGGGGAACTAGCATTAGTTGGCTCTGCCTGCCATTGGATCTGGTCCCACCTACTGTTTGCCTCACTGCCTCCTCTCTCCTGTCCCCATTGGGAGGAACGTTTAGTCATGCAATTCCTCCACATGCAGTTTGAAGCGGTATAATCCAGAAACTAAGAATCTTGAACTAAGCCTGTGAACTTTCCCACCCCTTTCGCCCCTCGTTTTTTTGTACATATTTTGTGTGAGCAAAGAAGAGACAATATGTGTGAGAGAGAACCAAGTTTAACAATCTGCAGGTAGAGTTATTTTGCTATAGTTTTCCGCTTGAGGGTACATTCAAAAATAAATCTTGACCATGGATGAGTGAAGAGGGAAAACCGTCTGTTGCTGATCTTTGCAACCCTACCCAGAATTATTTTTGCATTTTCTGTTTAGCCAGAGGTAACTAGTTTTCCCCAAACCAAACCAGGTCCTACCCCTCCCCTTTAAAAACTTTTGTTTGAAATGCTGCAGAAATCGTCTGTGAAGCTGCCACCCTAAAGGTTAATTTATTCACTTTTAGAAACAATCATTCTGGGTCAGTAATTGGCATGCCTACCTAGAGAATGATTAGCTCAATTAAAAACAAAACAAAACAGATTGCTTCTTCTTGTAAATGAATGTTTCACAGTCTTCCTTCTTTCTCTGTGTCTGACCAATGAAAGATTTGGCTAAATAGCAAAATGGCTAATGAGGGATAATTCCTATAATCCCCTCCTTCCCCTTCTGCCCAAGTGATTATGAATTCAGCCATAAAGTTTTCTCCATGTGTCCAAATGTGAATCTAGCATTGGGTGTATTAAATGTTGCACTCAGAACCTTTGTTGGGAACTGCAGCTCTTCAAGGGATCATACAGTGTGATTGCAGCCTTTGTTGTCCTATACCTCTTCCCAACAAAAATTTGATTGGAAGCTCCTTTGGACAGGGACCTGTCTTTTGCTAGCATTCAAACATAGCAATACATGCAAGTGAAGAAAATCAGTGTCCCATGATCAGGAGCAGAGAGAGAAAAGGCTTTTAACCCTTTTCTGCCCACTATTTTCAAGCTGCAAACCAGAGGTTCCCAAACTTAGTTGGCCTACTGCCCCCTTTTCAGAAAAAAACCACTCAGCGCCCCTCAGAAATCTACCTTCTTTAAGCGAACAAACTGAAAGATGCGCTGACAAATGGGCATTCTTTTATGTACAGTGGAAGCTAGGTTTTCTAGCATCTCGGAAGCTGAACATTTTGGTTTTCGAACGCAGAAGTAATTGCTTCCGTTTTTGAACGTGCCTCGGATGTCGAACAGCTTCCGAGGTGCGTTTTCCCATTTTCTCCATTGAAATTGCCAAGCGTGCATTGCACCTCAGTTGTCAAACGTTTCAGAAGTCGAACAGTGTTCCGGAACGGATTACGTTCGACAACCGAGGTTCCACTGTATCTATATTTCTACCAACGTCCTACAACAATCAGTTTACAACCAGCATAGATTGGTCTGGGGCCATGTTTGATTTAAGATGGCCTCAGCGTGCCTCATTCCATGTGAACATAGGCATATAGGGAGCTGCCTTCCACTGAGTCCATGTAGCCAGGGGCAGAGGCAGGGGGATGAGGTGGGGGCGGGTTGCCCTGGGTGTCACCACTGAGGGAGGTGCTCCGACCCTGCATGTAGCTGGGTATTGTCAACACTGAGGGCTTGTCTATATGTCCGCTTGTCTTGTGCCTAGAAGACCCGAGTCTGAGCAGTTTTCCACTTGAGCCATGGTTTCTAGGCATGCGTCTGAGCGGCTTCCAACATATATAAAAACATAATAAAACATTAAACTTTTTTAAAAAAACACTTCCCTATACAGCGTTGCCTTCAGATGTCTTCTAAAGGTTGTAGTTACTCATCTCCTTGGCTCTAGGGTCACATAACTCCATGCACTCCAACACTTCTCCGATTAAAATAGGGACACCCTAAGCTAAGGAAAAGTGGGACATTCCAAGATCAAATCAGAAACCAGGACAGCTTCTATAAATCCGGGACTGTCGCTGGAAAATAGGGACGCTTGGAAGGTTTACTGTTAAGGATTATGTCCTTCCGGTCATCCAGGTCATCCCCCAAGTAATCAAGACATGAATTTTTTCTGCTGGATTGGGCTAAACTCCCATCTCCCATTTCAGCTGGACTCCAGTGCTAGCCATTCAGATGCCCTGGGACAGCTCATCATCGAGCGAAGCTTCTTGCTAGTCCCTGGCACTGAGCAGCTGGATGCATGTGGTAATCAGAAGATTCCAAAAAAATCTGATTCAGTTTGTCTCAGCAGTACATGGCTCTTGAAAGGGCATGAGACTGAGAAACTATGGAGATTTCAGCAGCACATAGCTTGATTTTTCCATCACCCACACCCTCCCGATACTTCAAATTCCTGCCTATAGCAAATCAGGCCATTATCAAGACAAACAGCCTCACTTTTGACTCTTGTCTGGTTGCCACAGAATAATAGAAATTTGTTACCATGCTACAAAGACAAGGCCTTAAACATTATCGTTCCTTTTCTTTGGTACTTATTTGAATGTTAATAGCATTCTATATCTGGATGCAAATGCTCAGAAAGAGTAAAAACCAATATATTTGAATTTCATGAAGTTCATTTCTGCTCTCTGGCAGCTATCCATAAACTATAATCTCCCCACATTGCATCTCTTTGACTTCATCTTCAGGGTTCCCTTTATATATGACTCCATACCTATCATTATGAGTATCAGAATGGCACTCAAGACCCTAAGTACTTGAGTAGCATACAAATCATACGATAGTAATTTCTGTTTGCTTTGGAATATTACTATGGTCTCGTAGTGGGAGCAGAGAGAGAGGGAGCAAGAGCAGTAAGAGAGAAGACTACTCTCTAGTGCAGTGATGGCTAACCTTGACACTCCAGATGTTTTGGAACTACAACTCCCATCACCCCTGACCACTGGTCCTGTTAGCTAGGGATGATGGGAGTTGTAGTTCCAAAACATCTGGAGTGTCAAGGTTAGCCATCACTGCTCTAGTGGGATAGCACATGGCTTTCCCCAAATAATCCTAGGAATTTAGTTTGCCCCTTGCAGAGCTACAGTTCACAGAGCCCTGAACAAACTACAGTTCCCAGGATTCTTTGGGAGAAGCCATGCGTTTTAAATGAATCTCTGTCACCAGATTGCAGCAGAGGAATTGTGCATCACTTCTTAGAATGTTGTTATTCTGTAATACTGTGCAGTATATGTGAATATCCAAGTTCCCTGATGATCACAAGGCGTGCTAGGCTTCCTTCTTCCTTTCCCTCTTGGGTTGCCTCCCTAAGGTGAAATGGAGGACCTGCAATTCTTGCACCATTTTGTGCTTCTTTGTGTGTTGGCCAGGCACAAGAACATATTGGTCCCCCTTCCCTCAATTGCTAGTGCTCTGTTGTAGCTCTTCCATTACATCATCTTATAGCTTAAAGCAAGAGTACTGCTCCATCTAGGCTGCAATTCTATAATCCAAGAGTTGGGAACTGGATCTGGCTGACGGGATGAATCCTTATCTTTCCCCTACGAGCAGAGTCAGCCACCTGTCAATCACCTGATTTCACAATGACCCTAGGTCAGTGTTTCCCAACCAGTGTGCCTCCAGATGTTTTGGGACTACAATTCCCATCATCCCTGACCACTGGTATTGCTAGCGAGGGATGATGGGAGTTGTAGTCCCAAAACATCTGGAGGCACACTGGTTGGGAAACACTGCCCTAGGTGACCCATTTTTACATAGTGCTCTGCAGCCCCCAACCATCAGCTGATAATCACATCCCTGGGAGTATGTCCCATTGAACTCAATGTCCTAATTCTGAGTCTGCATGTAGAGGATTCCAATCTTTCCTGAAAATCTTAACACATCTGTCATGTTATCATCTCCCTCTCATGCCACATAAGCCTACCTTGAAATCATAGAATAATATTGCTTGTTTATTATTGCTATTACATTCATTATGTGGGGCCCCAGGGTGGGTTACGTCAATTTAAAATTCAGATATAAAAACAGTTGAAAGACGTGACACCAGAATAGGTGGGTGCTGAAAACACATGTCTAAGGTGTCAGGTATATCGTCAGCATTTGCTCTCCTGGTCAGTCCCAGATAAGGAAGACACACGTCTAATGGTTCACTTTATTGAAAAGAAAAGCACTTACAGCAGCTTCCATGGTATTCCAGACACAAACACATGCTTCTAGCATCTAGGCAGCTGTCCACAGGTCTAGGCCCTATGGGGCAGTTGCAGCATCAGGAGGCCTCTCCCATCTTCTGGCTGATATGCTTCCCTCTGATGAGTTGCATGTCCTCAACCTGAGACTTCTCCTGCACGGAAGTCACCACTTCAAGCCCCTCTAGGAGGCAGTGGGGCGCGGGAAGGTGAGGTGTCTACTGACCCATCTGTGGGCTGAACAACCTCTTCTGAAACACCTTCCTCCATATCTTCCCTTACTCTCTGCCCTCCCCTGCCTCGTGGGGAGCATTAAACCCCATAAATCACTGTTCCATTCTCCTGGATCACTCTCCAGGTCCCCTGCCTCTGCCCCTCACACGTCAGAATCCTGTCAGTCCCTGACATTTGCTGAGAGCTACAGAGTGAAGGTTCTGGACACACCTGTTGAGGGAGTTCCACGACTTAGGGGCTGCCACAGAGAAGGCCCTCTTCCAGGCCACCCCACCCCCCACCCCACAAACCTCTGAGTGTGGCAGAACTCTCTGCTGAATTCATACAAGGTAAATCCAGGCATCTATTGAAGGAGGGCTGGGAGGTCAAGGAGATGTTCACAAGTCCCACCCCAGACATCTTTGCTTGAATCACCCCACATGGTCTGTCTACAGCTTTCCTTGTATCGACAGGGAGCATTTACTAACATTGATTTGAATGTAAGTAGAACCTCTCATGTGGAATCTTTTGCCCAACCAAGCCATGGCCCTGAGATTAAGAGTCTCATGCTTGACCAACTGAGCTATCCCAACTTCCCCAACTACACAAGCCATTGTGTTCATGTTCAAGTCAACACAAGCAAAAGCCCACTGCAGACCTTCCCCACTGAGCATGTCAAAACATTGGGGGCAGGGCTTAAGTGCCTTAGCCTGCCCCTTCCATGGATTCAGTTTCCCAAATGCAGGCAGACCATTGGACATACCTAAATTGCACACAGCCCTGTGACCTTATCTCTTATTTCTATTTTTATCGGTGGGCCCTATTCCTGTGCATACCGTCTTTCCCCCTTTTTAAGACACCATCTTATAATTTTTTTCCCCTCAAAAAAACACAGGGTGGCTTATTTTCGGGGGATGTCTTATTTTTATTACGTCAGTATGGTACGGTACATCCTCCCCCTGCGCGCTGAGCAGGCGGGGCAGAACTCCGCAAGAGGCACGTTTCCCCCCGCGCCTCTCGCTGGTTCGCTGGCTCCCTGCGCACGGGGAACAGGCGGGGCAGGAAGAGGCGTCTCCCCCCCCCCGTGCGCCTACCCCTGCGTGCTGAGCAGGCGGGGCAGAACTCCGCAAGAGGCGCGTTCCCCCCCCGTGCCTCTCACTGGTTCGCTGGCTCTCTGCGCACGCAGGAGGGGCTGAGGAGGCAACGGGAACAATGGCAGCACCATGGCTTACTTTTGGGGTACATCTTACTTCTCACAAAGGTAAAAAAACCCTGCCATGGCTTACTTTATGACTATGTATTAAAAAAGGGGAAACAGGGTATGTACAGAGAAGTATGTACAGAGAAGTACATCCTGAGAAAGTGTGCATATAATTTCAGCCTTCCGTATTCGTTTCATAGAATCATGGACCTGTAGAGTTGGAAGGGACCACAGGGGGTGTCCTCTAGTCCAACCCTCTGCCATGCAGGGGACTTGAACCCACAACCCCGAGAGATCCAGAGTCTCATGCTCTGCCGACTGAGCTATTGGGCATTTTTGTCTGAGTAACATTCCTCCAGCCCGTGTGAAATATACTCGGAGTCGAGGGTGGATTTCATGCTCTTTATTCAGCTCATAGTAGTGAGGAATGAAAGTTCCCCCAGAACGTCTGCTTTATATACATTATTTACACAATGGGCCCCATGTGATTGGCTAATTATAGGATACTCCTGTAGGCCAATCAGGTTGCGGATTCACTTCCACCTGGAGCTGGATTGGGTGGCTCCTGCGGACCAATCAGACTACTGCATTCTGGACCCTATTGTTCTAGGACCAATCAGACTGCTGCATTCTGAATCCTATTGTTCTAGGACCAATCAGACTGCTGCATTTTGGATCCTATTCAACTCAGTAAATAACACCGTGTATCTGGTTAAAGTCATCGAGTAAGAAGTTGCGCCAGGTTCTGCAGGGCCGGTTCCCAAAAAATCGGAACAAGCAGACCGTGCGGCGACTCTTGAACTCAGAAACGAGGCAGGGATTTGTCACACGGTAATTAGAGCATTTTAATAAGCTGGTATATGACACTTACACTGTGAAACATTTCAAAGCGGCGGCGGCTGTATTCCTTTAGAGTGCTTTGTTATTAAACAACAGCTGTTGCTAAGTAGGCAGTGTGAATGATAATAATGGCTGCTGATTGCCTCAGCCTTATTGTGGCAGCTCAGTTATTGGTTGCATTTCTGTATCCGTAAGAGCAGCTTACTGTTTGAGGTCGCCATTTACATGGTAATTCTTTTGCTGTGTGTCTGTGTGTTTGTTTGTTTGTGTGTGTGTGTGTGTGTGTGTGTGTGTGTGTGTGTGTGTGTGTTTTAAAGAGGAAACCACTGACCTCAACCTGTCAGTGGGTGTGAGATTGCTAAAAAGGATTAAATTCCATGCACACACAGCTAACAGACCCCTTTCCCTCCAAAGTGATTTAGTGTGAGCACTGACAAACCCTCCAACATTCCTCCGATGAAAATAGGGACACTTCTCACTTCCCGGCAAATGACCTTCCTCAAACCCAATCATTTTTTTTTTGTCCCCTCCCTGAAGAGCATTGAGTGTTGAATGTATGTATGTTTATTTGTTTTGGTTGATTTATTTGTATTTATTTGTTTTTGTTAAAATAATTGAATGTTTATGATTTCTTTTATTGCATTTCGTATTGTCTGTGTTTGCTATCAGTTTTTTAGTTGTTTGTTTTTATTCGTATGTTGTGATATAATTTTCAATTCTGTGTTTTTTTGTTTTGTTTTTTTGTCCTGTCCTATATATACTCTACTCTACTCTGCTCTAGATTTAGAAAAAGAAAAAAAGCACACCAATAAATAAATTTTAGAAAGGGGCAAGATTAGACAAGGATGCACAATGTGGTGTAGTGGTTAAGAGTGGTGGATTTTTAATCTGGTGAACTGGGTTTGATTCCCCGCTCCTCCGCATGCAGCTGCTGGGTGACCTTGGGCTAGTCAAACTTCTCTGAAGTCTCTCAGCCTCACTCACCTCACAGTGTGTTTGTTGTGGGGGAGGAAGGGAAAGGAGAATGTTAGCCGCTTTGAGACTCCTTCTGGTAGTGATAAAGCGGGATATCAAATCCAAACTCTTCTTCTTCAAAGCATTTCTTTTTTTAAAAAATTGTGCCCCGCTCCTCTCTGCTCCTCCTTTCCCCTTTCCCAGGATGGCCCTGCCCTCTGCCTGCCCCTCAGAGCCAGTGTGTCACACAGGGCAGGGCCTGGGTGGTGACAACCTCTCCTGCTCCTTGCCCGCTCTCCAGGAGCTGCTATCAGCTGCCCAAGGAAGGAGGCTGGCAGCGGCAGCCATGGAAAGGCCATGGCAACTGGATGACCCTCCAAGTGTCCCTATTTTCCAGGGACAGTCCCGGATTTACAGAAGCCGTCCCGGATTCTGTTTAGATACCAGAATGGCCCACTTTTCCTTAGGACGTCCCTATTTTCATCAGAGAAATATCAGAGGGTATGGAGTTATGTGACCCCCAAGCCAAGGAGATGAGTAATGATATAACCTTTAGAAGACATCTGAAGGCAACCCTCTATAGGGAAGTTTTTTGAAATGTTTAATGCTTTATTGTGTTTTTATATATGTTGGATGCTGCCTGGAGTGGGGTATAAATAATAACATGATTATTATTATGGAATAGAATGACCCTATTTTCATCGGAGAAATGTTGGAGGGTATGTTCCTTGTAGCTACTGCCATTGCTTGGGGATTAGATAGATAGATAGATAGATAGATAGATAGATAGATAGATAGATAGATAGATAGATAGATATAGATAGATAGATAGATAGATAGATAGATAGATAGATATACACAATAATATACTTCAGTTGAATGAATGGGGCTAATTAATGGAAGGGGAATGGATTTTGGAGCCAGGTCTAGATCATCTGGACCATCTAGAATAGATCATTAGAGGTAAATTATTGTTATTTTTATTTTTTAAAAACTTATTTGGGTGATCTAGGATGGGTTCAAAATAAGTGTAATCATTTGGGGGATGATTTGGACTGGAAGTTCATTTTTGAAATATAAGTTCAAGTAATTATTTTTAATTTGTGGAGGAGGAAAATCAGCATATACAAATTCTATGCAAATTGGTGTCTCTTTTGCTCACTTTTTTAGTGATGCATATCTTCTTCTTTTCGGCAAGCAGCCAAGCTATGGGCTCTGTGCCGTGACCTATAATAGCTCTAAAATCCTCCTGCTCGTGTTGCATGTCTGAACTTGTAAAACAAAGAAATGAACGAATGCAACATGAGATGGGGATGCTGTTAACTTCCTGGCAGGAACCAACACATAGCCTGGGGGCTGGGTTAGCAGGGATAAACAACATGGCTGTGCCAAAATTTCACATTGGAAGAGTACAAGACAATGCCAGGAGACCAAAATGAGAGGTCCACAGTGATTGGTTTGAAGGTAAACAGCACAAGAGCAGTCACCCTTGCCAGTTTGTTTGTTCCTTCTTCCTGATCTGATGACATCTAGCATCTTCCAGGCAGGAGTGTCGCAAAATAACATTGTTGGTCCATCTAACCCAGTATTGTCGATTCTGACTGGCAGCAGCTCTCCAGGGTTTCAGACAGAGATGTTCCCAGATTGAACCTGGAACCTCTTTCTGATGTACTGATGTTAGAGGCAAAGGCTGGGAAGCAAGTGAATGACAGTGCCAAGACCGGTGGGCATACACCTCCCCCACCCACACCATAAACCCCCCTAGTATTTCAGCCACATTACTCCTTAGAATCATAGAACAGTTGTGTGGGACGAGACTCTGGGGATCATCTAGTCCAGCCCCCTGCAAGGCAGGAATATATAGCTGCCCCATATGGGAATTGAACCTGCGGTCTTGGTGTTATCAGCACCACACTCTAACCCAGAGGTCTTCAACCTTTTTGAGTCCATGGCTCTGACCAACTGCGTTCTTTCTGCAATTCCCCTGTGGGGCTCAGGAGCCCAGTTATGTCACCCCTTGCCTTTAGAGCCAGCAGCCCCTCACCTCTTTTCGAACACCTTTCCTTGAGGAATGTTCCCTCAGCCTCCTCTCCTCTGGCCAGTCCCAAAGGCACCATTCACCTGGGGAGCTTGTAGCCAGGGTTGCTGCAACAAACAGCCACACAAGCCTTTAGGAGAGAGAGACGCGAGAGGGCATCAGAGGAGGGAGGGAAGGAATATGGGACAGAGGCTGGTGTTGCCCGTGGCATCCTGACCATCATTCAAGGCACCCCAAGGTGCCACAGCACACTGGTTGAAAACGACTGCTCTAACCAACTGAGCTATCTACTACTTGCTTGGTTTGGGATAAAATTCATCAAGAGGAACAAAGAGGAAAATGTATGTGATGCTAGGTGATGGTTGTTTGCGTTCCTCACATGTCAAAGAGTACAGGAGAATATTCAAAGAATAAACAACTTTGAGTTTCTTGAATGTGATATTCTTGTCTCTCCTGCAACCGTGCAACAGGGAAAATAATAATAAGAAAGCATTGGTTGATTGGAAGACTGTGCTTATGCCATCAAACCCAGATGACAAGTTAGCTTAATATTTAAAAGGCTGGCATCCCCACTGAAATTCTTCAGGTCAACACAGAAATCTCTGATTGGCGCAGGTGGGATTTCACACAAGCTGTTATCCCCAGATAATAACCCTTTAATTTGCTCCAATCTTGTTTACACAAGCAAGAGACTAATTGGAGACTGATGTTTATTAAAAGGGAGGAAAAAGAGAGAGACTCAGGTTAATTAGAGACTCTTGACATGAAAGAGCCATTTAAGGAACAACTTGTGCATTTTTTAAAAAAGATAGTCAGCCTGTTCCATTTAATTCTGTTGATTCATATAGCAACTAGTTGTTGAGGTGCTTTATAAATTAGAAATATTACAATGACGATGGTGATGATTATGATGTATAAAATACTGAAATATTGAAGATCACAGTAAAATCAAACAATTAAAGAAAGTGAATCAAGATACTAAGAAAGGTGTATGATTCACTACTCATGTAATTAAGGGCTTTGGATAAGAATATTTTATTTTAAACACACACACACCAAAAAACAACAACCCCAAGCCTCACATTTATTCCAGATGTAAATAAATTACCTGTGAACTGTCATACCTTTCTAATTAAAGACCACTTAATCCATTCCACCTGGTAGCTCCCAGAGGGAGAGGTGAGACATTTCATTGGCTTTGCAACAGGGTGATCTCCCGTTGCTCTGTCCCAGCTCCTGCCAACCCAGAAGTTTGAAAGCATGCCAGTGCAAGTAGATAAATAGGTGCTGCTGTGGCAGGAAGGTAAACGGCGTTTCCATGCACTCTGGTTTCCGTCACGGTGTCCCATTGCACCAGAAGCGGTTTAGTCATGCTGGCCACATGACCTGGAAAGCTGTCTGCGGACAAACGCCGGCTCCCTAGGCCTGAAGCAAGATGAGGGCCGCAACCCGAGTCAAATTGGACTGGAGTCCTTTACTCCCCCCCCCTTTTTTACCTCTTCCATTTGTGGAGGGTTCTGTGGCATCAAAATGTGTTCCATGAGCACACGGATAGCCACTGGTTTCAACCCTACATAAATAAAATTGTAGTGGACAATAGGAATGAGAGAGTTACCCCATTTCATTTCTTTACGTATCACACTACGGAGCCTTCCACTCCTCCTAAATTTCAGTTTGATAATGTCTAAAAGTAGTCCCAGAATTACCTGGTTTGCTATTGGTACGCAGGCTGAGACCCTGCCTGCCCATGGACTGTCTCGCCAGAGTGGTGCATGCTCTAGTTATCTCCCGCTTGGATTACTGCAATGCGCTCTACGTGGGGCTACCTTTGAAGGTGACCCAGAAACTACAACTAATCCAGAATGCGGCAGCTAGACTGGTGACTGGGAGTGGCCGCCGAGACCACATAACACTGGTCTTGAAAGACTTACATTGGCTCCCAGTACGTTTCCGAGCACAATTCAAAGTGTTGGTGCTGACCTTTAAAGCCCTAAATGGCTTCGGTCCAGTATACCTGAAGGAGCGTCTCCACCCCCATCATTCTGCCTGGACACTGAGGTCCAGTGCCGAGGGCCTTCTGGCGGTTCCCTCACTACGAGAAGCCAAGTTATAGGGAACCAGGCAGAGGGCCTTCTCGGTAGTGGCACCTGCCCTGTGGAACGCCCTCCCTTCAGATGTCAAAGAGAACAACAACTACCAGACCTTTAGAAGACATCTGAAGGCAGCCCTGTTTGGGGAGGCTTTTAATGTTTAATAGATTGTTGTATTTTAATGTTCTGTTGGAAGCCGCCCAGAGTGGCTGGGGAAACCCAGCCAGATGGGCGGGGTATAAATAATAAATTATTATTATTATTATTATTATTATTATTATTATTAATTTGCACATATGCATTGAAGAAACACTGGGAAATAAACCATGTCAGATGTGACTGCATGCATGGTTGGTGCCATATTCTTTTCGTTTGGTGTTCTACTGATACAAATGAGTGCACATGCCATTTGGTAATGAAGAGGGGAGGAAACGCGAAGGAGCTAGAAGCGGTGGCAAACCGTGCAAGAACAAAATTATGCACAAAAAAGCCAATCAGACTGACAATTGAAATAATTTATTAATATGAAAATAAACAAAACAGGTTGGAAGCTGCCTTGAGTGCTGGGAGGGGAAAATACATGTTTAATAATAATAAAAATGTTATGAGTGGGGTAGGCTGTATGCAGAGGCTCTTCTAATCCCTGGATTCGACAAGTGTTAAGATATAAGCAATAGAATTCAAATTCCTGGTGCGGCGATAGCCCAAGTGATGGGCTACTAAGGCAACAAAGGAAGTGGATCTGTGACTGATGGGAAATCGCTTTGCCGCCCTCCCTCAACTGGCTGGTAGTTAGAAAAAGACAAAGGCAAGAGTTGAGAGTTCAGTGGTGTGAGTCAGATGAAAAAGCAGCGAGAGAGAGAGAGAGATGCTTGCTATGTATTTAGTGGTCAGTTTGCCTGAGTTTGAGTCTGGACTAAGGATTCTGAGCTCCTGTGTTCTGATTCAATACATGATATCCAATCGCAGAACATTTCAGGATTTGGGCCTCTGCCATTGGCCCTTAAACTCTGAGTCATGATTCGCAGCTTGGAAGTTTAGACAGCCAATCATGTTGGGAGTGGGAATGGCCCAGGCCTTCAGAAATGTATATTAGCAGTTGCTTTGCCCCTGTTATCCAGTTATGTAGTTCAATCAATGTTCTTGCTGTTATCATTGTGTCTTGCCTCAAGGGAACCCACCTACACTTCACTGGCGATGAAGGTGGGATGCTAGGCTAGGTATGCAACCCTGGCTAGCTTCCACAAGCTGAAATGACTGCTGAAGAACTGTCGCCTCAGCTGAGCTGAAATCACTGACTGCAACCACAAGGCAGATCACACAGAGTGGACGTCAGGGCCACCCAGGGCCACATCGAGGAATTTGATGTCATGGTTCCAGGGAAATGGGACTCCTACGCCACCCTGCTTGAGTCCTTCCTCGCAGCCAACAAGGTGACTGACCCCGAACTGAAGCAGGCCACAGTGTTCAGTGTGTGGGGGCCTGCTATGTTCGAGATTGCCCAGGCTCTGGTGGCCCCAGCCAAGCTGAGCAATATGACGTTCAATGTGATAATGCTGATTTGCTCCCCAGCCATCAGAGATTGCCTGCCGACATGCCTTCTACAAACACAGACCACCGAATACATAACAACGCTTATTTTCAATGCAGTGAAATCAACAATGCATGTTTGCTAGGTAGGCACATGATAGGAGCTGAAGTTCACAGAGTTTTTCTGTAAGTTTGCTAGAGAGGACATGGAGACCCACTCTCACTGTCCTCAGTGACTAGGAAAGGCCATATGTATATGTAACGACAATGGCCTTGGCAACCAAGACCCTTCCTGTAAACCCCTCTAACTCTTGAGAGTCTTCTAAAACAATAAGAGAGAGGTCCTTTCCAGCCTTTAACCGTGACCAGGTACGCTTTTATTCCTGAGCTATATGAGAAACTCCCCCTTGTGTCCAGTAACAGGGGTCTAACCTCTATAGAACCCCTACTGCCAAGCTTGCCTCTTCCCTGAGGTAACTTAGTGACAACCTGGGTCGTTTCTCCCTTTTTAGCCCTCTCAGCGACCTTTGTACTCACTACCTTTCCATTCTTTATTGAGGGAAAGTATAGTCTTTTAAAGGGTATCCCCCACCTGGGCCTTTCATGTACTTTGGCTGGACAGTAATTCAGACGACTTTCAAGTTTGGCACTTTAAAGATGTAACTTCTTTGTTGTCAGGCTTAGCGTGTACAGACTTAATTTTCAGAGTAAATATCTTTGTTTTTATACATATAACCAATAACAATACATCTCCCTAACCTATTCCTACTCCCTCAGCTTCTTCTCCTACACCACCCCACACTCCCTCTTCCAAACCCCTTCTCAACTGAATAAACGGCTGCCCATCCTCCTCCAACAGTCAGCCGCCCCCCCTCATGGAATGTATTTTGAAGAGACAGGAGTAGAAATAACATTTGTTATTTGCACTGGATGAAGCAGACATCTATTTCATGCTTGGGTGTGTTGGCGCACAAGTACTAAAATGCCTCCTTTTGAAGAAGCCCTTAACTAATCTGTGCAATAACACTTCTTCATCAAGAGGACACTCCACCAGAAGCAAAAACTAGGCTGAGGAGGTAGCAAGGCCAACACAATAATCCCTCTCCCAACAAATACTGAGTATGATGTAACCAGAGCTAAGGACCTTGAAGTCTTCTTGACTTCAATGGGTCTAGTCAAGCACAAACCTAACTCTCTCATTGGAACCTGTGTGGAAAGTGCTTGTGAAATGATGTTGGCTGGATTGCCATGGCCTTTGCTTGCAATGACAACTGCTTAAGGTCTTCTTAATCACCTCTGCATTTTCAGAGCCTTAGAAATTGTCTTAGCTATAAGGTTACAGCAGTTTTCAAAATAGTTCAGCTTCATCAGGGGCCCCACAAGTTCTACTGTTAAGAGAGAAGGGGGGAGGAATGTTCTCTATCCATTTTCTCTAGGTCATGCATAATTTTATAAACTTCCACCATGTTACCCCTTACTCGCCTTTTCTCTAAACTATTCCAATGTGAGGTATTAGTGTAACTCCTGAGTTAACTTAATATGTGGGTCTCTTTCATCCACTCCAAAAGTGTAAAAATAAAAATGGAATTTTCAGCATAGGAGGGCATCTTATACACTCATTTATCCAAGTGCCCTGGCTGAGATAAACAAATGGTTACAGAAATTAAAATGAGAGATAAATGGGACTGATATTTCCAGAAAGCCAGAATGATGTGCAGTGTTGTTGTTGTTGTTGTTGTTCAGTCGTTCAGTCGTGTCCGACTCTTCGTGACCCCATGGACCAAGGCACGCCAGGCACACCTATCCTCCACTGCCTCTCGCAGTTTGGCCAAACTCATGCTAGTAGCTTCGAGAACACTGTCCAACCATCTCGTCCTCTGTCGTCCCCTTCTCCTTGTGCCCTCCATCTTTCCCAACATCAGGGTCTTTTCTAGGGAGTCTTCTCTTCTCATGAGGTGGCCAAAGTACTGGAGTCTCAACTTCAGGATCTGTCCTTCTAGTGAGCACTCAGGGCTGATTTCTTTAAGAATGGATAGGTTTGATCTTCTTGCAGTCCATGGGACTCTCAAGAGTCTCCTCCAGCACCATAATTCAAAAGCATCAATTCTTCGGCGATCAGCCTTCTTTATGGTCCAGCTCTCACTTCCGTACATTACTACTGGGAAAACCATAGCTTTAACTATACGGACCTTGTGCAGTGTTACTTTCAGTTAAAGGTAAAGGGACCCCTGACCGTTAGGTCCAGTCGCTGACGACTCTGGGGTTGCGGCGCTCATCTCGCTTTATTGGCCAAGGGAGCCAATAAAGTCATGTGGCCAGCTTGACCAAGCCACTTCTGGAGAACCACAGCAGCACACGGAAACGCCGTTTACCTTCCCGCCGGAGCGGTACCTATTTATCTACTTGCACTGCATGCTTTCGAACTGCTAGGTTGGCAGGATCAGGGACCGAGCAACGGGAGCTCACCCCATCGCGGGGATTCGAACTGCCGACCTTCCAATTGTCAAGCACATTCTAGTATACATATTAAAGAAGAAGGGTGTTCTATGGCGCTGTCAGTGGCACCCCCTGAAATAATCGGCTTTTAAAAAACAACCTCTCACTTTTATTATTGGTGGGTGGTTTTTTTTAGGGTTAACATCCTTTGTGGAAGCAGGGGGCACTGCTGTGCAAGCAGAGCACCCTTCAGTGATACACACATCCCCATATACTTCATAGAGAGGATAGCATTGGACCCAGAGAATTGCCTCTTTCTCTGTAGAGAGTGGGGAAGCCTCTGAGCAGAGGAACTCCACATATCCATTGTAGCAAACAGGAAGTACTGGAATGCAACCTGTAAAGTTAAAGAAGTCCCACTGTGAAGGGCACAACCTTGTTACTGAGCTATGAGCAACAGACATCATTAGATTATAATATTGTGGTTATGATTTGATAGATGGAAGATAGGGTGCAGCAGAAGGGGGGGGGACAACAACTCCATGGGTAAAAAGGGTGGGAAGTCGGCAAAAATAAGAGAGAAGACGAAATTGCATTTTGACTGTATACGTTAAAAATGCTGAAACTTAATAAAATATATATTTTTTAAAAAGAAAGTCTTTGTTATTGGAACTACTGTTGTAATTCTTCCATTCCACCTTAAGGGTTGGACATGTGACTTGGGCTGTTCAGTTGGAGTTAACTGCCACTGTGTGTACTTCTGATGATGATAACGTCTAATCCTTTACCTCAGGTTTTGTCCTGCTGTTTTGTTTAATAAAGATGCTTGTTTAAAACGTTCATACAAGCCTCTGTTATGCCAACTTCTGCTGCGTAAAGAAATCTGAAGGTGTGCCTAGCTGTCTGAAGACTAGGCCCATGATTTCTGCTGCTCCAGGGACTGAAACTCAAACGCCAGTTGTTAGGTGTTACTGAGTGAGCTAACTGGGAGGGCATGCCAGTTGCTCTGGTCTACCTGGATTATCAATAACAACTACTCCCCACAATAATAATTTATTGAACAAGGAATCTCAGGATTGTAAACTCATCCCCATCAGGTGTAATTTGCCAGTAACTTTGTTCAAGGACTTGGAAGTCTTAAATCACTCAGGTCGCTTATCCAGATAGATAAATGGGATAATACATTATCTTTGAGTTCTAATCATCTGCCTTGCATGCTCCAGGTTTCCACCTTCAAGTTCACTGCACTGCAGTTGAGACCCTGGCATTTAAGTTCTAAAAAGAGAGGTGCTGAGTTAGTTGGCCAGCCAGTCTAGCAGGCTATGCCTTCTGATTGGGAAACTCTGCTCCCTAAACCCAAATATTATGGGGAGAAAAGAGGCTGCAATTACCTATAGGAAAAAAGTATTCCGCATGTAATCAGTCTACTGTTATTACCTGGTTCTGAAAACAGGTTTCAAGGCTTAGCCTCAGTGGCATCTGGTCGAAACGAAGCCGGAGGTTTTTCCTGTATGTCTAACACCTCTCCCATTAAGTCAGGAAGTGGGAACCTGTTGCCCCCTGTCCCAATTGTTGGACCCCAATTTCCATCATCACAAACATTTGCCATGGGAGTTGGAGTCTCTCCATACACTGTATGTGTTTCAAGTTGTTTTAATGGGCCTTGGGAAACCTGCACATCTCCTAATAGAATCATCATCCCCAAAATAGGGCTAAACCAATCAATAGCCACAAAGGACTCATCCACACTTCTGGTTGTCTCAGGATTTCTAGACATGGGTCAGAGAAGTTTTTCTTTTTTCCCCTCTTGCCACACTCTCTGGGAAAACCTCTGGCATCAAACCACAGAGGTGCAAAGGTCTTAAATACAATGTTTGTCCTGACCTGCTTTAAACCATAAATGCTCTTATTCAAAAGCATGAAGTTTAATTCTCTCTCTTGGGGCCAAGCCACATAATAAATGTAGGGAATATGTGTGATTGGGTCACCCGACTCCCCCTTTTGCCACTTCAAAGCACCCCATCCTCTTTAAAACAGAACTGGGAGGCATTTAAATTGTTGTTGTTTTATTATTTGTACCCTGCACATCTGACTGTTATCACTGGGTTGCCCAAGCCACTCCGGGCGGCTTCCAGCATATATAAAAACCTAATCAAACATCAAACATTAAGAACTTCCCTATACAGGGCTGTCTTCAGATGTCTTCTAAAGATTGTATAGTTACTTACCTCCTTGACATCTAATCCTTTCTTTTCACCCTGTTTCCCAATCTGCTTTTCCAATCAAAACTGGATGGCTTCCTCCTAGCTCCATGTATCTCCAGTGTATGGATCATGTCAGGTGTGGTTTATCAGGGGCGCAGGTGGTGCTGTGGTCTAAACCACTGAGCCTCTTGGGCTTGCCGATCAGAAGGTCAGCAGTTCAAATCCCTGCGATGGGGTGAGCTCCCGGCTCCTGCCAACCTAGCAGTTTGAAAGCACGCCAGTGCAAGTAGATAAATAGGTACCACTATGGCGGGAAGGTAAACATCATTTCTGTGCGCTCTGGCTTCTGTTATGGTGTTCCATTGCACCAGAAGCGGTTTAGTCATGCTGCCCACATAACCTGGAAAGCTCTCTGTGGACAAAGACCAGCTCCCTCGGCCTGAAAGCAAGATGAGCGTCACAAGCCCATAGTCACCTTTGACTGGACTTAACCATCCAGGGGGCCTTTACCTTTACCTTATTGAACTACGGGAAGAGAGAAATGCTGACACCTAAGCTGTCATAAGCAAAAGTAAGCATTTCTAGCTAGGCATGCATCTGCATAAAACATCTTCTAGCCCATCATTTTTACACCTTTGCAGATTGTGGTCTTAATATTTTAAACAATGGCATATTGTTCCTCCAGATGGCTTTAGTGCTAACGCACTGGAAGTCTTGTGCTTTTGTTTATAGGCAGTCAGATTCTTGGTTCTGCCCACAGGCAAGTCATTAACTCAATGCAGCTTCCCATCTGCAGAATGAGAAGCAGAAATGACCTCTCTGTTTCCACAGATGATGCCCTGGCTCCTTATGCATGCAGAAACAGGCTACCACAACCTGCTGCTCAAGCCCCATCACAAGAAAACTACATCCAGCAAGAGAGCCCAGTATCTACCCACCAAACATGTGCAGAAGGAGGGGAGAGCAATACAGCAGCCTTCTCATACAAATCAGCACCATTGCTGATGATTTGACTGGTCTCCCATGTGTGCCATCCTCGGTCCTGGTGGGGGAATCATCATCATCCATTTATTAATCACCTGCTAAACAGCCACCTCAAGGCGATTTACACATAAGATCATTAAAAGCAGTCAAAAACAGCAGATTCAAAACTCCAAGAACTACACACTTGTCTACTGGTAGGTGGGTGCACTGCAGCCCACTGCTCCATGCAAGCAGAGCTTTGTGCGGTTGATATCTGCTTGTAAGAAGAAGAAGAAGAAGATCTTAATTTGTTGTGAGTTTTTAAATACATATATATATTATGACTTTGTTAGCTACTTGGAGCTGTTTATGTGAAGAGTGTCACATACTCTTCACATTGGCTCACAGTGCATTTCTGAGCACAATTCCAAGTGTTGGTGCTGACATTTAAAGCCCTAAATGGCTCCAGCCCTGTATACCTGAAGGAGCATCTCCACCTCCATCATTCAACCCAGATACTGAGGTCCAGTGCCCAGGGCCTTCTGGCGGTTCCCTCACTGTGAGAAGTGAGGTGACAGGGAACCAGACAGAGGGCCTTCTTGGTAGTGGCTCCCGCTCTGTGGAACACCCTCCCATCAGATGTCAAGGAAATAAACAGCTATTTGACTTTTAGAAGACATCTGAAGGCAGCCCTGTTTAGGGGAGTTTTTTAAGTTTGATGTTTTATCATGTTTTAAATATTCTGTGGGGAGCCAAACAGAGTGGCTGGGGAAACCGAGTCAGATGGGCAGCATACAAATAATAAAATTTGAACCAAGAACAAACTTAGTTGGTCTCTAAGGTGCTACTGGAAGGAATTTATTTATTTTTTATTTATGTTTTAATAAAATTGTTGTTGTTGTTCTACCATTTTAAAATAAACAGCTGGAAGAGAACAAGTTGCCCCCATCCAAGTAAGTGTAGTAGTTTTGATGTTCCAGTGAACAGCAATGGAAGAAAGCAACTTGAAAACACCGTGGGAGGAAACGACCTCGCAGCATTTCAATCTGCTAATGGGAACATGCCCTGTGTCACGACTAACTGTAGCTGGATTGGCATCAAGGGCTGCAAAGCGTAATTGGAAGTGCAGCAGAAGCTGTCAGCAATAATGCTTGCAACCCTGAACTCTTATCTACCATTTCCAAACCAATAATTATTAATTTCAAGATGGACCATTCCCATCATGTTCTTCTAACTTGACTGAAGACATCAGTAAATGGTGCATTATTAGAAGCCCCATGCTATTCTGGAAATTTGGCCATGGGTGATCATTCACCTTTGGGTGTGCATTATTTCCTAGTGTGCATTATTTCCTAGTCCTGTACTGTACTAACTAGAAGGGGCAAGGAGACAATAATAGATTGATAAAACAAGGGGGGTATATTCAGATTACTTCCTCCAACAGGGGCTGACTTTTTACAATTAAAAATAATAATTGGTACACAGCAGGCAGAAATCAACATTTTGTTGGCATGGAGATGCAGCGTTAAACAAGCTTCAGCTGGTTGAATTTCTGCTTGTCAAACAGCTGTTAAAGGCACAGAACCCATCCACCCACCCCAGCCTTCAAGAGTCTCAAGTTCAACTCTTCCTTTCAAAAGAGGGTCTCCCATGCATCAACCCATATCTGCAACGTATATGAAAATTCCCAAACGCTTCGCAAAACAAGCAGAGACCAGTTTAAAACAAGTAAGCTACGATTCTCCCACACACATACCAGAAGGAGGGAGGAGGAGGAAATCAAGGGTGAGAGCTAATCTGGTGTTGAACATTATTTTTAGACTCCAAGTGTGGTGACCACCTAGAAAACATTTCCAGCTGGATCTATTTGCATTCTAACTGCATATTCTGGAGAGCACCCCTGCCTTAAGAGGGTCTCTCATGCAGCTTAACAGAGGGTTAGTATATGTGTGCTTGTAGCTGCCCTGCCATTTGACAAGCTTTCCCAAACTTGGGTCTCCAGCTGTTTTTGGACTACAACTCCCATCATCCCTAGCTAGCAGGACCAGTGGTCAGGGATGATGGGAAGTGTAGTCCAAAACCAGTTGAGGACCCAAGTTTGGGGAACCCCGATTTACAGGAATAGGGGCGGTTTCTCTGCATGCCACTTCAAAACCATGACACCAATCCACACATGCATGAGCAACCACTTGAAGACATATGACTTGCATTTTGAACGTGTGAATGACCCCCGCTGAAAATGAATGTGTTTCAGGGTGTGTGAAAACTCTGCCTTGGGCATGGATTTGTGATGGCCTCTTAGCGTGTCTTGCAATCAGTGAATGATAAACATGTGGTGGGAAGATGGACATCCACCTTTGCTTGGTCTTCCTAGCTAATGACCCACAAGAATGGCACCACTCCATGGACCACCACTTTGAGTAACACCATAATAGACCATATGTGAACCGAGTGATTTTACCCATTTACTAAACAGATGCTCTTGTATTTACATGGCCTATTTTACACATTCTTCTGATTCTGCCCACCCCCCACCCCCTGGCAAGTTACATACCAGGATTTTGTACCAACCGAACACTGAAACTATTTCATATCTGCCCCCACTCTCATTTTAATTTATTATTATTATTATTATTATTATTATTATTATTATTATTATTATTATTTATACTGGAGAGCCAGTGTGGTGTAGTGGTTAAGAGCGGTGGACTCGTAATCTGGTGAACCGGGTTCGCTTCCCCGCTCCTCCACATGCAGCTGCTGGGTGACCTTGGGCTAGTCACACTTCTCTGAAGTCTCTCAGCCCCACTCACCTCACAGAGTGTTTGTTGTGGGGGAGGAAGGGAAAGGAGAATGTTAGCCGCTTTGAGACTCCTTCGGGTAGTGATAAAGCGGGATATCAAATCCAAACTCTTCTCTTCTCTTCTATACCCCACCCATCTGGCTGGGTTTCCCCAATCACTCTGAACAGCTCCCCAAAGAATATTTAAAACACGGTAAAACATCAAAAACTTCCCTAAACAGGGCTGCCTTCAGATGTCTTCTAAAAGTCAAATAGTTGTTCATTTCCTTGACATCTGATGGGAGGGCTTTCCACAGGGCGGGCGCCACTACCGAGAAGGCCCTCTGTCTGTTTCCCTGTAACTTCAGTTCTCACAGTGAGGGAACTGCCAGAAGGCCCTCAGAGCTTGACCTCAGTGTCCAAGCTGAAAGATTTTTTCTTTCTTTTGGCATTTTGCCAAAAGTTATCCATTGCCCATTTCACTCCCCCCCCAAAGGCTGAATTTTTAAAAGGATAAGGTTCCTGAAGGATAAGAGTTTCTCATGTAAAAAATTATATTTGTGATAGATAAAGATACAGAGAGCTGACAGAGAGAAGAAGATGAAGCCTATATGAGAGGCAGGTTTTTTCTCAGCGTGGGAGACTGAGGAAGGCAAAACTCTCTTGGGTGGGAAGTGGGATACTTCAGCTCTCTGAATTTGTGAAGGTAAAATAGTGACCGAGGGCTACATAGATATATTTATAATTTTGTGTTTTATGAGAATCATATGAAGGTTATTATTAATGTACCGAACTTCTTTTTTTTTCTCTAGTTTTTTTTCTGTTTAATATACTGTTTATTGTTTTTCTTTTTTGTTTAATTCGAATTTTATGGTATATTAGGTTGAAAACCTTTAATAAAATTGATTTTTGTTTTTTTAAGGATAGAGTTTCTGATGCCTGCTAAGAAAACATGTGTTTAGGCTAGCCTCCATGAACCTTTGATTTTATTTGTTTTTAACTTCAAGATTTATTATTATTATTATTATTAAGCAGCATATAAACACAGTTAAATAAATAAAACAAAGGGCTAACTCATTTGATCTTGAAGCAGTGCAGAGAGAAAATGAGCTGCTTAAGAGGGCCACTTACCCTATTAAGCTACATAACCCCGTTAGCTTAACAGATCTTTGAATAAGACTGGATCACCATAGTCAAGAGTCAGCTCAGAGCAGCTCCTTAATTAGCAAGAAACAGCTTTGCACTGATTTTGCGACCGTGAAAGTGCCTTTTGCTTGTTAGGCTCTAAAAACCAACAGTCCAGGAGGCAGCAGAATCCACAACAGTTTGTCTTGTGAGCCACAAAATTTCAATCACCCAAAGGGAAACATAAAGGTACAATTATGAGGGATCTACCGTAGTTAACAGATTACTTTCTCGGGGTGCAACTGGATTGTTCCAGCAGAAATGCATTTAGGTTTTAAGCAGCATCAGCTAAAAGGACCCCACATATCCTATATAATAAAGTGCCTGTGTCCGTGCGTACGTTCTGTGTGTCAGTGGAAATGCGCTACTGCGCATGTCCCTGTCCCACACGGATGCAGGGATTGGAGGGGGCGGAGAGGGGGCGTGTCCGAGAGGCAGCGGCGGCACACGCGCGTTGTCAGTTGCGCCAGCGCCGCTGCCTCGCACAGACGCAGAGGGCCGCCCCATCCTCGTCGCCGCCGCTACAGCCGCCCCCGGGGAAAAATAAGAAGGGGGAGGGAGCCCCTCTCCACCCCCCAGCGGCCGCTGTTCTGCCTCCTCCTGCCTCCTCCTCCTCTAGCACCCGTTATTGAACGGGCTAACTTCCACTAGTATGTATGTATGTGTGTATGTATATATATATATATATGGCAGGAAAGAAAGAAGCCTTCACCAGTTATTGCCTTCCAAGGCTGCAATAACCTTATTGATTCCTATGAAGCGACAGACTGAAGTTTCTTTTTGTATCACCATAGAGTTATATTCACTGACCGTATTTGACAGATAATAAAGGCAGAGATTTATTTTTTAAAAACATCTAGTTTAGTAAATGATTCCCTGAATAGCTTAAGTTTATGGTCACCCTCTAGATAAGGTTTGAAAATGAAATATTTTAAAACAAGCAATCTTAAAATTTTACTGATATGACTTTAAAAAAAATAAAATTAATCCCATTAATAAGAAAGCCTTGTAAGGATTTCCAGTGGCACTGAAACCTTACTTTAAAATGGGAAATTCAAATTCAAGGAGCTGCCATATCTAGAAATTGCAAATTTAGAGCACGATCATTCTCTTAGTGTTACTTTCTTAAAAGAAATAAAATTCAACAAAATATAATTTAATCAACTAACCAACCTAAGGCATGATCCAGCCAAAGTTAAACATCTTACAAGTTTCATTTCAGTGGGAAACATTTAGCATGCGCTGAACTCCCCCTGTTGAGATAAATGGAATTATTTTTATTTTTATTTATAACCTGCCTTTTCCCCTGACAGGGGATGCTTATCTTACTGCTCAATTCACAATGCTTAGGGACGCGGGTGGCACTGTGGTCTAAACCACAGAGACTAGGGCTTGCCGATCAGAAGATCAGCGGTTCGAATCCCCACAACGGGGTGAGCTCCCGTTGCTCAGTCCCTGCTCCTGCCAACCTAGCAGTTCGAAAGCACGTCAAAGTGCAAGTAGATAAATAGGTACCGCTCCGGCGGAAAGGTAAACGGCGTTTCCGTGTGCTGCTCTGGTTCGCCAGAAGCAGCTTAGTCATGCTGGCCACGTGACCTGGAAGCTGTACGCTGGCTCCCTCGACCAGTAAAGCAAGATGAGCGCTGCAACCCCAGAGTCATCCATGACTGGACCTAATGGTCAGGGGTCCCTTTACCTTTGCCTGACTGAGTCAGCAATCCAATTTTTTGCTCTCCTGAATAATCCAGTTCCTTGTTTTGCAAGTGGCCAGGGAGACATGTAGAGGGCCTGAATAATCAAACAATCATTTGGAAAAACCAACACCCAACACCCTCCCTTCTCCCCACACACTATGGCTGACATATTATTTCTAAGCTAAAGGCCATTACGTTTGGTGTGCAGGGAACCCTTCCCCAAATCCTTGTTATGCCCTTGCAGAAGTGATTCACTGCCCTCTCCAAGTGTCCTAGCTGGCGATGACTAGGCCATGCAGTGCCAGCAGTGGTGGCCAGATCTTGCACCCATAAAGCATGAGACTTGTCATTTCAGGGTTGTGAGTTCGAGTCCCACATTGGGCAAAAGGTTCCTGCATTGCAGGGGGTTGGACTAGATGAGCCTTGTGGTCCCTTCCAACTCTACCATTCTACGATTCTACGATCCATTGCAACATTGCTCCCAACTTAAGCACTTTCCTTCCACCCCATGGAATGAATGGTAGCAATCCATTATATCAATGAGTGGCTTTTTGCTGCTGCTTCTTTTTTTTTGCAGAGGTTGCAATTTGTATCACCAACATCTTTGTGGCATTTATTGACCACACACACACCAACAAACCTGTGGACAAAATGTTGGGATATATGGCAGAAGTGGGGAATCTGTGGTCCCCCACAGCTAGGGCTGGACTCCAACTCATCCCTAGACAGTATGGCCAATAGTCAAGGATGACCAGTTGTAGTTTAACAACATCTGGAGGACCTCATTATTGATATAGTGGCAGCTTCATTGCTTTTTATACAACTCCTGGTGCATGGTCAGAGGGCTTTGTCTGGCTAAGTGAGTCACAAATTGCGCAGGCCAAGGCTAAATGGGGAGATATAGTCCCATTTCAATGCAACAGCTGCATTGCTGCCATCTTGCAATCACTTTCTTAGCTCAAGTACAGGGATTTGGTCATAAAGTGGCGGGACAAGCAAAACTGTGGACAAGCCTCCCCTCTCATGTGTTTTCAAAAAGTAAGCAATGTTGGGCACGATAGCACAAACTCCTAAGTAAGTGGGGATAGAACTGCAGGCTGCTTCCACGCCATACATTTAAAAGATATGACTTCCCCCCAAGAATCGTGGAAACTCACCAAACTACAGTTCCGAGCACCCTTACCAACTCCCAGGATTCCTTGAGGGAAGTCCTGTGCTTTAAGTCATAGTCTCATTCTAGCCATATGCCACAGGACCAAACAAGTCAGTCGTGGGAATCGCCGTGCAAATCTGTTCCATGACAAAGACAGGAGCCAAAGGGATGCTTGGCATACCTGTGTCACATTTCCTATTGTATTTTTCACCATGTGATGAGTGACTTTCAGGGGAACTCTCACAAATGCACAGCTCTCTGTAAGCAATGATTATGTTCTATAACCCAAAAATGACCACAAAGAATGTCAAGCATGCCATCCTACAAAAGCATTCCCTTCTCTGCATTTAAACAGTGCAATATGCAATGGGCACCCAATATTCCTTCTCTTTCCAATTCAAGACTTAGCACGCTGAAACCAATGTTGCCAAGTCTACGCCACCCACACAGAAGGAGGTGGCAGGCAGCAGACATGGGGCAACCCCATATTTTTGTAGAGGTACAAAAATATTTATGGGATAAACCCAATGAAGACTAAACGGGCATGGGATGCTGATTGATTGATTGAGTGGTTCTGGAATGGAGTGGCTGAGAAAGAAAGATGGAAGAAAAGACACAGATATTTAACATTAGAACCACTTAATTGTCTGGATGGGTTACTTCCTAGTGCTGAGCTAGTTTTTAACATGTCCTCAGGTATGGAAGTGAGAGCCACCTATAGAAATCAAGACAGAAATCCAATATTATAATGCAGCTGGGATGGGGTACCAATGTGTCCATACCCCCCCCCTCAAAAAATAAAAACGAAGGGCTAGCCCCACAAAAAAGGCCAGTGACAACTAAGCATGCTCAGTGGACATGGAATGGTGTTGAGGAGGTGGTAAAAGGTCTGGAACTCTCCACCATATCAATATGTTTTTGTAGGGTCCCACTTGAATATATAGCAATATATCCTTGTCCCATTGTTTATGTAGCCAAAATGGTACCGCCCACACATGAGGCTTGGGCTTGCAGAATTACAAACACTCTTTCGTAGAAAAGCCTTCAGAGGTGGAACCCCCCCCCCAAAAAAAAAAAACACAGCAAAATGAGGACTGAGCCATGCTCAGTGGGCATGGAATGCTGATTGACTTGTGTACACTAGATAAAACTGTGTAGAAGAGGGAACATAATGGAAGGAAGGGAACCCTGAAAAGAAGCATTCTGCAATATATCACAGGTTGCATCCAACATGGAGTCAAGTAACTTCTTGCACAAGCAGAATGACTTCCTCTTATGTAGTGGGACATACCCCCTCCTCCTCCCATGAGCCTGCTAAATTTGTTCCAATGGTTCCCCCAACCCTCTGGAGCAGACCTGGGGATATTTCAGGGAATGCACAGGAGGAAGAGAGGGGCAAAGTCCCGTTGTGCAAGCGAAAGTCGTTCCACTTAAGGGAGGAAACTAAACTAAATGGTTTAAGCAGAGATTATGGGGAAATTGAAAGAACCATGGGAGGGGAAAGGAAGGAAGTTGGTGAATGTATTATTACAATGGTGGATATTCGATGGTGGAAATGCACATTTGAAAACTTTAAAATTAAAAATTAAAAGGGGGGGAGTTTGGCACAGCTCATTGATGCAGGTCCCACTTGTTCAAAATGCTAGCAGACTGTGATCCACATCACCACGTAAAACGGCATGCATGAAATGCACAATACACACTTCTGATCCTCACCACATTTACACAAACATTCTTTCCAGCAATTACTTAGACGTTCCACCAGATGATTCCTAGGGCTGAAAGCTGAAACCCTACGAACCTAGCTGGAGAACAGCCTAACATACAGCAAACCCACCACTCTCTATTGGAAAAACGGCAGGCATCTCAATATACCGGCGTGTGGTACTGCAGCAACCTCATGCAATCATACAGATATTTCCACTCAGAGGGAGGAAGGTACTAGACCACTACAAAGCTGAAACAGTTCAATAACTCACAGCATGCATGCTTTCTGTTTCAAGGCCACCTGAGGGATGTAGCTCAGAACATCTGCTGTGCATGCAGATGGCAATCTCCAGCTGGTACAGCAGGGTGATACCCAACTGAAAACCCATCAGAAATCCTGGGGAGCTGTGGCTGTCCCAGTAGACAACACCGATACACAGACCACAGATCCTGCTCAGTAAAAGAGACACCTTCCTATCTTCCTAAAATGATATGGAATGGGAAGGCTTCTGCTTATCTTTATCATAAGATCATTGCTGTCCCCCAGTGGCTGTCATAGAGTTCGAGGGTGAAGCTTGCCAGCCATCTAGTCTAATATCTTGCTTGATGCAGGGCAGCAAGTAGCACAGCATTCCAGCAGATATCTGTCTATCCTCTGTGACATGCAGAATACTTCAGTTTTTGAAGCTATTTAAGCACACAACAGTTATCCCAGGCCATAGCTGGCTCAACCCCAGTTGATGACAGTCACACATTATTGGGGGCAGGAGATAAAGAGTTTTCCCGTTTTCAAGTTTTTGCACACTCATCAGGGAGTAAGGCCTGGTTCACCTGTGCACACTCCGGCAGGAGGTGGCTGAATCCAGTGACAATTGCATGTGTGAGGAGCCATCGCAGAAAGAATGCCAAAATAAAATACTAATCTCTTATTTTGGGCATTATATCTGTATCACCTCAAACGCAAGTGTTTTGATAGTCCTTTCATGTACTCCATTGCCAAAAGCAGCTACGTAGTTTCCATGTCGGCTAAGTAACCGGTGCATCTCTGCTCACTCAAAACTGAAAAACATTTGTGTTGGAGATAGCACAGCGACACATTTTCATATCTGCAATGGCTCATTCGCCCATGCAAGTCAATTGTGTGTTGCTGTCATGAAGCCACACTTGTGTGTGTGTGTGTGTGTGTGTGTGTGTATGAATCAACCAGCTCTGCCCCACTTAACTCCGTGGGATGTGCAGAGGTCGAAAGCTTTTAAAGGAAGAACTCCCACTCTTAGTTTTCTTTTAACAACTTCATCAGACTATATGAAAACCACTTACGCAGACGGCGTTAGACTAATTTTAACCTCTCCCCACAGATGCTCAGTGCTGACCTCTCCCCCCCCCCCCGCCAGCACATCCACTGTTCACTTCTATAACAACAGTCCAGGAAGCCAGCCATTGGGCAACCAATGATACAGTGTTGCAATAAGACTTCCTAGGATGCTTGTTAGTTTCAAAAAGAACCTAGCAATATTGCATAAAAGAGGGAGTGAATGGATTCAGGAATTTCAATGTTCTCTGAGAGAGAGAGAGAGAGAGAGAGAGAGAGCGCATTACTATTATCTTCAAAAATAAAATAAAATACTATCATCATCCGCAAGAGATTTTATCCCTACAAAATATGCAGTTTGGTACTGAATACAATTGGAATGTATGGGACACTGGATCGCAGAATATTTTATTATCTTTCTGTTCCCGGCTTCCTTGTCTGCACCAGAGTGTAATGCTAAACAAACCGTAATAAGGATTTGACAGGGAAACAAATGAATAAGCTTTCCCTCTAGTGTTGGGATACATTCTCCAGCCTTTTAAATGTAACCAAATCAGGTTTGTATACACTGGGTTTGACTTTTGAGCAAACTCAGCCCCAATCTATTTACAGCTTTGTCAACGTGGAACTATAAATAATGAACAGCTATTGTCTGAAATGTACTCACCTCCCTCTGCCTCCCTGTAGAGTATTCTTGTGCAGGCAGAGAAGAATATAGCAACACACAGTGCTAGGACTGTAGTTGTACAACGGCTGGGTAATATGCAGGAGATCAAAGCAGCAGAGGTCCGTAAACCCCTTAAGCATAGTAGGCTGACCGAAGGCAGAGGACTAACCAGCAGAAATTGCCATGTATAGGACCAAAGCACTGGAAGTTTGCCCACTTGGAGCAATGTGCATCAAGTACTACAGTACATATTTTTATTTAGAGAATGGATCTGGCCTCCAGAAAAGCAGGCAAGCCACCAGCTCCCAACTCCTGATACTCAACAGAAAAAGGTCAGTGCTAAGTATTGCAGAGGGCAGCATTAGTGTACAGGGAACACTGCAGAAGCAGATCTGCAGGATTATTCGCAAAGGTAACTAACTGTGCAGAGGGACTGCAACCATGCATTGCAGTCTTATGCATGTTGGTTCAGTGGCCCCACTGTGTTCAATGGGACTTAGTTACAGGAAAGGGCATATAGGCTTGCCAAAAGTATTTTAACACCCTCACTTTCAATGATGAGAGGGTGGCATCAACATTTATGCAGAATCCCGTCATCACAAAACCAGTTGCAGTTTAAGGCCCTGGGTGCATCATTATTTTAAAAAGTCACACACAAACACCCTGCAGTGTGTACTCTAAACATATGTGGAAACTTTGTTCCCTTGCCCAAATCTATGCCGCTCTATTTCATTTCTCACTTGCTTATGGGCTCTCTGTTTTAGGGTACCAATCCAAGGCTCAAATCCTATGCACACTTACCTAGGAGCAAGTCCCATTGGGGCTTCCTTCTAGTAGACATGTCTAGGATTGCACTTTGAACCTTGCTTCTATTGGAACTGTGGGTGATGGTTAAAACTAGATTACCTGCAGGCTCTTTCCATCCCATAGTTGCTGGACTCCCATCAGCCATGACCTGTGGGTCAAGTTTGCTAAGATTTCTGGAAAGCATGACATTGGCTATCCCTGTTGGAGAGGGGGAAGGCATGTAAGGGCCTCAATATAAAAACCCTTTAGACTCCCTGAAGGCCACCTATAGTTTCAGAACATAAAAACGGCCCCGCTGGATTGAGCCAAAAGGTCATCTAATCCAGGAATCTGTTTTTACAATGGCCAGTCAGAACATGCAGGATATGACCACAGTAGCACTATCTTAACTTACAATTACCAGCATCTGGTATTCTGAGGCACCTTGTCTGCAACGCTGAAGGTAGACCATTGAGAGCCAGTGTGGTGTACTGGTCAGAGCGTTGGACTAGGATCTGGGAGACAAGGGTTCAAATCCCCACTCACTGGATGACCTTGGGCCAGTCACTGTCTCTCAGCCTAACCAATCTCAGAGTTGTTGTGGGGGTTAATGGAGGAGGGAAAGAACCACTCACACCACTTTGAGCTCCTTGTGGGCAATAAAGAAACAATAATAGCCTCATTCTTCATTAAAGCATCTTCAAACCAGTAAGTGGAATGGGGTGGATCCTAAAAAGGTAAAGGCATCGAGCTGGTTTCTCTCTGCTCCTCTTCCTTCCCTGTAATTGTAGCACTGGTTGTATGGCTGGCCACCAAGGAAGAACTACAGTGTTCAGCATGAAACAACTCTCGCTCCTTCCCTGCTTGGTCCAATAATCCGACACAGAATGACACCCTTGAAGATCATATTAATTAAACTGGAGTAAATACCACCACTTGGCTCTGTACTCTCACAGTCATTAACACAAATTAGAATCTCTACTTCACCCATGAGCATCCACTAAAAGCAGGAAAGTAAGGGTTGAATTACACCCCTCTTTTAAAAACAAAACAACAATGACTATAGGGTGGTTGATGGTGCTAAAGAGGGTTGAACAAAGGTTAAATAGCAAGTCCCACTGAGTTTGAACCCAGGCTTAGTCACAGATGATTTGAGCATAGGATGACAGCCGTACAGTAGCCTACATATTTGCATATGCTTACTCAAGAGTAAGTCCCACTGTGTTCAATGAGACTCTATGCACGCTTCAGAGCAAATCCCAGTGAGCACAGTGGGGGTTTACTCCTGAGTAAACGCACCATACCCAGAACGGCTCCAAGGTGATTAACTTGGAGGAAAAAACACACACACCTTGAGTCAACCATCAAACCCTAGGAAATCAGCTAAGATAACCAAGGACTCCAGCATCTGCTTATCAATAATAAAATAAGTATATATATATAAATCTCAGTCACCCTTCTCATGGATTAAAGTCAGGAACGCTTTTTTAAAAAAGGGGAGAAAAATCAATTTGAAATTTTATTAAGCACGCTGGGAGCTATGATCAACATCGATAGCCAGGAGTGACTTTGTCCGCATACTTTTGCTAACTGCATCGCTCCTCCCTCCCACCCCCCGCCCGCATCCTCGTCTTCGATAGATATCACTAGTGTGGTCGTGTTAGTCGGAGGCGAACCGAGCCCTGGCCAATGAGAGCGGGAGGAGCGGCGCTGGTTTCGATTGGAATGTTGCCATGGTTTTTCCCCTCGATGGAACAGAACGGAAAGGGAAAGTGGGGCGGGGGAGAGCGAGAGAGAAAGAGGGCGGCCACCCACGTGGCGGGGGAACGAGTCCGGGTGGGGCACGCCGGCCGGACCAGAGCTGGCCTCTCCCTCCTGGGATCCCCACCCACCCAGGCGCCCCTCAGCGCGGCGGGCGCCCCCTTTTCACTCTTTGCCATCCACGATGGCCAGCTCTTTGATCACCCTTAGTTTGCCGCTGGCGTCGATCCTGCGCTTCTCCCTGATTAGGTCCTCGAGGCTCTGGAAGCGCAACGTGTGCACCTGGTTGTCGGCCAGGTGGATCTTGAGATAGTACTGCTGCTCCCGGGGCTGGGAGCCCGAGGGCGGCTGGAGCTCGCCGCCGGCTTTGAACTCCCGTTTGCCGAAGCGGCACCAGGCGGCGAAGCTCTCCGAGTTCGTCCAGCAGATCTCGTGGCTCTTTAAGCCCAGGTGGCCGCAGGCGTTCTGCACCACTAGCTCCGCCACCAGGGGGCGGTAGCGGTACCAGCTACTCACCACCCGGCCCACGTTGCCAGCGGCCGCCTCGTACAAGCTGTCCTGGCGAATCTGGCCCTGGTGCAAGTGGATGATCTGCCCGCTGCCCACATAGACTGCCCAGTGTGGCGGAGGAGGAGGGTGGTCGGACGGCCCCAGGTACAGCAGCTCCAGCAGGTCGCCCGGCTTGCACAAGGCAGGCAGGGCCGCCACCGGGTAGACGCTCAAATCCCCAGCCTGGGGGTCTCCGCTCACCTTGGAGAAGATGCATTCCTGGCCGCGGAAGGCGGAGAACTGGGTCTCGCTCAGCACCAGCTGCGGAGGGTGGTGGTGGTGATGGTGGTGGGTGGGGGTCTCTTGGACTGGGCTGCTGGAGCCTTTCACGCTGTACTTGTCCGGCTGCCCTCCTCGCTCGTCCAGGTCCTCTTCCTCATCCGAGAAGAAGTAAGCCACCCCGACGCGCAGCTCGTCCTTCTCGATGCCAGAGGGGTCCCCGGTCGGCAGCTCGCTGTAATTCAGGTGCGTGATGCGATCCAGTTGATTTCCCATCAATGACAGGGCGAGGCGAGAGCAAGAATCGCCGGATCTGAGCGAGAGAGAGAGAGGGAAAGAGAGGAGTGAGAAAGAAAGAAGAGCCCGCGCGGCAAAGCGACAGGCGCGCACGCTGAAAGGGATCAGGCGGGGTCGCTTCTCCTCCACGCCTCGGCTTCTTCGAGGAGAGACGCCGCTCCCTTTCTCTCGCTTCTCTTTTCCCTAACACACCCACCCGCCTGCCTGCTTCAGCCGCTGCAGGCCTCTCGGAGCGTGCACGAGCGCTCCCGGGGTGGCTCGCAGCAGCTACCCCGCTGCCTGGGCGCTACCCCGCAGCCTCCAGCGGCGCGCTCGATCCTACTTGTCCCCGCGGCGGTGCGCCAAGGCAGCGCTGCTCGGGACAACGATCGGAGGAGGAGGGAAACCAGGCTCGGAGAGTTTCTCCCCTTTGTCTCCGGCGCTCCTTTCCCCGCCTCTCGCTTCCCTCCTCCGAAGCGACTCCTCGGAGGGAGCTTGGCAGCCTCCGCGCTTCCAGTTGCAACAATGTGCAGCTCCTGAACGGGAGAGGCAGCGGCGCTGCCCTTTCCCCCCTTGACTCCCTGACCCCAAGCGATGCCTCGGCCGTGACCTTCCAAGCAGCTTAGCCCCGACGGGGCGGATGCTGGGGAGAAACAAAAGAAGAAAAGAAAAAAGAAATCCGTCCGTCTGCGGTGCTCGCCCTCTGCGTACCCGGAATCGCCCAGATCCTGCCAAAGCCCCCGAACTCCTTTAAAGTCCTCTGGTCGCCATGGGGGCTGCAGCTGGAGGAGTCGCGCCAGGTCTTCCTCCTCCTGGGTACCCGCCGTCCAAGGGTCCCGACTGGCATGCGCGCCCCCGCTCCCTCCTGCGCCCTTTCCCCTGCCCGGTCCTTCTCGGCTCTGGTCTCCCTTCGGTAGCACCGGCGAGTCTAAAGTAGCAGCTGCTCCGGATGCCAAGGCCCGCCCTTGGCCGTGCTCATTGGCTGCTGGGCTCCGCGCGTGGAAAAGTCGAGCCATCCTCCGGAGTGTCAATCATCCACGCGGTAAGGGTGGGATGCCAGACGCCCGCCGTCTGCTCTCCTTCTGCAGCAGCAGCAGCAGCAGCAGCAGCGGGCTTCCCGCCTGGATCTTTGCGCGCCCGGCTAGGGAGGTGAGGGGCTGGCGTGCCTGGTGGTGGCAGCGGCTTGTGGCGAGCCGTTTGTGCTGAGAAGGGAAGCCCCAGCCTCCGCCCCGCCCCCCTCGCCCCTACGCGGTATCCTACTAAATAATGGATCTGCACAATGTCACGACTTGCAGACGCTTGGTTATCAGCCGTTGTGATTTCCCTGCCTCTTTATCATAGATGCTTAGATCTGGGGATGGAGGATCTTTTTCTATGAAACACCTGACACAAAAATTCAAACCCTCAACCAGCTGTTAAATCAGCAAAGGGAAAGCTAATTCCGTATGTGCGTTTGCCAAAATGTATACATTAGATTTAAATGAATGCATCTTTGGGAGGAAGTAGGACGTTTATTGCCCCCATGAGAAAAGCTGTTGGGGGGCCTCCTAGAAAGTGTGTCAGAGATTAGGGGGTTGTAACCCCAATTGCTGCAGAGACAGCATCCTGGCGTCACTTCATCATATGAATGTGAGAACCCGACAATAAGGGTTATAACCCTGGTACATCTCATGCCATTGCAGAATTCTGTCGGTGTACCCATCGCACATTACTCCTGCTATTTGTGCTGTATCCACAGTTTTCTGAGGATAAACAATGGAGATCAAGGATCACAGTTTTGCCCCATTGAATGAAACAGGGTGAACATATATTTGCTCAGTTACTGTGGGGAAATATCTCTGAGGAAGGGAACAGTGGCACTGAGCCCTAGCACACAGGTGTCAAACACAAGGCCCGGGGGCCAAATGCGGCCCGCCAGACCTCGTCATGTGGCCCGTGTAGCCTCCGCCGGCCGCCAGCCTTGCTCCAACTCCTGGGCTGCAGGTTGCCACCACCGCCTCCTCCTCCTCCTGCTTTTGCGGCCTCCCCTCCTTCCCTTCCCCACGCACTTGTTTTTAAAGTTTATTTCACAGAGCCCACTAGGGGCGCTCCGCGTCCTTGCAGCCTCGCTCTCTGGCTCCCTCCCTCCCTCCCTCGCCGGAGCGAGCGAGCGAGCAACTTGCGGCGCTCTTCTTCGGCGCGGCTGAACTTTTCCTCAACTCTTTCGCCGCCTCGGCTGAAGTTCACCAGCGATCCTTCCCCGCCCCCCCTCCCTCCCTCTCTCTCTCGCCGCCACCCCGGCAGACAAACACACAAACAGCGCCGGGCACAGCCAAGCCAAGCCAGGGAGCAGAGCCGGGACTTCTCCCCTCCCCCCCACGCTCCCCGTGTCGGAGGCGTGGAAGTGGGGAGAAAAGAGAGAGGAGAGGAACCCAACGTGCCGCCGCCGCGCACCATCTCTCTCTCTTTCCAGCAAACCAGCCGCGAGGTGGATGGACGTTGGGCAGCTGAGGCTCTCGGGTGCCAGTTCTGCGCCGGGGGCGGGCCGGATCTGTGGGGCCAGTGGCTGACCCCCACCCTCCCTGCCCCTCCACCCAGAGCGGAGCCCTCTCCATCCCACCCCACGGACCCACATCTTTCCCGGACGCCTAGCAGGGCAGAGAAGGGAGCGCGTAACAGAAAGAGCGATTGCACCTACTTGCGGCCAGTTTCCTCGCTCTGCCTTTGGATCGCATTGCTGCCAAATCCCACGGACGTTGCTTGGATGGTTGCTTGGGGTGGGGGGGATATCTGGGGTCGGGGTGGGGGGTGGGGAGGGAAATCAATGGAGGGGCTTTCCCCCCCTTCTCTCTTTCTCTCCGTTTTTCCCACCCTTCCTGCTTCCCCCACTCTTTTCTTTCTCTCTTTCTCACTCACTCTGTTTCTCTCTCTCTCTCCCAACCCCAAAGCTTGCTATCTTCTCCAGCATTGTCAGTTTGGACACCTTCGCACATGTGCAAGGGCGGCTTCTCCCTCTCGCTCTCCTCTCGCTCGCCCTCCCCGCGCAACTCACCCCCCCCTTTCAACATCTCCC
Source organism: Darevskia nairensis (assembly GCA_034642065.1). Lineage (NCBI taxonomy): Eukaryota > Metazoa > Chordata > Lepidosauria > Squamata > Lacertidae > Darevskia > Darevskia nairensis. The sequence goes on from JAWWNI010000277.1 coordinate 861,294, forward strand.
GGGTGCCGCAAAAAAAAAAAAAGTTCGGAGCGATCTTTCACTTTTGGATTTAGGGATCTTGGGCAGAAGATCGCAGGAAAGAGGCTAAGGCGTGAGGCGGGGTGGTGGAGATCTCTCTTTTGCTCGCTTGGGAAAATCTAAGCTAGGGAGAGAAAACCAATTGACATAAGCGCCCATGCAGACTTTTAAGAGAGGGAGGGAGATGCCGGATGATGAGCTGATACGACCTGCGATTTATTAATTGTGGACGGCGATTCTTCTTTGTGCACCCTTGGCCGGTGCACTCCCCCCCAAACACACACACTTTTCTCATCAGCACAACCATTATTTCGCAGGGCGACCCTAGGAATGAGTAAAGCGGCGCTTATGTGCAGTGGACCAACCCGGCTCCCCCATCGCTGCGAGGTGGCCTCAAGGGCGCACCTGGAGGTCCCGGCAGGTGTGCTGCTGCTGCCTCCGCCGTCTGCATGGGGAGCCTCTCTTTTTTCGCAGGTGCAGCCATCGGGGATTTTGCAAAGAGGCAGGTCACCTAGCTTTCCCATACACACACACACACACACACACACACACACACACACACGCTTTTCCTCTCCGCCAACCCAGAATCCTTGAGAAGGAGCTCTAGCAGGGGTGCCAAATTGAGTAAAATAGGAGGGGGGGCGGCTCAGGTAAACCCCCACCCTGCATAATCACAAGATGCAGCTCGCACACACCAACCATTGATTTTAATGGCAATGCCCATCCATTTTGCAGGGGCCCAGCCCCCTCAATATTTTGTATGTTTTTTTAAAAAAATTACTGTCTGTTACCAAAAATCATTTTTCAATAAATTGTACAATAATTGTACATTTGAATATCTACTTGCCATTATTCTGACTATGTTTCTGCTTTCAGAGCTAGTTATTACTTACATTATTACAAAAAACAGTAATAATTGAATGCAGTAACAATAATTTATGATAATAAAGAGTGGACACATAGTCCTACAGATACAACCGGCCCTTTGAGGGTGACCAAACTGCTGATGCGGCCCCCGATGAATTTGAGTTTGACACCCCTGCCCTAGCACATTCTGGCTTCCTCATTCACTTCTGCAGAGAGTCTTCTTGGGCAACCATAGCTTAGTGTGGGTGCCCATGCTTGAGATGGGGAATACTCCTATCTGAAATCTAGAGCCAGTCAGAGTAGGGAATGCTGAGCTGGAGGCACCAGCGATCTGCCTCTGTAGAAAGCCATGTCACTTCTGCTGATCCTTTGGCCTGAACTTTCAGTCCTCACCTGAACCAAAGTTGCATCTGCACACATCCAGCCTCCGCTGTCCTTAATGGTCGCTTTCCTGCTTGTTTGTCTCTGCTTGCTCGCCACAGTATTTCTATTGTAGGCTTCTTGGGGCAGAGGCCATATTGCCATATTGGTAGCAAAAAAACCGGTATCAACGTGTGCCAAGGTATCTCTGCATTACGCCATGTGCTTTGTGGAACGGCCTTGAAGAGGTGAAAGGAATCTCGGCGAGGCGATTCCCATGTCGGTGGACTGCCTGTGGCTGCGATCTTCACACCGCTTTCTTTGGATCACTCCCTCCCTCCCTTTGAAACAGATTAAGCTTCCCTATGGGGGCAAGTTCTTTGAGGACCTCGGCTTGTGTGGCGCCTCGTTTTGCAATTAGTTCCATGTGTCAATTGTTCTCTCTCGTGGCTTTCAGTGGATGGAATGCCTTTGTATGTACTGCTGGCATCTCATCAGGTACTTGCTTCGTTTAGATTACTCTTTTAATTAACTCCGGAACACAAGCGCTGTCGGTTCTTCCCTGGCACCCAGAGCTGCCAAATAAACAGGCTGCATTTCAGCGTTAGAGAGGTTCAAGGTGCGTGCCTATCGCCGCTGAAACAAATGGGCTGCTTAGCCCTTAGATTTTGGCTCCTGTGCGGCCCCCGTTCTCCCATCCCACTGAGTGACTGTTTACTTGGCTTCCCAACTGCAGCCGCCTTCCCAAGATGCGGCACCCACAAGCTGCTAATTAAAAGCAGCGCTCTTATAACCCTAGAAAGAACATCTGACGACAATAGAAGGACACATTCTGCCTGCTATCGGCTTGTTCTGTTTAGATCACAAAGGAGTGAGGAGGAGTACAGTATATAAAACAGGCCCATGTAGTGACTTGCCCAGCCTGCCACTACCCAGCTAATACCGAACCCTAAGCATGGAATTGGAATAAAGAGAGATCCAGCATGTGCCCAAGTTCCCCATTCACTTCAATGGAAGATTGTTTCAAGTTAGTGGCTATCCAGTACCCATTTCTTTGGGAGAAAGCTCTATTGGGTTGTAGCCAATGTTGGTTATACTCAGAGTAAACCTATTGGTGGGATAGCTCAGCCAGTACCGAATGAGACTCTTAATCTCGGGGTTGTGGGTTCAAGCCCCATGTTGGGCAAAAGAGCGTTGCAGGGGGTTGGACTAGATGACCCTCACGCTCCCTTCCAACTCTACAATTCTAAGAATGAATGGACATTACTAACTCAGGTTGAAATTAATTGAAATTAATGGACTTGACTAACTATAATTGCATACAATCCTTTGAATGCTAATGGGGTTACTTTTGAGTAGGCAAATAGGCGTGCCTTTCAAGACCGCAATCCCATACACATTTAAAGGTAAAGGTAAAGGGACCCCTGACCATTAGGTCCAGTCATGAATGACTCTGGGGTTGCGGCACTCATCTTTCTTTACTGGCCGAGGGAGCTGGCGTACAGCTTCCGGGTCATGTGGCCAGCATGACAAAGCCGCTTCTGGTGAACCAGAGCAGTGCACGGAAATGCCGTTTACCTTCCCGCCGGAACGGTACCTATTTATCTACTTGCACTTCGTGCTTTTGAACTGCTAGGTTGGCAGGAGCTGGGACCGAGCAACGGAAGCTCACCCCGTTGCAGGGATTCGAACTGCTTACCTTCTGATTGGCAAGCCCTAGGCTCTGTGGTTTAGACCACAGCGCCACCCATTTCCACATTTACCCTAAAGTAAATCCTCTTGTGCTGAAGAGGGCTTGTTTTAGAGCAGACGTGCATACGGTCACATTGCCAGGGTCTTTCCCAGCCTTAGTCACTGTTGTAGTGATAGGTTTGTCTTCACAGCCACTCTTAATATACAAAGTAGACTCAGGCTTTATAGCTGTAATAGTTAGGGGGTTTTTTGAGGGGGAAAAAGATTAGTCAAATCCTATGGGGCTATAAAAGAATCTCAGGCCTTATAAATGGAAAAGTGAAATAAGATTTAATGTACACCTGAGGATAGGTTGTTTGCATTCAGTATCCACAAACACACCTACTTGCAGTTGATCTTATCTGTTTTATTTATTTATTTGTTACAATTATTTCCCACCTTTTTCCCAAGCAACTCAAGGTGTCGTCTGTGTTCTCCGCCACTCACTATTTTATCCTCCCCAAATCCCTGCATGGCATTCAGCTGACTTTCACTCACCCATTGGAATGAATGCATCTAACCTTGTTGTGTTCATTAATTTCCACCGTCTATGTTGTGTACGGTAAAACTTAGCTGAACTCTGCCTTCCTGTGAGGTCAGTTAGGTTGGGAGACAGTCACTGGTCCAAGAGAACTTCATGGGTGAGCCAGGATTTGAACCCTGGTCTCCCGGGTCAGTTAAGTCTACCAGCTCCATCTGGTATGCTGGCTGAGACCCTACCAGCCCGCAGACTGAGTGGTGCATGCTCTGGTTATCTATCGCTTGGATTACTGCAATGTGCTCTACGTGGGGCTACCTTTGAAGGTGACCCAGAAACTATACAACTAATCCAGAGCATGGCAGCTAGACTGGTGATCGAGAGTGGCCTCCGGGACCATATAACACCTAAAGGATTTTCACTGGCTCTCAGTATGTTTCCGAGCAGAATTCAAAGTGTTGGTGCTGACCTTTAAAGCCCTAAAAGGCCTTGGCCCAGTATACCTGAAGGAGCATCACCACCCCCATCATTCAGTCCAGACACTGAGATCCTCCTCCGAGGGCCTTCTGCTAGTACCTCACTGTGAGAAGCGAAGTTCCAGGGAACCAGGCAGAGGGCCTTCTCGGTAGTGGCGCCCTCCCTGTGGAACACCCTCCCTTCAGATGTCAAGGAGATAAAGAACTACACAACGTTTAGAAGACATCTGAAGGCAGCCCTGTTTCGGAAAGTTTTTAATGCTTGATGTTTTATTGTTTTCTTATTTTCCTGGAAGCTGCCCATAGTGGCTGGGGAAACCCAGCCAGAAGGGTGGGATAATAATAATAATAATAATAATAATAATAATAATAATAATAATGGCTTCTGTGGCAGGGTTTCTAAGGTGCTGGTTATGTCTGCAAGTGTTATATGGCAAGTTTTTATTTTCCCCCTTATACAAAATGTCCCAAATGAATCTCTGCGCCTTAAATGTCTTGTTGAAGACACGAATCCTGAGATCACAATGAAAGTGGCCAAATATTGCGCAGCAGCTATAAAATCTAGGGAACAAGCGCTGTCACTGACACGATCGAGACAAAATGGCGGCCTCTAACCATAACCACAAGCCCGACTTCCAATATACGCATGGCAAATGCTGCAGCACACCTAAATTCATATGTTTTACTCTGACCGGTAAATTTTAATGTGTTCTGTGAAACTTTTTATCTATTGGTCTATGACCATTAAATAAAGAATGAATGAATGTCTGCAAGTGCCCCGCTATGCCTTGGATCACACTGAATAGTCAAATGGGTACCCCTTGCCCTCCAAGGCTCCCATTGCAAGGTGAAAGTACATTCTCTGGATCTGGATTTAAAGATGCCAGGGTCAAAGCTAAGCACATCCTTTACAGAAACAAGAAACCCTGTTCTACCACCACTGTCAGACTGCCTCTGAATACCACTTGCTGGGAATTGCAGGTGGGCAAAGTGCTGTCATATTCATGTCCTGCTTGTGGGGTCCTTGGGCATCTGGTTGGCCCCTGTGAAAACAGGATGCTGGACTAGATGGTCTACTGGTCTGATCCACAGGCTTGTCTTATCCTTGTGGCAAATTGCAAGTGTGGGGTGGGGAGCACGAGTTTAATTCAAAAATAGATAGATAGATGATAGATAGATAGATAGATAGATAGATAGATAGATAGATAGTGGCGTGCTTTGAAGGTATAGCACATTTCCAGATCCAAGAGTCTTACTGGTGAGATGCTGCACATTGAATAGAATCTAAAAGTTGGAGTTCATCGTTTCCAACCACTGCTCAATGCAGGATCTGCAGCGCAGGAAACAACTACAGCATCCCTGAAAAACAGCTGCTCACTTTCTGCTTAGATGCCTCCTGTGCTTCATTCTGACGTGAGGTCTTCCACAATTTTTCCATAACTGTATTCTCCATTTTTTAAGATGCTGCATGGAGGAAGAGCAGACAGTAAAATGATTTGCACTGGAATGTATTCCTGAATTATAAACTAATCTTATTATTACCTGAAAATGTTATTGCAGGGTCTTGCCATGACATCTGTGGCAAAAGCTGAACTGAGATGTTGCTTACCTCTCGTTTTCTGTGGCCACCAGTCCTGCCGATCATTAATCCAATTCTGTTCTCAAGACGCATTAGCACTCCTGCCTTCTTTACTTTCTACACCCACATCTCACGTGCAGGTTATACTTCCCACGTTGATTGATAATCAAAATGGTGATAACATAGCACGCTTTACTAAACAGCTACAAGCAAAAACAAAATGAAATATATTCCTTTCCCTCCCCCTTCTCTCCCAGGAGAGAGGATACTATGAAGAAAGCCACATCAAAAGGAAGAAAATAGATTTAAGGAGAAAGGGGTGCAACTTCATTTCAGCACCCTGTTATCCACCGTGTCTCTCACATAATTTTGATTGCTCAGAAACATATCAGAACCTCCCCCCCCCCCCACCTCCAGAAGTTGCAGAAACTCACACCAATTCCAGATTCAGGCAATGTTTCAGCCCTCTTCCCACTGAACTGCAGTAGCATAGCCCTGTGTTAGTAACTAACAAACATGGCATCCCATTGACTTAAGCCCTTCTCATGCACAGATTCCTATAGAACAGGCCACCAGCAGATATATCTCAAGAGTAAGCTCATCTTTCATTAGGGAACTCCAAGATTCCCTACTCTGACGTTTTGTATGGTGGGCTTTCTTTAAAATAGTATCTCATTTAGTATGGTAGTATATCTTTACTGCCCCAAATCTGAGAGACCTTTACTTCCAATGAGTTTCCAGATCTTCCCAAATCAGGACATATTCAGAAGAAAGGTTTGCCAGCTGAAACCTTCAGGGGAGAGTTACCTTGCAATGACTTTGCTATATTGAAAATAAAGAAGAAAATAGGATAGAGTTATGTAATGGTAGTGCCCTGGTTCTCAGTATTATTTCAAGAAGACATATAGAGTGGGCAAGGAATACCAATAACAGGGGGAAAGATTTCATATTTTTGCAATGTGATAACTGTAAACTATTGTCAAATAATCCACAATATTTAGCAGGAGAGAACAGGACAAAAATCATTTCAGGGTTTCCCCAAGAGTTCCCCACAAACTCAGGCATGCATATACCACCTGCTGATTCATCACAAATTATTAGAACGCTGGCATAATTATAATTATTTTTGCTTTGAAGGAAAAAAATTCAGTGCAAATTCTGGATGAATGGATTTTGTTTTATCTTCTGTTTTCACTCTGTTTTCACTCAAAATACAGATAAACTTCACATTCTTATTGGCATAGAACTGGAGAGGCCAAAGGGCATAAACAGTAGCAGTTTAATGAATTTCTAGCACTCTAAGAAGCCTGCTTTTTAAAAAATAAAGAATAATAAGAAGGTTTAAAACTATGATAATCAGGCCACATCACAAGAATATAGACTTGTAAAACATTACCAGCAACAGAGGGCTTTCCAAACCATCTTTTTAAAAAAGAAATAATTGCCCTGAAGAGCCCCACATTTTTGGGGTACCATTCAGTGTGACTATTACTCATTTTCTCGGCAGACACTCCGTCGTCTTCCAAGCCTGCTTGCCTCATCTTTTCTCAACCTGCAAGGAGAGCGATTTCACTTGGGTGTGTTGGCAGCACAGTTGAAATATCCACATTGGTTTTGCAATGCCAGAGCACACTTTGTAATCTTCCCGAACCTTCAACTTGGCTCAGTCATAAGGTGTGAATGCTAATTTATGGGAAGGTATGGACTAACCAGGAAATCAGGTCACATGATGTACGCAGGTGGCAGTGAGGGGTGGGGAGAGGAAAACCTGTGTTGTGCCTGGGAGGCTTGTGCCAGGAGATCAGGAGATTTGGGTTGCTGTTTAAATTGGGGAAGGGCAAAAGATCTGATTGAAGAAAACTATGGGAAAATTTGGAAAGGAATAAAGAAAGATTTAGATCTATGGGGGAAATTAAAATTATCATTAACAGGGAAAATATCGGTAATAAAAATGAATATATTGCCCAAAATGATGTTTCTTTTTCAGGGGATCCCAATGTTGGGAGGGGGAAAATATTTCAATAATTGGAGAAGAGATTGGAGAAGGATAAAGCATAAAATCCTAATTGATAGGAAAGAAAGAGGAGGCTTTGGAATGCCGGATTTGGAGATATACCATGATGCAGCAGGTTTAATTTGGATAAGAGAGTGGATAGAGTTAAAAGATTTGGATGTTCTAGATTTAGAAGGGATAGGCACGAGATTTGGATGGCATGCATACCTAATGGATGAGAAAGTTAAAGAGCATAAGGCATTTATGGATCACATAATTAGAAAATCTCTATATAAAATATGGTAAATTGGGGAAGGGGAAGAAAACCTCGTCCCTATTTTAAAACCAGCTAAAAATGTGTTGCCGGCTGGAGAAAAAATGATTCGCTGCAACTGGGTGGTGCAGTGTTGGGGGGACTGTATCTGCATAAACATCCCTTGACAGAGCAGGGCTTGCTCCTGCCCACTTTGGATATTTTGTAAACGAACAGATCGTTCAGTCTGGTTTTTGTTTGTTTTTTTTAAAATCCAAAGTAAATCCTCAATACGCCTTTTGTCCTTGCTTGGGAACTTGACAGTAAAGCTGACCCTGGGGCTCCCTACCACTCGTGGAAATGCGAGGCATGAAACATTAGACGAGAATGAAAGAAAGAATTGAGGAACCTGCTGGATCAGGCTGGTGGCCCAACCAGTCCAGTGTCTTGTTATCGCAGTTGCCAACCAGATGTCAAAGGGAAGCTGGGGATGGAAGTATCTGTCAGCTTCAGTTTTTCCCCTTTCACATTTTCCCAATCTTCTTCAACCAAGTTCAGTTCTCCACATTTCTGCAGCAACTGGCTAATTTTTTTTTTTTTTTAAACCCCGTGAAAATTCATCAACATTTAAGTGTGAATTTCTCATACATTTGTAAGCAGTTTTGACTAATGTACACATTTTTGCAAGCAAAACCATGCATGATATTACATTATCTTAATTTTAGTGCACACTTTTATGCATTTTGGTAAACACTGGATGGTTGGAGAACTGCACTTCAAAATTCAGATGAAGTGCGAATTTTGAAGAATGTCTGCTTTTCAATTCTCGTACTGTTTTGAAAAGTGCAAATTTCATAGTTTCAGCTTCAAATGTGGACTGAATTGAATTTAATATTAAATTATTGTTGTTGTTGTTTATTTTGACTCTGGGACCATACAACATTTACAAGATAGACATTATGTGCTTAATTTTTTTTTTTTTTAAGATACATTCCTTCACAAACCCCCACCCCAAACTTTTAAAACACATACAGTCACTCATGTTCTGAAATGTTGATACGGCAATCCAAGTTTAGACTTATTATTTTGAATATGTAAGGTGGAGTAGAGCACATTGAAGTATTCAGAGCTGTACTTCAATCCATTTCTCTGAGCTAAGCAAGTTATCAAAGTGCTTGCGGTTATAGTTCTCTAATCCATTTTTGCAAACCAAGTAGAATATGTAAGTATTAAAAGTCAATGCAACTAGACATCGAGGCTGCTGCTGCTGTCATGGAAAGTCTGGAACTGAGTAGCCACCCTAAACTTCCTTTAGCTTTATGTACTCTGATCATTTTTGAGTCTAGTCAAATGGGCAAGTTTTGTATGGATGAAAAGGATGCTTAGCCTCAAAGCTTTTATCCATTTGGAAATGATTAAAGTAGATGCTGTTATAACTTTCATGAGGTTTAATTGATTGACAGTGCAATCCTACTCATGTCTAGTCAGAAGGAAACCCCATTAATGAGGTTAAAGGTAAAGGGACCCCTGACCATTTGGTCCAGTCGTGTCCGACTCTGGGGTTGCAGTGCTCATCTCACTTTATTGGCCAAGAGCCGGCGTACAGCTTCCAGGTCATGTGGCCAGCATGACAAATCCGCTTCTGGCGAACCAGAGCAGCTCACGGAAACGCCGTTTACCTTCCCGCCGGAGCGGTTCCTATTTATATACTTGCACTTTGACGTGCTTTCGAACTGCTAGGTGGGCAGGAGCTGGGACCGAGCAACGTGAGCTCACCCCGTCGCAGGGATTCGAACTGCCGACCTTCAGCAGCAAGCCCTAGGCTCTGTGGTTTAACCCACAGCACCACCTGGGTCCCTTGTAATGAGGGAATTAATGAGGTTGCTCCTAGGTAAATATGTATCCTTAGTGTTCCAATTCAGTGATAGGCTGTACCATATCAGGCTGCTGTATGGGGATAAAATATTTGAGGGCTCCTTCACGCAAGCCATCTCTTAAGCATGCTAAGCAAGCCCATAAAGGAAAAGGCCCTAAGTAAGCGATTCCTTTCCATGTCATGTTCGTTCTCTGCCTGTGAAGCAGGGAGGGAGAGCATTTAAACATTCCCTTCCCAAATGCAGTTTGAAATAATGCAGCTTACCAAAACTTGGTTTCAGTTCTGATATGAAACCTAGGTCGCATCCATATGGCACATTCAAAGCAATATTTATTAAAGCACTTTAACAATCATGGTTTTCCATAAAGAAGAAGAAGAAGAAGAAGAAGAAGAAGAAGAAGAAGAAGAAGAAGAGTTTGGATTTGATATCCCGCTTTATCACTACCCGAAGGAGTCTCAAAGTGGCTAACATTCTCCTTTCCCTTCCTCCCCCACAACAAACACTCTGTGAGGTGAGTGGGGCTGAGAGACTTCAAAGAAGTGTGACTAGCCCAAGGTCACCCAGCAGCTGCATGTGGAGGAGCGGAGACGCGAACCCGGTTCCCCAGATTATGAGTCCACCGCTCTTAACCACTACACCACACTGGTTCATGAGAATAGTGGTTTGTTAAGGATGCTGGGAATTGTAACTCTGGGAGGGATCTCCTAACAGCTCTCAGCAGTCTTAACAAACTACAATTCCATACACGGTGGCGTAGTGTGTGGGGATCCACAAGGGCAGTTGCTGCAGGTGTAAAATTGTTAGGGGGTGCAAAATTTCAATACCCGGTGCTGCCTCAATACAGCTTCTGTTGCTGGGCTCCGTTGAAAGCAACTTCTCCATGTGAACCAGGAAGTGACCTCTCCAGACAACGGAGCAACTCTTTTTTCCTTATCTGTGTGGCTGTGCAGAGGGAAACGGCGTTGAAATGTGCATGCGTACTCCATCCGTTTCCCTCCCTCCCACCTACCCTCTGAGCGGTCCCGGGCACCAGCAACTCACGCTACACCACTGACCCCAACTGTCCTGATTAAACTAGGACATCCCATTTTGAGGGGCTGTGCTCTTGCATGGGTCACATGACTTGCACAGGTGTACATCCTGGAAGATGCGCATCCCGGTTTCCAGCCTCTTGTTGGAAGGTTTGCTGTTCCTAGGATTCTCGGGGGGGGGGATGGGGGAGAGACATGACATAGTGCTTTAAATACTTGGTGTGATTGTGGCTTTATTCTCTATGAATGTGCCTAAAGTTCTCTTAAGGCCATCTAAGATACAAACAGCCCCAAACTCTCCTCTACATTGTTGGCTTACATTGGCTTGGCAATGAGATGAGCTGTTCCAAAACACACACATTCAATCAGTCAGGAAACAGTTCTGTTGATTCCCTAAGCACTTCAAATTTCTGGCTTTTCCTGGGGCAGTCCTTCAAACCAGCGCTCTAGGGAAACCCATGAAGATGTTTCTCTTGTGCTTTGCCTAGGGGCCTACTTGGAAGAGCTATCCCTGGTAAAATCACTACTGTGTTTTATGGTACAACATGACAACCCAAACAACAACGTCTCAGGATGAAACTCAATCATTGTCTTAATAAAATGGATATTATAAACATGCAAGTATTCATAAAGCTTATATTTGTATACTAGTGTATGGAATGGAACACATTTTTGATACTTGGTGCTCAGGTGATTATTTTTTTTAGAGTTACCACTAAAGAAAGGCTTTTTATTTCCCACCAAAACATGCTGAATTGCTGTATCCCATAACTTTCAATATTTCTCCAATGAAAATGAGACATCCTATTCAACAACTATTGCTATTGCTATTAGGCAGCTTCCAATGTGTATAAAAACATAATAAAACATTAAACATTTAAAAAAAAACTTCCTTGAGATGTCTCCTAAAGGTTGCATAGTTACTTGTCTCCTTGTCTTGGGGGGGTCGCATAATTCCATACCCTCCAACATTTTTCCAATGAAAACAGGAACATCCGAAGGAAAAGTGTGACATTCTGGGATCAAATCAGAAACTGGGACAACTTCTGTAAATCCGGGACTGTCCCTGGAAAATAGGGACACTTTAAGGGTCTAGTATCCCAAGCCCATTACAAATTATGACTTTATAATACTGATACTATCTTGCTTCTTCAATTGCTGTCACTGCCCTCCAATTTTGGGCGGCGGGGTGGGGGTGCATTTCTAAGAAAACATTGCAAGTCCTTGAACTGCACACCTGTCTTCTCAAGACGAATCTGCCTTGTTTAGGACCATGCTGTATATATTTGGATTAACGTCCTATGTTTATGTTATTTTACTGTGAAATGACATTTTGAATAACATTCCAGGTACCAACTGCTGGGAATTGCAGGTGGGGAAAGAACTATTGCACTCCATTTCTGCTTGCGGACTTTCCACGAGTCCCTGACTGACAATGGTGAGAACAGGATGCTAGATCCAGCAGGGATAAAAAAGAGCGAGAGAGCTATGTTTTTATTTTCAGCTCACTACCCCTTTCTACAACAAACATGGCCCCTTCCTATGTCAACCAATGTAATAGATGCATGTCTAAATGCTCACAGATCGGTTTTCAATTTCCTGCTTGATTCTTACTCCTTTGCCACTGCCTCCCCCCCTCCTTTAGGCATGCTGGGTAAAATACCTTTTTGAGTTGCATAAGTCATCGGCTGTTCGTGGATTTTCCTCTTTTGGTGTACTGAGAAGAAGCCCCATTATGCACAATTTTGGCTGAAAAGCTGCAGGCGCCTGAGGTTGCATTGTTGCTCCGTTTGCTGCCTGCTCTGCCTTCTCCTCCTTTTCTGCCTGTAATGGGATCCTTTATTAAATCTTTCCTCTGTAATTGTGTTGCGGCATAATACCCCCAATTTGTAATATGTATGAATTGCCAGCTGCCCTCAAGGACCCTCATGAAAATTGCATGTTTCATATGATATGAATGGGAACTCCCCTCCCACCTTCTTACTTTGAACAGACACTTACTTTCTGGTCCCCAACCCCATCCTTTCATCCATGCCTCTTTGATTTCCTTCCCCCAGCTTACTGTCTCCAAAATCATCTTCTAAATATTATAAATAATAATACGTGATTTTGGATTAAATAACAAGGCAGGGGGGGGGGAATTCCAATCTCGGTGACAGTTGTGTTTCATAAAGCACTCAGAGCTGGGCTTTCAAGGTTTATGATGTTTGCAGAACCTTCCAACTGATTTATTGAGCTGAATTCAATATGAGAGTCATTACTCTTGGTATAACTACCATTTTTGCTGTAATTTGTGCTTTCCTCTTTCAGACAGAGGTCCTTCATGGAGCTAGGTCATCCCAAACTCCTAGCTTTGTCTGAATTAGTTGTCTGGTTGCTTTTCTGGGCAGCTGTGTGCCGACTGCTTCAGGACCGGATCTGTAATCTTGATCTCATGTTCTGAGAGGAAGATAGATATAGGGCATTTTCAGGCATTTGCCTGAGCACATAAATGCTGTATTCTTGGGCAGGAGGCAAGGGAATGGATGCATGTCTTGGCTGGAGTGTCCCTGCATCCACTGCTTAGTTCCTGACCATGGGCGTGCGAGGGGTTGATCTGCAAAGACTCTCTGTGTGCTTGGGTACCCTGGTATCTGGGCAGGGTATCTGTGATCATGCGGAGACTTTTTTTCCCATCTCAAACCTTTATTGGCATGTAGACAACATTCCAAAAGGTTCAGTGCCATAAAATCATTCAGCAAAATCTGCATCTAACAATTAAAATGTTGTTGCATAACATTCACAAATCCTTATTGCTTGTTGCAGAAACCTGGCTATTATCTCCATCCCGGGTAAACGTTAGGAAGGCTACCTTACAGTCATCTGACAGCCATTCCCTGCTAACAACCAACTGATGGATGGACTTAGATCAAATTGTCTGATACAAGGGGCAATGCAAAAGAACACGCACAACTGATTCTATATAATTCTGTCCACAGGGGGTGTAGTCTCTCTTTGAGTGGTATTTTCTGGAATATCCTCTGATGGTAGCACGTTCAGTCTTGCTAGCCAAGCATGGATGCCCTTCATTAATTCAGGTTGGTCAAGTAGTAGAGATACGTTGCCATTGACTGTCCACATCATACCACTCCCAAACTTGCACAGAATGCTATTCCTAATTTGGCTACTCACTCATGTTCAAGGGAATGTGAGTACAGAGCCATTGAAGAGCTTCCTTGCTCATTATGGTCAGGGGCTCACTGTGTATTGTGACACACACAGACCGTGGGCAGATTCCCATCCTTAGATACAGTGTACATATGTTCATGCCGGAACTGACTAAGAATGGCTATCGAGTGGCTATTGAGCTCTATTGACCAACTGAGAATGGCTACTGAGTGGCTATTGAGCTCAGTGTTGTCTACACCAGACTTCATGAACCTGGTGCCCTCCAGATGTTTTGGACTATGACTCCCACCATCCTTGACCATTGGCTACACTGGCTGGAGCCACTAGGAGTTGTTGTTCAATACATCTGGAGGCACCAGGATTGGGAAGGTTTATCTATACTTATTTGGCAGCAGCACTCTGGAGTTTTAAACAGAAAGCCTCCCCAGTTTTACCTGGAGATACCAGGGCGAGAACCTGAGGATGTTTTCAAGCCTAGTTGCAATTTTGGTGGGGTAGGTGAGTTGCAGTTAAAGATGGGAGAACCTGCCAGCTTCCGTTTCTCTAAATTTCCGTTTCTCTAAATTTCTGAAGAAGTGTGCATGCACACGAAAGCTCATACCAATAACAAACTTAGTTGGTCTCTAAGATGCTACTGGAAGGAATCCAGAGTGCCTTAGCAGCTGGATTTTTGTAGAGATTTTTGTAACTCTGGATTTTTGTAGAGTTTACTCCTTTATTCTCCCAAAGATGTCCTGCAAGGCAGTGGGTATGGATTTGTTCCTTGGGTTATGCAATTTGTATGTACATGGCACTTGGTGTGAAGTGCACACATGTTCATTTTGAACACTGAAGCTAAATCACTGAACATTCATAAAATTGCAGAGTTGGCAGGGACCCCAAAAGGAACACCAATCCTACCCCATGCAATGCGGGAATCTCAGCTAAAACATCCCTGACAGGTGGCCATCCAACCTCTGCTTAAAAACCTCCAAGGAAGGAGAGACCACCACCTCCCGAGGGAGACCGTTCCACTGTCGAACAGCTCTTACTAACTTAAGTCTCTATTGTGTAAACAGGAAATAACAATGTTGTGTTTGGGAACCCTGGGATTGCCATACACACACACACACACACACACACACACACACACACACAAACACTGAATATAATACCCATGTACAATGCAAATGGAGACAATCAGGGTATGGATATAGGGTCACAAAAATAGATTGCAACCATGCAGCATGGCTGGAGAGAAACCCATAGCAGCGCTCCAGCACATCTATTTCAGCCGCTCTCGACATGGCCATTATCCCATCTGAAGCTTCTGTGAATTGTTGGAATGTTGATTAATGACCTGAATTGAAATGGTTGCTGGATATAGGACCCAGCAGCATTGACTGATCGCACAAAGGAAATCTTCGCGGGGAGCTTGTCCTTGGCTTGCAACAACGCATCTATGGAGGCCTGCTGAGTCAAGTGACTACATCAAGCAAATGCTGCACTGTCAGTGCAGATCTCGAGTGACTGTGTTGCAGCGTTAGAATGAAATGATGTGATGCTAATACATGTCTGCGGAGGACAGCTTACAAAAGGAAAGGAAACGGAACCACTGCGGTGGGAGAGGCGAGACTGTCAAGAGTTATGTGTAGTTAGGTTTAATCTGG
Source organism: Darevskia nairensis (assembly GCA_034642065.1). NCBI lineage: Eukaryota > Metazoa > Chordata > Lepidosauria > Squamata > Lacertidae > Darevskia > Darevskia nairensis. The sequence goes on from JAWWNI010000277.1 coordinate 876,774, forward strand.
GTTAGAGATAGACTTTCAAAAAAGCTAAGGACCAAATGAATGGTTGAGGGAGGGAATCACCACCCAAGGTGGCAAACAATAAACACATGCTCTGTCATCGGGATGGAACTTTGTGTGGCTCTGTGGAATTCATCGAAAAGAAGTATTGGGAAACAAAAGATGCTGCTTAGGTTTTAAAGGACTCCTGCATCTTGGTTTCCAACATAGCAGCCGTAGGAGTCATCTTCAGCTGATCCCAAAAGGAAGAGTGGTGCATGCATGTGGTGCTGTGGTCTAAACCACTGAGCCTCTTGGGCTTGCTGATCAGAAGGTCAGCAGTTCGAATCCGTGCGACAGGGTGAGCTTCTGTTGCTCTGTCCCAGCTCCTGCCAACCTAGCAGTTCGAAAGCTTGCCAGTGCAAGTAGATAAATAGGTACCGCTGTGGCGGGAAAGTAAACGGTGTTTCTGTGCAATCTGGTTTCTGTCACAGTGTCCTGTTGCGCCAGAAGTGTCTACCCAGACACTGAGGTCCAGCGCCGAGGGCCTTCTGGCGGTTCCCTCACTACGAGAAGCCAAGTTACAGGGAACCAGGCAGAGGGCCTTCTCGGTAGTGGCGCCCGCCCTATGGAAAGCCCTCCCTCCAGATGTCAAAGAGAACAACTACTACCAGACTTTTAGAAGACACCTGAAGCCCTGTTTGGGGAAGCTTTTAATGCTTGATGTTTTATTGTTTTCATATTTTCCTGGAAGCTCCCCAGAGTGGCTGGGGAAACCCAGATGGGTGGGGTATAAATATTATTATTATTATTATTATTATTATTATTATTATTATTATTTCATGATGGCCACATGACCCAGAAAGCTGTCTGTGGACAAAGGCCAGCTCCCTCGGTCTGAAGTGAGATGAGTGCCACAACCCCATAGTCATCTTTGACGACTTAACCGTCCAGGGGTCCTTTACCTTTACCTTTTACCTTACTGGTGCAAAATATTGTGCAATGCCACCTTATGTGTGAGATCCTATCCAACTCAGCAGCCCAATCCATGCTGGAAGGTGTGGTTTAATTATGTCATTTAATCTTTTCATCCCTTTGGGCTTTATTTGTGCCTGTAGCAAAAGGGCAGTGTCAGGATGCTGTCAGCAGCTCCCGGCTGGTTGCCCAGGAAATTATAAAGACAAGGAAAAGTTTCTTGCAGTCCTTTTTTTGTTTCAGTCCTTAAAGAGAGAGGATGTAGAACACAGCCTCTTGGATAATGGTGTCCTGAGTGAATCTCCAATCGCCCCGTCTCTCCCACTTCCTCATTTGTCATCATCATCTATGGGTGCCGCTAAGTGCCCTCTGTCTTTGAGCTGTTTATTCTCCTACTTTTAAGGCTCGCTGGGTTCTTGGAGATGGAGGATCTGGAATGCTTTCTAATGACAACGTGTCAGCCAGGTATTGCTCTGGCTCTCCCATGATTTCCAAACTTTCCCTCTCCTTTTCCTCTGACCTGCGACCTCCCTCAACCCTCTGTTGTATGTAAATCTGTACTGTCTTCCTCTTCCTGCTCCCTGGAAGGGTCAGGTTGGGTAGGTGGTCTCCACCATTCCTCCTCTGCCCAGTCCCTGACAGGCAGACTCCATAATGGGTGTAGCAGGGAGGGGAGTGACTTGCATGTCAGTGTGGTGAGCTGAACCACAGTTTGCACCTGTAATGGAGGCACTCTGATGACTCCTCTGCTATAGGCACATCCTTTTATAAAACAGTTCATCATTATACTTACCATTTACTGCTTCATGCCAAAGTAGGCTTCTTAGTGGTTTACAAGTAGAAAAAAACCAACACCACAAACAATAAAGTATAGACACCCACAGTTAAAACACAAACAGCATTAAAGGATTAGCTTCCGTAATGAAAATGTGCAATAGAATAATCCCATGAGAACAAGAAAGGATTGAAACAAAATACCAATCTTGTACCAATGAATACAGGCCAGTCCTATGCATGTTTACTTGCACTGTGGAGTTCTGCAAGGTTCAATGGGATTTACAATATACCCAAAGAGTAGAGAAACTTTATCTGCAGCATTGGTGTTTTCTAGAACCACAGTCCATTTGCAGGTCACAACCCTTTTAGCTATTTTGTGTCCAGGGCTGTCTTAAGCATATGCGGCGCCAGGGTACAAAGATCCGCCCAGCACTCCCCGGTTGCCCAGTCCCAGGCGCACAGGAGGGCAGATCCGGCCGGCCGCCTCAGCGTCTCGCTGGCTTGGTCGCCCCCGAACTTGTGGCGCAGAGAAGAGCCCGCTGCGGCACTCCAATCGACGGGCGGGCTCTTCCCTGGACTCAACTCTCGGGCCCCGGACTCTCGGCCTGGTGCCCCTGAGAGCCTGGCTCCTGGGTGCCCCACACCACTAGCGCCTATAGGTAAGACGGCCCTGTTTGTGGCCCTGTTTAAGCCACTGGCTGCAGAGTCAAGGTTACATGTGGCAGCAGTATTGGCTCCGTAAATCGAGTTCACCTATAGGGTGAGCACGTGTTGCGGTTGGGACAGGAAAGCACCTCCTCCTCCTCCCTCTGGTTGACCAAGGGTGGAGTGTACAATTGGCCACAGGTGGGAGTGGGCTAGGTGTTGCTGGGGTAAATTGCATGTAGCAATTTGGTGATGGACAGCCCAGGTCCTATATAACCCCCAGCACGCCAGAGGGACGGCCTCTTGGCTGCGTGTTCGGATTCCCCGCCCTTCCTCTCCCTTTTTTATTAGGCCTCTGTGTTGACCTTGCTTTGCCTGTTATGGGGTCGTCTGCTTCTTGATGGCAGGGGCCTAGTAGGAATTTTGTCCATCTGGCAGATTGGCTTGAGCCAGTGGTTTTTTGCCTACTACATTGCAACTAGTCACAACTTGTAAGGTTGGCGGTTAGGCATTGGTTCATGGATTCATCGGTGAATGGGTGTGGTCGCCCTACAACTGATGATGGTGTGATGGGAATTCCGTTAAAGGAAACCAGGGGGCTTCATATGCTTGTCCGATCCTGGTCAGGAATGCAGGGCCATGCATGAGCCCCTTGGGACCCCTGGGGAGAGGGAGCGCTATGCCCCCAGGCTCCTTAACTCTCCTCAGTATAAATGGTCTCCATAAGTACTGCCCGTGGCAGCTCTGTCCCGTATGGGCAGATAGTCGAACCAATGCCTACGCAACCACTCACGTGATTTGTATTTTAATAAAAGTTGTGGCCAAAAATATGCCAAAAACCCAAACCAAAATTTATGTCTGAAGTGTGAATTATTTTGGGGGGTGGCTTGGTGTCCTCAACACGCAAAACATATTGTTGGGAGCCTTGGCAGGAAGTGATAGTGAAGCACTTGGGTTTGAGTACTTGATTACAACGGCGAGTTTTAATTTGGAACTCCCATGCTTGTGTGTTTCATTGTATTTTAATGCTGCCTCTTTCATCTTTAATTTCACCGAGGGATTCTTCTGCGATGCATTATTAATCCCTGTAACAACACCTTTCCTTTCTTCCTCTTCACAGTTAGACATACACACAGAGAGAGGTCTAGTGGAAAGCATAATGCTACTTTGCACAATTATTCATTTCAGTCTGAAATCTGGGGAACTTCTGTAAAGGAAGCAAGATGAGCAGCCAAACGAGAGCATTTTAAGAACCATTGGAATAAGCAGTAATAACAACAACACACACCCGGCAAATTCATCTTCTTAGATTCCATGGCTGCGTATTTTGCAATGGGATGGCACTGCCAGTCAATCGCTGAGGAGCTTATCTGCAATGGCTGGGCCTGAACGCTCAACATTCTCGGCATGCGTCGTATTTCAACACAAGCTGCCATGGAAAAATATTCCTCTGTCATAAACAGAAATGTGAAGTGCCGTATCTGGACACATTCTGCAGGGATTTGATGAAGATTAAGTAGAGAGCAATTCCAACGAGATGATGAGCTGTAGGAGAGGCAATTAAATGTTCCACTGATTATGGTTAATGGGGCCAATTAGAGAGTGTATTTTGAAATCCAAATGCCCATGCCATTAGGAAGAGAGAGAAGGAAGAGGGGAAGGAAGAAAATAGGGTAAACAAATGGCTGCATGAGGACCATCAATAAAATTGTGTCAGTCTTCCAAAGGCCTTTTGAATCCTTCCTCTTCCCTGTTCGTCACACTCTGCCCCATCTCAGCCAATGCTCAATATTCCTTTGTTTCAATTTTGATGGCTTTCCATCCTCCTTGATGTACAGTGTTCTTCATGGACAGCCCCATTACTATAATGCCAGAGAACTGGCTGTCTCCATAGATATTATGGAACCACAATGTGTATTAATTAGGGTTGTCATATTTCCCCCCCCCCAAAAAAAATGAAAATCCGGATGCAAAAGTGAGGGGTTTTGTTTGTTTTGTATAGATGCAAATTTAGAAATATATCTATATATATATAAATGTTCCCATTGCGTGCGCGGCGGACCCAACCGTGCTCCGTAACTGCTGGACCGAATCGCATCAAATTTAGGACACAGCGTACCATGACCATCAAGGAAGGATCTGGCATAATAAAAATTCAAAAAACCCACACCTAACATACCTAAAATAAAGAAAAAACGCAAAAAAATTTGGCGCACACATTATATGTCATCCTCATCTTCCAATAGAAAGGCTCATCGCAGGGCAGCGTCATATCTCAATGGACTCTTCAGGCCAGGGCCGCAAGGATGTCTGGGAAATAGAGTTCAAAGAAGCGATGGCCTGCCTCTTTCCCTGATAGTCGACTCGGCTTTTAATAGGCTTTTAATAGCCGCAAGGCACGCTGGGAAATGGGGGCAGCTGCCTCTCACAGTTAACTAGGCCGGACCTGCAAGGTGTTGTAAGAATATCAAGGTCTTATCTATATATATAATTGTTCATAAGTGTGCCAAGCAAAACAAGGCCACATGTCTGAAGACAGGCCATAGGCCTGCCTCCATTTTCACTCCCAAACTGACAAACTGTTTCTCTGCAAGGATTGGCTGGGAAACAGGGAAATGTAAATATCTCTTTTGTCAAAGGCACACTGGGAAATGGAGGCCGCTGCCTCTCGCAGTTAACTAGGCCGGACCCGCAAGGCACACTGGGAAATGGAGTCAAGGCGCCCTGTGGGTGAACTAAGCTCTTTCGCCGAAACCGCAAGGCATGCTGGGAAACAGTGGGCTTATTATCCCAACCAACCGCGCGGCGTCAGAGGCCTCCTTCATCGGCTTTTTCTGCCACAGGCCGCAAGAGGGCACCTGAGCGTGTGCAGAGTGCACACGACGCAAGCGGGGGTAGGTGGGGGTTTATTTTGGCTGCGGCTGCTACTGATGGTAATAAGCATAAAATCAGCCACAGCAAGGCGTGGCCGGGCCCGCTAGTATATATATATATATTTAAAGATACATCTCATCATAGTGAGAAGGACTGTGACCAGCTGAACTGTGTGTCTGCCCATTCTGTTGTTTATGGGTAACTTCATGGCCCTTTCTCTCTTTTATTATGGTTCTTTATCTTCAATAGATAGATACAAAGATAAAAGGATAAAAGCACGCATATACACTGCTTCACGCACTGTCTCCTATTGCATTTGGACACACTGAGGTTTTCGTAACTGCATACATTCTAGCTGGCTCTCTTTTTTTTTAACGCCCAATGGATGAAAGGCAACAGCACTGAGAAGGCCTTTTGATAAGGAAGCTCCCCTCACCAGGTTGGGTCACACTCTTTTTTTATTACACATTTGGAATTCTCAATGAAAGCAGTGAGGCTCTTTCAAAAGAACAAACCAAACGCCACTACTCCCGATTATTCTTCCTATATTTGGCATGCCCTCCACTGGAAATTTCCGCTGTCATCGTTTCGGCATTCCAATTAGAGCTTAATATTTAGAGGCCTTTTAAAGAAAAAATATGTTTTTAGTCTACAAATAATTTAATAGTAGCTTTTCTCAGCAATCCAATTATCCCAGAAATGTTTGCATAGTTCTCTGAGAATAGGAATTCAAAGAAAATTAAGCAGCAACCATCGTCTGGAGCCCTCGATATAAATTAAGTAGGGATGTGCAGAACCTCCTTGAGAAATTTTCCTAGTCTTTTGAATTACAGGGTTGTTTATATTCAAAGTACATAGTCATTTATCTACTCTGTTGATTCACCCGAGGTTGGAAAATGCCTGCCCCCCCAAAAAAAAATCACTTCAAAGGTAACCTGGTGAGAGTTTTGGAAGGGTGGGGAACACTTCTGAGAACATTCAATTGCCATCAAAATTATTTTTTCTCTCCTCACATATTTTGCTTTGGGACCTGAAACACATGCTGTGAATTGTTTTGCATAGAAGCTGAACTTTTTGTTGCTTTAACTATAATGAAAGTGATGTCAAAGTTAACAGTAGATAAAGTGGGGTTTCCCAATCCTAATTGTGACCATGGCATGCCTGGTGGGGAGAGTTAATGCTTCCCTTCCTGAAGAGGGTCAGGGTGTGACCCAGGAAGAGGAAATGTGGCCTGGGGAGACTCTTGAGAGGTGGATTGAAAGACTTGGAGGGCCACTTTGGGTTCCTGGGCCTATGGGTGGCACTGTGGTCTAAACCAGAAGGTCGGCTGTTCAAATCCCCACGATGGGGTGAGCTCCCGTTGCTCTGTCCCAGCTCCTGCCAACCTAGCAGTTCGAAAGCACGCCAGTGCAAGTAGATCAAGCGTCCCCAACCTGTGGCCCTCCAGATGTTTTGGCCTACAACTCCCATGATCCCTAGCTAACAGGACCAGCGGTCAGGGATGATGGGAATTGTAGTCCAAAACATCAGGAGGGTCGAAGGTTGGGGATGCCTGAAGTAGATAAATAGGTACTACTGCGGCAGGAAGGTAAACTGCATTTCTGTGCACTCTGGTTTCTGTCACGGTGTCCTGTTGCAGCAGAAACGGTTTAGTCATGCCGGCCACATGACCCGGAAAGCTGTCTGTGGAAAAACACCGGCTCCCTCGGCCTGAAAGCGAGATGAGCGCCGCAATCCCATAGTTGCCTTTTACTGGACTTAACCGTCCAGGGGTCCTTTACCTTTTTTTACCTTTTTTCCTGGACCTGAGGTTCCCTACTCCTTCCTCAGGAAAAATCTCTGTGGCACCTCTAATGCCTCATTGGAACATATTGCTGAAACATTAAACATGAGAACATCAACCACCAGTGCTCCCCTAATGAACTCGGCTGTTGTAAGGATGCAGGGCTACATTGTAAGAGACACATAAAATATACAAGGCACCATGAACATTTAGCAAATGTCTGGCCTATCATCACGCGCAGAAGAGCAGCGATACGGCAAACAATAAGGCCTTCCTCGTTACAAACAATGGCACAGCAGTTTTGCAAGGAGCTCTGTTTATTTTAAGCATAAGAGTCAGTGACAGAGGCTGATATAACTAGTCTAGCAGGCTAATCTGGAATTGCTCTCAGAGGCTCTGTAATTGGTTTACACGAACAGTGCCAAAGACTGTTTTGAAATGTTCTTTCATGCTTTTAATCTCCAGTCTTCAAGTTTTCTCGCCTGCCTTGAAACCTGAAGCAGGATCTAGACTTGTACAGGAATTTGGAGGAGGCAAATGCCAACAGGGGTGGGGAACCGGAGGCCCATGGGCCAAATGTGCCCATCCAACATTCTCCAGATCACACACCCTTCTTTCCAGGCCCATCTAGCTCTACTTTGTACTCTGAATGTTTGTGCCTGGTTGGAATGTATCACTGAGCTCGGACAATGCCTCTGGCTTGTCTGGATGGAGAAGGGTGTATGAGATTACATAGAAACTAGGTTACTATGCAAATATATAATTTTTATTTTTGCCCCACCCACATTTGCCTCAGGCTCCACCCACCACTGACATGCACCCACCACTGACAGGCAGTGCTTGGAAGATTGTCCACAAGGGAAAGCAGCCTGCATTCTGAAAAAGGTTCCTTACCCCAGGTGCACACAGTAATTTTTTTGGCCCTGTTGTCATCTCTGATCAAATAGGTTTCGTAGTTTCTAAAGCACTTCAAAAACCTACAAGGCCTGCTTGGCAGCCTGAGAAGGAATAATGGCTCCAACTAGCTCCCTGAAAATTACAGTATGTATTTGAAGGATGAGTAAGCATGCCTAGGCAGGGTGTAGCATATGTTGCCAGTGCCCAGGGTAGGGCAAGTGTTGCACCACCCAGTGGACTGGGCAGCAGTCAGTCCCTTTGCCAGCCAGTGTCTAATCAGGGGTGTGTGCCTGGGGGGGGGGTCACAGCACTCTGGCCACCCCACTGTGACTAGGGTCTGCTTAAAAACAGAATAATGTTACAGTCATGGGATCACCTATTCTGGGGTGGACTTGAGTAATCTTCCATAATATGGCACCTTGTGACCCCAAATGGATCTTCTCAGTTACGGATCTTCTCAATTGTATGCCCCCTCGTCTCTCTGTGTGGGGGAAACTACCCATACTGCCCTAAATCCAGGACTGAGCTATTGCAGGCTATAATGTGCCCTAAAATGTTTTTCAGAAGGTATGTGAATTCCTGTGGAAACTGACTTGGATGGTAAGTTAAACATTAGCCAAGCAATCCTAAAATAGTTGTAGTGGGCAAGATCCCGAGGTAAAGGAAGTGCCTGTTCTTTAGCTCTGCTGGCTCCCTTCTGCCAGGCTGGAAGATTATATATCCTCAATCTTTCCCCACTCCCACTAACTCCAGTGGAAATAAACTATGCTAGCTCTATTGCTCTGGGCCTATTCTGAGCAGAGGAGGGGTGGTACTGGAAATGTCTCCAGCATCTGGTGGTGTCTCATCTTACAGCCCTTCCAGGGAGCATAGAATCGCTTCCTAAATCTGGAATCCTAAAAAAACCTCTTATTTGGGAACAAGTCCCATTGAACTCAATTAATCATGCATAGGATTGGGCTCCGCTGGGACAGCGCAACAAAATGCAACTCAGAGCAGTTCTATTTTGGAAAAACCCCAAACAGGTGAGGACTATATCTTCTCTTTTCCTCAGGAAAGGAGGGTGCTAGTTCTTCGCAGGAATACGGCATATCATGGTGTCCTCATTGCAATTCAAATGCTTGTGAGAGCAAACATTAAGAATCGAAATCAAAGAGAACACTGTTGCCTATCCTAGTGGTAGTGAGAACCTCTCTCTCTCTCTCTCTCCTGACTAGACTGAAAATGAAGCAGGGCCTCAGCTGCAGCTGGTTTTCTTTGAGTAAGGTTGCCTCAAGCTCAGGACTTGGGAGGATGCTTTAACAAGAGGCTATGAAAGCTACGACTTGCCTGAAGGAGATACCAGTAGTTAGGAGCCTCTCTGACACTCTGCATTGGCCAAATGATGGCAGCGAATCTCCCCAGGGGCTGCAGGAGACACAAGTCAGAAGCCTGTTTTTTCTTTCTCTCTGCGGTTTCATAATTTTCTCTCTAACTTTTTTTTTTTTTACAACAGTAAATAAATATATACAGGTTTCATTTTGATTACCTGACTGTATCCAAAATAACTGGGTTGGTGTCTGGAAGGGGAGGGCATCAGTTCAAGTTTCCAGGGAGTTTTATATATGTGGGGGGGGGGGGATCGAAGAGAGAACATTTGCAGCAAAGTTCAAAGGGCTGCTCTTGGGATTATTTACGATTAAAATGCAATTAAATTAACATATTTTAAGACTGTGGTCAGTTCACATCTTTATACCTTATAATAGTTATCCCAGTTACCAGCACACAATCACCCCCTTAAAAAAAGTATTTAAGGTACTTCAGTATAAAGATGGATTTCTGTGGCCCTTCAGTCGGACTGCTTGAGAGCAGTACATGTGAAAAGGATCTAGGAGTCTTGGTAGACCACAAACTTGACATGAGTCAACAGTGTGATGCAGCAGCTAAAAAAGCCAATGCAATTCCGGGCTGCATCAATAGGAGTATAGCATCTAGATCAAGGGAAGTAATAGTACCACTGTATTCCGCTCTGGTCAGACCTCACCTGGAATACTGTGTCCAGTTCTGGGCACCACAGTTCAAGAAGCATACTGACAAGCTGGAACGTGTCCAGAGGAGGGCAACCAAAATGGTCAAAGGCCTGGAAACGATGCCTTATGAGGAATGGCTTAGGGAGCTGGGTATGTTTAGCCTGGAGAAGAGAAGGTTAAGGGGTGATATGATAGCCATGTTCAAATATATAAAAGGATGTCATATAGAGGAAGGAGAAAAGTTGTTTTCTGCTGCTCCTGAGAAGAGGACACGGAGCAATGGATTCAAACTACAAGAAAGAAAATTCCACCTAAACATTAGAAAGAACTTCCTGACAGTAAGAGCTGTTCGACAGTGGAATTTGCTGCCAAGGAGTGTGGTGGAGTCTCCTTCTTTGGAGGTCTTTAAGCAGAGGCTTGACAGCCACCTGTCAGGAATGCTTTGATGGTGTTTCCTGCTTGGCAGGGGGTTGGACTGGATGGCCCTTGTGGTCTCTTCCAACTCTATGATTCTATGAGTCTATGACTCCATTTCCCATAATACTTGATGATTGGCAATGCTGTCTGGGGCCCATGGGACTTGGGGCACAGCAACATCTGGAGGGTCACTCCATCCCTACTCTAGTAGAAACGCAGTATGTTTTTCTGAATTGCTCCAAGCACCATCTGACAGTCACTCTGGAAGGGCACAGGAAAAACAATAGCTGATGCTACTTCCCATACCAACTTCCTGGAGGTTGACAGTGGTGGTGAGGGAAGTAATCATGTACCGTAGATTGCTAACCCCATGTGATTGCTTCTCAAAGAAACATGAGATCCAGTCATATGGGAATTGCTCCCATTAACATATAAATTGATTCTCCCTAGTAACTGGTGGTAAGGTAAGCCAACATTACTATGGACTGTTATAAAAGGACAGAAGCAAAAGGTGAGAAGTAGTGGCTTGCTAATCCAAGACTAACCCATTTAAAGTGGGGTGCAGGATGTAGTTTTACCTCAGTCCAGAATTGTTCATGCTCATTCTCAACATGTGGCTTTCAATTTAGATTGAGTCTAGATCCAGCCAACCACAAGGATGGGTGGCGTTACTTCGTATATGTTTGAAAACTCTCCCCTTGATTAGATGCATTTTGCTCCCTGAACATGCCCAGGTGAATGAAAAAGGAAGCAATTATTGTGAACTTGATGTATGCCCATCCACAATGTTTCTGGGCAAGTCCCTTTTGCCCAGGCTGCCTACTTCTGTTTTCATCTATTTCCAAATGGACGTGCCGTGGGATAATGCAGAACCAATCTGCAATGAACTTTTAATTTAAGGATGAAACCATTTTCTCAAGAAGTGTGTTTCAGGGGTGAGAAATATGCAAAAGATTCAGTGTATCCCAAACTTGGGTCTCCTGCTGTTTTTGGACTACGACTCCCATCATCCTTAGCTTGCAAGACCAGTGGTCAGGGATGATGGGAATTGTAGTCCAAAAACAGCTGTTCTCATCAATTCTCCAGCTGCACATCAAGCTCTGGTAAGAAGCCATTTGGTTGCTTCCCCACATATGAAATTGCTCCAACCACTTTTGGATTTACTCAGCAGGGGCATGTGGCCCCTTGGAAGATTGTCCACGAGGGCTGAAGACGGTTCTTTAGCTCTGATATGGACCATTGGCCTGATCCAGCAAACCTCCTCTATTCTTCTTCTTCATTTTGTATCAGATTCACATAATTATTTGGAGGTAGCAGGTGTGAGCAGAATAGTGGCAATTCCAACTTTTATCCTTATCAGGCTGTGACTTTAACTTGTGTCCAGATTCTGAATTTGTGTGAAAAGCTTCTGTGAGTACAGAGCAAATGCAGCCAAATGTGGCAGCACTTTGTAGTGAAAAATCAAGATCTGGGGACATCCCGGGGTTAGGATTGCCAACTTTTTAAACTGGCCCCAGTTTCTATGTGTCCGTAAGCAATTTGACCTGCATTAATCAGCAGATGATGATGCTACCTGCTGGTTTCGGCTGAGCAAGTGGCTCTTAAAAACATATGAGCAGGCAACTCCCCATCAGTTGGCAACTTCAGTGGATGGTTCAAAACTGAAACCTCAAGTCCCCAAGCTCATAATTCACAGCCCAAACAGTAAAGTGAGTGACTCGGCCAGCCTTTTCAAAGATTTCCATTTTAATTTCTCTTTTTCATACCGGTAGTACAGCTGCGTTCAGCTCTGAATGCCCTAGTTATATATGTGGAATTGTTCAGCTGAATCTTATGCACTGAATTGCTACCTATTATTGGATATTCTGTTTCAGCTATGGTGTTAGATCTCTCTGGGTTGCTTTGCAACACGAGCTCTGGAAGACTGTCAAATTCACTGTGAAGAACTTGGTGGGAATGATTTAAAGCTCGCTACATGGTCAGGGCATCCCTACTGTTTGGGTCTGTGGGATTTTCCTTACTGTGAAAATCTGTGTGTGGAGTGTGTGGGTGTTTGGGGGGGGGGGAGGGTGTTGCCAGTCGTTTGGATTTAGCAACATCTGGCGAGTCCAGATCTGAAGAGTGATGCAAGCAATCTTGCCTTAAGGTGCTTTCCAGTCTGTTGCCTTGCGAGGTATACGCTCATTCCTCCTTTGCAGCACGTTTTCTACGATCTGTATCACAAAATGCTTCACAGAATTAAATCATTTATTAGATCATGGAGAAAACGTGTGTTTTCAAGCAAGGCTCGAAAAGATAGAGAAGCTGATGAGCCTGCGTTGTTTCTTCGCTGCCCACTTTATAATAATAATAATAATAATAATAATAATTTATTATTTATACCCCGCCCATCTGGCCGGGTCTCCCCAGCCACTCTGGGCGGCCTCCAACAAATATAAAGATACATTAAAATATCACAGATTAAAAACCTCCCTGAACAGGTCATGTGGTTGTTTATTGCTTTAACCTCTGCTGGGAGGGCGTTCCACAGGGCGGGTGCCACCACCGAGAAGGCCCTCTGCCTGGTTCCCTGCAGCTTCGCTTCTCGCAACGAGGGAACCGCCAGAAGGCCCTCGGCGCTGGATCTCAGTGTCCGGGCTGAACGCTGGGGGTGGAGACGCTCCTTCAGGTATACAGGACCGAGGCCGTTTAGGGCTTTAAAGGTCAGCACCAACACTTTGAATTGTGCTCAGAAACGTACTGGGAGCCAATGTAGATCTCTCAGGACCGGTGTTATGTGGTCCCGGCGGCCACTCCCAGTCACCAGTCTAGCTGCCGCATTCTGGATTAATTGCAGTTTCCGGGTCACCTTCAAAGGTAGCCCCACGTAGAGCGCATTGCAGTAGTCCAAACGGGAGATAACTAGAGCATGCACCACTCTGACGAGACAGTCTGCGGGCAGGTAGGGTCTAAGCCTGCGCACCAGATGGAGCTGGTAGACAGCCGCCCTGGACACAGAGTTAACCTGCGCCTCCATGGACAGCTGTGAGTCCAAAATGACTCCCAGGCTGCGCACCTGGTCCTTCAGGGGCACAGTTAACCCATTCAGGACCAGGGAGTCCCCCACACCCGCCCGCCCCCTGTCCCCCAAAAACAGTACTTCTGTCTTGTCAGGATTCAACCTCAATCTATTAGCCGCCATCCATCCTCCAACCGCCTCCAGGCACTCACACAGGACCTTCACCGCCTTCACTGGTTCTGATTTGAAAGAGAGGTAGAGCTGGGTATCATCCGCATACTGATGAACACCCAGCCCAAACCCCCTGATGATCTCTCCCAGCGGCTGCATATAGATATTAAAAAGCATGGGGGAGAGGACGGAACCCTGAGGCACCCCACAAGTGAGAGCCCAGGGGTCTGAACACTCATCCCCCACCACCACTTTCTGAACACGGCCCAGGAGGAAGGAGCGGAACCACTGTATAACAGTGCCCCCAGCTCCCAACCCCTCTAGACGGTCCAGAAGGACGTTATGGTCGATGGTGTCAAAGGCCGCTGAGAGATCCAGCAGGACTAGGAAACAGCTCTCACCTTTGTCCCTAGCCCGCCGGAGATCATCAACCAGCGCGACCAAGGCAGTTTCAATTGCTTTACAATTGCTTGTTTTGCCATTGGCATGGCCAGGCATCTAATATGGTTAATCATATAATTCAGGGGTGGCCAACTCCCAAGAGACTGCAATCTACTCGCAGTGTTTAAAAACTGGCAGTGATCTACCCTCTTTTTGGGGGTTCAGGTCAAAGTTGTTGAGTTTTTCTTAGGGAGGAGGAAAACCCCGTTATTTGGGGGGGTGCAGGACAAAAATGTTTAGCTTTATTAAGGGGAGCCAAAGCTGTTGAAATGAGAGCTGGACCATAAAGAAGGCTGATCACCGAAGAATTGATGCTTTTGAATTATGGTGCTGGAGGAGACTCTTGAGAGTCCCATGGACTGCAAAAAGATCAAACCTATCCATTCTTAAAGAAATCAGCCCTGCGTGCTCACTAGAAGGACAGATCCTGAAGTTGAGGCTCCAGTACTTTGGCCACCTCATGAGAAGAGAAGACTCCCTAGAAAAGACCCTGATGTTGGGAAAGGTTGAGGGCACAAGGAGAAGGGGTCGACAGAGGATGAGATGGTTGGACAGTGTTCTCGAAGCTACTAACATGAGTTTGGCCAAACTGCGAGAGACAGTGAAGGATAGACGTGCCTGGCGTGCTCTGGTTCATGGGGTCACGAAGAGTCGGACACGACTGAATGACTGAACAACAACAAAAGCTGTTGAGCTTCTTTGGGAGGAGCCAGTGATCTACCAGTGAATCTACCACAGGCGTCCAGTGATCTACCGGTAGATCATGATCTACCTGTTGGACGTGCCTGATATATTTGATCCAGGGGAAAGGGCTGGGGCTGGGGCTGGAGTCTGAGTTCAAAACCTTCAGAGCTGATTTCTTGTTCAGCAGCATTTGGCTATGGCCCTAATGCCATGGAGGAAGGAATGCCATGCAGAGCAATGGCAGGAGGAACCAGCTGGAGAACCACCAAGGGAAGAAGGCTCAGAACCTGGGGATTGGTGGTGGGACAATGATGAGTGGTCAGAGGGAGCAGAGAGAGAAGATGAGGAAGAGGAGGTGTTGGAAACTGAAGAGGGAACAGGGCTTAGTGAGCTGGGAAAGTCTGTGGCAGAGAGGACTGCAGAATCAGAGGCAGAAGCTGAAGGAGGGGAGGTTGGGGATCAAGAAGCAAGGATGAGTCCAGCTGGTGAAGAGGAATGTAACAACAAGCTCCCCTCTCTCTGGTTTCCCAGAGCCAGGAGAGGCATGAAGAGATTGGTGAAGTAGTTAGCTTCACTGTGAGAAGTGAAATTACAGGGAACAAGTGAAATTACAGGGAAGCTGAGAAGGACCCTTGCAGAAACGTGTGTGCGTGCAACAGTAGAGGGATGGCTGGAAAGCTTAAAGTCCACTGCCACTACAAGGGAGACAAATTGAAGAAAAGGAAATAGGAATTGGCCCCACCCCATAGCTTGACCAATCACAGCTAGGCATGGCTAGGAGCTAGGTAGAGTCATAGATCTTAAAAGAAAAAAAGTCTTCTTCTTTGGCGATCACTCGTAGCCAAGTAAGATTGTCTTCTATAAACACAGTTTTAACAATGAGTCCGTAAGTGACTGTGGAGGCCAATTCTGGAACCACGCATCCTTCCACAGTGGCAGTGGCGGAGCTTCATGCTCCGGCACTGGGGGGCAGAGAGCAGGTGGGGGCGGGGCTGGTGCATGTCCTGGGGGTGGGGCACACATCCTGGGGGCGGGGCACGCCTCCTGCAGGGGCGGGGCACCCAGTGTGGGTGGGGGGGCAGCCACGATGGCACCCTACCAGGATCGCACTGGCGGGGGTGGTGCGCTCCCCCTGCACTCCTCTTCCTCCAGTGCACAGTTGTGGACATTGGTTTCCAGACAGGAGTTGATCACGGTGAGTGTTTGCCAAGCATGCCTTCCTCTTAGCAAATTTCTCCCTTTCGTCCTGAGTTTGAGTGTCTTCATAGTCCATGACACCTTTGGTAAAGGCTGTTCTCCAATTGGAGCCCTCGCAGGCAAGTGTTTCACAATTGTGTAGACATGCACACTCTGATCAGCTTCCATTCTAACGTCACATGTTCATTTTGGGTTTCTCAGAAGTACAGTGGACCCTCGACTTACGAATGTAATCCGTTCCGACGCAACCGTCGGAACTTGAAAAAAATCGTAAGTTGAGTCCCCATAGGAATGCGTTGGAGAACGCATTCGTAACTTGAAAAAACCGTCGCAAGTCGAAAAAACCCTATCTAAAGCGGCCGTGGCTTCCGATTGGAAGTCGAAAAAATTCAGAAGCGGCGGCCGCTTTGATCCCTCGTAACTCGAAAAATACGGATGTCGGGGCATTCGTAAGTCGAGGGATCACTGTACTAAAAGGCAAGATGCAGGTCAGGGCATACTCTGACTGAAAAAAAGCACTGCCTATTGCACACCTCAGATACTGACATATGCTTCAGCTATTACAATGAGTATTCTGCAGCTTTCCAGTGCTAACAAAAATGATAGTTAGTTGCTATTCTTTTTTTCTCTCAAGACCCCTCCCTTCAAAACTATCATTTCAAACTATTAACTAATATGTTCAATTACAGAATATTTTTTCTTGGGAATTTCAGAGGAGTAAAATCCCCAGGCTGCTACCAATGCAAGTTCTTCCTTCTTTGCAATAAATGGTGTATTAAGAATCTTGATGCCACCAATGTACTCCAATAAATAACTTAAATGTGGCCTTTAAATCCTGGATGCTTAACAAACCCTGAATTATTCTGCCCCTGAAATACATTCATTTCACAATAAAGAGATTAAGGCAGCAATCCTATGCACACTTAGTTGGAGTAGGTGCTACTGAACACATTGGGGCTTAAAGGTAAAGGGACCCCTGACCATTAGGTCCAGTTGTGTCCGACTCTGGGGTTGCGGCGGCCATCTCGCTTTATTGGCCGAGGGAGCCGGCATACAGCTTCCAGGTCATGTGGCCAGCATGACTAAGCCACTTCTGGTGAACCAGAGCAGCACACAGAAATGCTGTTTACCTTCCCACTGCAGCGGTACCTATTTATCTACTTGCACTTTGATGTGCTTTCGAACTGCTAGGTGGGCAGGAGCAGGGACCAAGCAACGGGAGCTCACCCCGTTGCGGGGATTTGAACCGCCAACCTTCTGATCAGCAAGCCCTAGGCTCTGTGGTTTAACCCACAGAGCCACCTGTGTCCCTCACACATTGGGGCTTACTTCTGAGTAAAAACACACAGGACTGCACTGCACACTTGAATTTTCAAACTATTTCTTCTTGAAGGAGGAAAACAAGCCCCCCCCCACTCCTTAATTGAGCAGATACAAGAATTTGTGTCCCTGAGTAAGTATCAAACCCTGGGAAATGTCACTTTTAACCTGTCCTTTCCTATTACCTTTCTGAAGAAAGCTAGAGGAATGCAAGTAATTATCAGTATAATTCATTAATTTTCACTCCAAGTGATATTCTGAACAGCTCCTGGGTCCATTTACATTACTTTATTTATAATAAATCCTCCCTCCTAGCCCAGTCTTTGATAACTCCAGGGTCGGCAGAACACATCTGCGCAAAAGTTGACAGGCCCAGTTTATTATTTCTCCCCACACTCCTCACAGACCACAAATACATGGCAATTAAAGATAATTTAGCACTCAGATATGAACAAAGGAAATGCTAATATGTCTGTCGGAAATGGCAGCTTAAAGAAATAAAAGAGGGGAAACATCAAACAATGGAGTCATTCTCCCAGCTGTGTTGTGTGTGTGCTTCTTTTTTTCAGAATTTGTGAGAAAAGAACTAGCCATTGCCTGTCTAGGTCCCCCACCTCTTTTTGAGTTTCTTCATTTTTAAAAAGTCTTTTTTTTAAAAAAAATAAAAATTAAAATTGGTTGTCTAAATTCCACTCTCGTTTGACATTACTCAGAAAGGATTTCACATTCCTTTGGTGGTTGAAAAGTTGAAAGTTGAACACAGATCTTCCAAGTGTCCCTATTTTCCAGGGACAGTCCAGGGACTCAGCTACATTAATAAAAAAAAAAAAAAAACATTTTGAATGTGTTATAAACATGCAACACCAAATGGTGCTGAAGAGTAAAAAATAAAACAAACAAACAAACAAAAAATCTATGTGATTTTCCATAGTGTTTTTCCCCTTTTGTTATAACAATTTCATTTCTGACTTATTTATAGCGTGTTTCCCCCCCTGTGTGTAGATCCACCCCAGGATTTAAAGAAGCTGTCCCAGTTTCTAATTTGATCTCAGAATGTCCCGCTTTTCCTTAGGAGGTTCCTATTTTCATCGGAGAAATGCTGGAGGGCATGTGAACATTTTCACTATTATTTTTGAAAGCCTGAGACTGGGGACAGAAGGCTGGAAAATGTTTTAATGGAATGGAGTCTGGTAGGAAGGGTTCCATAATCAGCAAAATTCTGTTGTTGAAACAACCCCTCTGTGTACCCACTGGGTATATCTGATACTACAGGCAAACTGATTTACCGTAATAGCCATCCCCTCTCTCCCTTCAGGAAGTGTTGGGAATTGTAGCTGCCTGGGAGGTGGCTAAGGATCTCTTGCAGAAAATTCGGCCACTCAAATAAATAATATTCATCATTGCATGTTTCTTTTATGGTTTTGTTTGTGCCACAAAAGGACTCTTCATGCTGGGTTTCCACGTTGCTTTGGTAGTAAGTGAAAGTGGCTATCACATGGCTAACCCTGGATCATCTGGATATTTCCATCACTACCACCACACCTGCATCAAGACCATTGACACTGGTTGGGAAAGTACCTGTGTGATTCGGTTGACCCATATGATTGCTGTTTTTATACCTTAGAGATAAAATGTGGAATAGTGAGCCAAGAAGAAGTAGGCTGTGTGCTTCAGCAG
This sequence comes from Darevskia nairensis, assembly GCA_034642065.1. Classification (NCBI taxonomy): domain Eukaryota; kingdom Metazoa; phylum Chordata; class Lepidosauria; order Squamata; family Lacertidae; genus Darevskia; species Darevskia nairensis. The sequence goes on from JAWWNI010000277.1 coordinate 895,615, forward strand.
TTGTCACAAACTGGGTCAAGCAGCAGCTAATGTAAATTGGGTCGATGTCACAGCATTCAAGACTTTCAGAAACGGCACAGCATCTGGCTGGCAGGAGAGTTGAGGGGTACGCATTCTGTTCATTTCTTGCATGGCTTTCTGTATGGCATCATCCCTTGGTAGGCCATCTTTTATGTTCTTTAATTTTTTTAATTTTTTGTTACAAAGCATCCCTGCTAGCAGATTTATTGTGGACAAGGGCATGGTTTAGGGCAGGGACGTCCAACTCCCAAGAGACTGTGATCTACTCCCGGGGGGTGGGGAGGCAGTGATCTACCCATTTTTTTTGGGGGGGGGAGTTCAGAGTTCTTGAGATTTTTTTAAGGGAGAGGAGCTTAAAGTTGTTGACTTTTCTTAGGGGGGGATTCCCAAAGTTGTTGACCTTTTTTAAAACAGTAACTGTGCAGAATTAAGATAATTCACTCACCAACAACACAGCTGCTAGCAGACGAACACTGCACTACAGCAGACGACAAAGGAACGCACACTAAATGTGATGCAGGGAAAAACCGAGGGGGGAGGGAGCGGAGACATGATTCTGAACAACGCAAGTGATAAGGATTCCACGATTGACCACGATCATCCACTGATCCATAGCTGTCAACTTTCGGATTTGAAAATAAGGGATTTTTTCAAACTTTCGGATTTGAAAATAAGGGATGCCGTGAGGGCAGTGCAATGGCACCAAGTAGCCTCGCCACCCTGCGCTCCAGAGGCTGCGAGCAAACGGGTGAGCGAAAGAGTGAGCGCATAGACGGCAGGCAGGCTGTCTGTCTGGTTGGGCGTGAGGGTCTGGCTGCACAAGACATGCAAGCTCCGCCCCCAGTCGGTCTCAGACTCCTTATTGGCAGCCAAGCAACGCAGCTGAGGAGCCTCCCTGGCCGGCAGGGAGGGAGAGGAGCTGCTTCCTTTGAAATCCGGGAAATTTAAGGGATATCAACAATCCGGGATAGCAGCGGGAAACGGCACTGGAAACTTATCAATTTATGGGTTTAGGGGATTAAAAAGTACTGCATATTAAGCAAAAGGTGGGCATATTGCTTTGGCATAGGTTCTCCATCAGTCTTGTTAGCATGATATTTATTTAGAGAGATATCAGGATGCTTTGGGAATCTGGATATATACGAATTCCAATGTGAACTGACCTGACCAGTCCCAAGATTGCTGTGCAGATTGGAACATAGTTATCCACCAAATTTTGCACTTCCTGAGTGCTCCGATGTAGTTCTTGGCAGTGCTATGTTTCTTGAAAAAGAGGTGCCAGAACTCATCATGAACAGCTCCCTTGCTTTCTTATAGTGGCAATGGTGCCCACACTGAGTCCTGGCTGGGGGAAAAAGTCTGGGTTCTTGGCTATACACACATACACACACACACGCACACATGAGAAACAAAATAATGTTTAAATGAATATTTTGAGAGACAATGTATTGTAAAATATGCATTTAAATTCAAATTTGCATGTGCATCTTTGTTGCCATTCTTGCTGTTTCGTTTTCCTTTTTTTTAATGACAGATTAATGTGGAAACAGCAGCACAGAAAGCATTTCTGGGCAAACACGTATGAAAGTGACACAGAACCAAAATGGATTGGTTGGCCCAATCCTATAGAAATAGCCAAAACTTGTTGATTGGCATTAGAAAGTAGCACAGATCTACCATTAGGAGATAAACCGAGTAACTAAGCCAAGCCCATTAATGTTAATGACAGCCTAAACCACTGATAAGCACACTGGGGGTTTGGTCAGCCTGCGTTTCCTAATGCCAGAGATGTTAACTAACCAAGCTATTCCCTTGGCTTGATACGCATATCAGCGATTGGCTTGAATCATGTAACCGTTGCAGTTTCATCTTCATCATTAATATAGCTTAGTGAGTTTTGAAGTTTGCTGGATAGGCAGGCAGGCAGGCAGGCAAGCAAGCAGTATCAGTCCTGAAAATGTTTAATGTACCCAGATGAGCTTTGAAAAGTGCTTGCTCATTAAACTGAAGATTTTTCCATAGGGCTGAAAGGAGACTGGGAGTGTTCTTGTGCATTAGATGTGCGGTAGCATTAACAGGGTGAAGCTGCTGCTATGGAAACGGCCTATGGACCATGTATTAAAGAAACAGTGCAGTAGGCTTGCCTAACTTGGGAATGTCAGGTGTAGATTCTAAGATGCCTTTTGGGTGGAGAGGGAAGAACCGCCGTGACTTATTTCTCAGAAACCCTATTTAATTCATGTAGCAAAATTTCACAGTGGAGTAAAACACAGGGATCTAGTGTGGTGTAGTGGTTAAGACGGGTGGACTCGTAATCTGGCAAACCGGGTTCACCTCCCCGCTCCTCCACATGCAGCTGCTGGGTGATCTTGGGCTAGTCACACTTCTCTGAAGTCTCTCAGCCCCACTCACCTCATAGACAAAACAAAAAATAAAAAAATTCCTTCCAGTAGCACCTTAGAGACCAACTAAGTTTGTTTTTGGTATGAGCTTTCGTGTGCATGCACACGTCTTCAGATACGAAAGCTCATACCAAAAACAAACTTAGTTGGTCTCTAAGGTGCTACTGGAAGGAATTCTTTTATTTATTTATTTTTATTTATTTATTTTGTTTTGACTACGGCAGACCAACACGACTACCTACCTGTAACTCACCTCACAGAGTGTTTGTTGTGGGAGAGGAAGGGAAAGGAGAATGTTAGCCGCTTTGAGACTCCCTAGGGTAGTGATAAAGCGGGATATCAAATCCAAACTCCTCCTCCTCCTCCTCCATTAGGGCATCTGAAACGAGACATACAAAAATGTTTATTGAAAAAGTAGAGACTTTGATCCAGACAAGGCCAGGCGGATGGATTCTTAGTGGGAACCTAAACCACAATTCATCTGCAGCCTTTTCTGTTAGACAAGCACCTGCAAGCTTTAGCTGACTCAAAAGGAGCCTAGCACATCAAGGTAAATGTTGGGGTAGCTGCCAAAACCACCTTCTTGGCAGAGACACAGGCAGTCTCTCTGCTTTCCACACTCCTGTACTCTCAGAGATCAGATTTCCCTGTCTCCCTCCTACAATACCATTTTTTTAAACCAAGACTACACATGTGTAGGGGCGCGGGTGGCGCTGTGGTCTAAACCACTGAGCCTAGGGCTTGCCGATCAGAAGGTTGGCGGTTTGAATCCCCATAATGGGGTGAGCTCCCGTTGCTTGGTCCCAACTCCTGCCCACCTAGCAGTTTGAAAGCACGTCAAAGTGCAAGTAGATAAATAGGTACCGCTACGGCAGGAAGGTAAACGGCGTTTCTGTGTGCTGCTTTGCTTCGCCAGAAGTGGCTTAGTCATGCTGGCCACATGACCCGGAAGCTGTACGCCGGCTCCCTCGGCCAGTAAAGCGAGATGAGCGGCGCAACCCCAGAGTCGTCCGTGACAGGACCTAATGGTCAGGGGTCCCTTTACCTTTACCTTTTTACACATGTGTACTCACCTGGATGTAAACCATGTAAAAAACAATAAAAAAACATTTTTTTGAAAAAAGGACACCCTCACCATTCCCATGTAGGGAAATTTTCATTACATGGAGCTTGTTTGCTCCATTTTTTTTTCCAAATTGTCCTGTCTGGGCAGTGAAATGGAGCCTGGGTGTCAGGGATGGGCAAGATGTTGATGATTGCACACTGGAGGAAGGGCAGCTGGAGTTTGGGAAGTGAAATCACCCGAACCCCCCCCCCCCAGCATTTTAGTTCAAATTTCTCCTGACAAACCCATTTTTATACAATTTTTGCAAAGCAATCCCCCCACATATAATGCATTTGTGTGTGTTACTTTAGGTGATATTGTTATGAAAGCTTTAATCGAAGTTGCTGCATTTTGGGACACATTACCGTACTTTTCCATCTATTGGACACCCATGTGTAAAAGACACCCCCCAAATTTTTTGGGGGGGACTCAATTTTAAGAAAATGAGGGGAGATGGCCCAAAGTTGTTGAGCCTCTCCCCCCACGCAGCTGAGGGCAGGAAACACTCCCTAAATCATTTCCGGCGCACAGGTAGGGAGTGTTTCAAGGAAAGTTGCGCTCCAGCCAGCCAGCTGGTTGGCCGGAGGGCAACTTCCCCCGATGCTGCTGTGCATGGGAAATGATCCAGGGAGTGCTTCCCATGTGCAGCGGCATCGGGGGAAGCTGCGCACCACTAGCCAGCGCCCCCAGATCGCTCCTTGCACACAGCGGCATCTCCCCCCCCCCATGCCACTATCCGTGTATTGGACGACCCCAGTTTTTTGACATGATTTTTGTGTCAAAAAACCTTGTCCAATATGGTAATTGTTGGGGGAACTGCATTGCAAAATTCAGAGACGTGTGAATTTTTGAAGGCCGGCTGGGTTTTGGTTTGCAGATTGGTTTAGAAAGTGCTGCTTTGGTAGGTTCACATTTGAAAGCAAGATGAATGGAATTTCTGCCCCATCCCTATTACTGATGGATCGTTTTCTGAGAAATTAGCACCATCTCACCTTCCGTTGCTTTAGCCCATGAGGGTTGGCATGTAAGAGAAGTAATGATATCCATGGAGACAGGGCAAGGGAGGGGTCATTCAGAGATGGTTCCAATGCAATCTACTGTTAATATTGCAGTTAGAGGTGTGGCTGGTTTGGATTTCTAGACACACACACACAATGCCTCACATTAAACATCCCATAGATCACATCAAGGGTCAAACTAGCTCTTATGCCCCTCTGATCCCCTCCTAGCCGCAGATCTAGCAGTTGTGCTCCACTGATCTGCAAACAGTTGTGTTGCACTTTGAAGGTTTTAAAACTCCAAAAAGGCATTGACATCCAAATCGAGTGTAAAATTTGCATATTTGGAAACAATTTCTATAGCATGCAAATGAAGCTGCTCAGATATAGGGGAATGGAGGTTAGAGGGAGCACAAAAAAAAAAAACACCACCCTTTCAAGAATCTGCTACATGAAGTGATTTCTTAATCTTTCTTCATAGTAATGCCAGCCCTGGGATTAAATCTACCCAATGTTTAAATGTTGAAAGATACTGAAAAGAAAACCCTTTGACTGTTATCTCTCTTTTTTCCCCTATGAGGAAATATGGTCAGTAGGAAACGAAACACCTCATTAAAATTCCACTAGCTAATTCACAGAATGTCATTAAAAATTTAACAACTATCCTTTTGTGTGTGTGAAGTACTTTCCCTTATATTAATTATCTAATCACAACAGATTCAGATTGATTAATAAGCCATGGGACCTGTGGTTCCACTCTATAGAAAAAAAGCCCATCTGGTTTCAAAGTGTGTCCTTATTTCAGGAACTGCATGCTGTCATGGGGTCTGGTATTATTGAGAAACATGCAGGAAAAAAATGAAATTGGAAATCATGTTCGAGGTCCATCTACGAACCCCATTTTCTCACTTTCTTTCACCTCCCCTTTTTCATTCGAGTTTTCCTGTTTATATTGGCTAAACATGTAAACATCTTAAAATATATCTGTTTATGTTGGGGGGGGGTGTTTTTCCAGAGGCTTTAAAGTTCTGTGTTGAAAGAAAATGGAAGGGGGGAGGTTGTGGAAATGAAATGAGAATGGCGAAACAGGTACATACCTGCGGCAAGTAGTTTCATTTTATTGGTCAGCAAGAATATATTAAAATTAATAAAAGGCCAATTTTTAAAAGGCAGAAAAGCAAAAACAAAGGAAAGAGAGGAGGTAGGATTCAATGGTTGTAAGATAGACTTTAACATTGATTGCTCTGATTGTACTGAATGGGGTTTTCTCCCAGATAAAGTGGGGTTAGGTTTGCAGCCTAAGGTTCCCGGAGTAGGGATACCTGGTCAAAAGGCACAGAATTCAGGTTTGGCCTGCTCTAGTAACCTCCCAGAGGCAGGACCGGTGCTAGGGCTTTTTGTGCCCTAGGCAAAAATCGCGGGGCGCCCAGCGCGCCGGGGGTGGGGCACTGTACGTCATGTGCAATGACGTCACGTGCCCCGCCCCCTGTGCTGCTGGGCATTGCGGGCGCCGGGCGCTGCCGAGCACTGCATGTGCCGGGCGCCGGGCGCTGCCGGGCACTGGACACTGCCGGGCGCTGTGCGCGCCAGGCGCTGCGCGCACTGCCACAATTTTCGCCTCTGTTTGGGGCGGCAGCGGGCGGCGGGCGGCGGGGGGCAGGCTGGCCAGCGCCCCCTCCATTTTGGCGCCCTAGGCAACCGCCTAGTTTGCCTCAATGGTAGCGCCGGGTCTGCCCAGAGGTTACTAATTCACAGAGTTGCCAATTCACAGAACATGGCAGCCACAGATGTGCATTGCTATGGTGTTCATAAGTGATACTCAGTTTATAGGTGATGCCAATGGGATTGGGAGAAGCAAGCATTCCCTCATAACCCATTGCTGGACCCCTCTAGATACAGTGGTACCTTGGTTCCCAAACGCCAAAAAACCAGAAGTTGTAGCTGTCAGCTATTGTTTCCAGGGCGCCTTCACCAATCAGAAGCTGCACCTTGGTTTCCGAACATTTTGGAAGTCAAATGGTTTAAGTTTAGCGCTTTTGTTTTACCTACTTATTTTGCGTTTTTGTTTTTGAAGTTAATTTGTTTTTGTGACTGTGTGGAACCCAGTTCAGCTGCTGATTGATTGATTGTGTGACTGTGGAAATGGATATGCCCCCCCATCCAAACAATGACTATCATCAGTGCAGGTAAAAACCAAAAATAATTTTAATTTTTATCATCTACAAAACTGTCTTATTTATTTTATAGTACAGTACATTTATTATTGCTTTCATTTTATGGATCAATGGTCTCATTAGATAGTAAAATTTATGCTAAATTGCTGTTTTAGGACTTGTTTTTTAAAGTCTGGAATGGATCAATCCATTTTGCATTACTTTCTATGGGAAAGCACACCTGGGTTTTGGAACGCTTTCGTTTTGGAACGGACTTCTGGAACAGATTAAGTTTGAGAACCAAGGTACCACTATACTGAAAACTAATTGTCTCTTTCCCATTCCTTAGCCATTATATGCTGATTCTTCCCAGATGGGGCCAGGATAGAACAACAGGATGAAGCTTGCTGTCCCTTACATCAATAATGATAAAACGACAATAAACAGAATACTAACATAAGCCTGCTATTCTAGGCTGTTCCTGCCACCAAAATTAATAGGATTTACCTCAGAGACATATGGAAGGATGGAATAATTTGATGTGGAATATACAATTATTCCTCTTTCAGAAATCTAACAAGCGTCAAGAGAATTCAGTCAGAAATGGGAGCAGAAATGGCCTCAATTCATCTGTCCATCAGAAGCGGGAACTGGAACCTTGTGAGCAAATGCAGGTGGTCTCCATTATCATTTTCATAAGCCTGCAAAGATTACCTAAATAATTGCATTGTTTTCTAAATTGTTGTTGATGTATCCCTTCCACTGAGATGCGTTGACATCAACTACATAAAGCTTTGGCCATGGAGTATAGCAAAATGAATCACACTGATTGTAGCAGGGGCCAAACTGTGAGGGAACCGCCAGAAGGCCCTCGGCGCTGGACCTCAGTGTCCGGGCTGAACGATGGGGGTGGAGACGCTCCTTCAGGTATACAGGACCAAGGCCGTTTAGGGCTTTAAAGGTCAGCACCAACACTTTGAATTGTGCTCGGAAACGTACTGGGAGCCAATGTAGATCTCTCAGTGTTATGTGGTCCCGGCGGCCACCCCCAGTCACCAGTCTAGCTGCCGCATTCTGGATTAATTGCAGTTTCCGGGTCACCTTCAAAGGTAGCCCCACGTAGAGCGCATTGCAGTAGTCCAAGCGGGATATAACCAGAGCATGCACCACTCTGGTGAGACAGTCTGCGGGCAGGTAGGGTCTCAGCCTGCGTACCAGATGGAGCTGGTAGACAGCTGCCCTGGACACAGAATTAACCTGTGCCTCCATGGACAGCTGTGAGTCCAAAATTGCTCCCAGGCTGCGCACCTGGTCCTTCAGGGGCACAATTACCCCATTCAGGACCAGGGAATCCCCCACACCCACCCGCCCCCTGTCCCCCAAAAACAGTACTTCTGTCTTGTCAGGATTCAACCTCAATCTGTTAGCCGCCATCCATCCTCCAACCGCCTCCAGGCACTCACACAGGACCTTCACCGCCTTCACTGGTTCTAGCCTGCTTTTCTTGCCTCAGAGAATTCTCTTGAGATTACCCAGTTGCTACAATTTGGATGCTTCCCCAACCTCTCACTCCATTAAGCGTTCTCAGAAGGCCATGGGTGTTTTTGAACGATTCAGCAATTTCAGCAATCAATCAATAAGTAAAATCAGAGGCAGTGGGGAATCTCTGCAGTGAAGTTATATAAGAAGCTAAGAAACAAACCTTTGGCATTGTGGAAGAAATGGTTTCTATTGGTTTTGTAAAGCTGGCTGCGTTTATTTCCATGAACTACTCCCCCCCTGTTTCAATGAACACAGAGAGAGACAGAGACAGGAATTGTTTCCCAAGTGGGCTGCTTAGGTCTCTGTACCTGCTCTCAGCTGCTCTCCAGACCTATAAACCTGTGGTCCACAAGCGAATAGCTTCATATTCTAATCCAGTCAGCATTTCCAAAGCCTTTTGATGCAGCAATAAATACATGCACAGCTTCTAGCAGAAATTTCATCTCATTTAAAACACACACACACACATTCAAAACCCAAACACCTTATGGTGTTTCTTTATGTGTGAGCACTTCCCCCCCCCTCAGTTAAAAGGGGGGGGGAGTTTAGCGAAATGTGTAGGCGCTAACAAAACAGTAGTGATGAAAAACACACAGTAATGCAGAGGGGGAGAGAGCAGAACTTGATATACACATGTCTTATGAGGGAAACAGATGGATGTACATATGGGTACTGCCATATTTTATCCAAAGCAGGGTTCATAAAACTCATAAAACAAATCTTAGTGCAGTTGCTTCCAGAAGGAAAAGAAAACGCTTGCTTTCTGTTTTCCCAAAGAACACACCTATGACTCTGGGGTTGTTGCTGAAATACAGCTCCCATCAGCCCCAGCTAGCATAGCCATCAACCCAAGGAATTCTGGGAGTTGTGGTTCAAATTAACGGCGCTGGGAGTTGTTAGGAAGTCCTCAGAGTGAGTTAACAAACAATCCATCTTCCCAGGGAACTGTGGGAATTGCAACTCTGTGAGGGGAATTCTTGTCATAATAATACAAACACATCGATTTGGACAAGAGAGTATAAATTACATTATAAGCTGCATATTCAGAACAGTTCTCCCACCTGCCCTGAAACTTGCTAATCATAAGGATCTTCAAATCAAGAAAGTAGCTAATTTTATGACAGAGCTGGGGGAGAGTGGCTGGCTCACATTTTGAAGCATTGAGAAGGAAGGCGATACATGAATCAGCTCTGCCATACTCATGTTTCCCTTTCTGTCTCTGGGCGCGAGCTTTGTAGAGGCAGTCCTACTTCACATTCATAAGCCCAGAATCCTTACACCTCCCATTCACATTCAGTACCCTGCAAGGTCAAAATCCCCGGCTCGAGCCTGACTGCTGAGTTAACAAGAATTGCCTTTGAGACGTGGGTACGTGACTGCTAGTAGCTAGATCCGAACACAAGCTGATTTCCCAGAGGCCAGAAAACATCTGCTAGATGATAAAAGCTTTTACCAAGCCAGAAGAGAAGATTTCAACTAGTACTTAGGGTAAAAAATGAGTAACAAATATAATAATAATAATAATAATAATAATAATAATAATAATAATAATAATAATGGTGATGATGATGATGATGCAGCGCTAAGGTAAACATCCCATCAGCACAATAACATCTGCCTGCACAACAGAATGTTCTCCTCCTCTCCTTCCCCTGTGTCTGTTCTGGGAGTTTCCTGGAGCAGATTTGGGGAGGGTGACAGGGGGAGGAGAGGAAAGGCAGGAAAAGTCCTATGGCGTAAGCAGAAATCTTTTTGTTGATCAGTGTTAGAAACTGAGATATGAAACGTAGGTGCTAAATGGTACCTTAAGCCTAGGTTATAGGCGCAGCAACAGAATGTCTAGGCGCTTTTTTATAACAAGAATACAAAGCTGAAAATGAATGAACTGCAGCTAAAATATTATGTTCATTTTTCACATCGCCTAGTCCTTCCCCTTCCCGCCCGCCCCCCTAATATCCTCAAGAGGGTCTCTTCTCCAGTCTTCAGAGAGTAGCTGGAAATGGGGGAGGCAGAAAAAGGTCCTGCTTTCCTTCCACTCTGCAGTTTTAATCTGAAATCTTACTGGTAGATGCAGTATTGCACCCAGAGCTCAGAAATCACTCGCGCTAATGGAATTCCCTGTCGCAAAATGCGCCTAGATTAATGGGAGTTTCAAACACTGGTGGTGATGGGATTCTTTAACAGAATACTGCCTGCCCAATAAAAATAATAACTGTGATTATGTTCTGATCTGTGCATTAGCCTGCATGATATGCCAATTTGCTTACAAAATGAGGACCAGACACAATTCTCTATTCCTACTTGTGGTGGAAACTATTGCAATGATCTCCTTTCTCAACAAGCAATTGAACAAGGGATCCAGTGAGTACAATCTTAAGATGGGCAAACCTCAGAAGTCCTTTCTGACACGCTAGCATTTAATTAACTTTCATTGTCAATTTAAAGTCTCCTTGTGGAGAGAGAGAGAGAGAGAGAGAGAGAGAGAGAGAGTTAGAGAGAGCTGGGCAAACTTTTTATGCTCCCCACTGTCCAAACCAGTGAGTAATTGTGCTTCCGCCTTCCAAGCACAGGACAAAAAATACCTCCACAGAAAACCTTTTTTTGAGAGCAAACAGCAAGAGCCAAGCCTCATGGTCAGGTGGGGATATGTTATAGTTGCAAGGTCACTACTTGGAAAGTAAGGTCAAGTTTCATTGCTGCTGAAACACCTTGGTACTACACATGATACATGTGGAATCAATACCTCTGGTCACAACACAAGGGGGTGTATTCACATTGCGAAGTCTTCTGCACACCAAATAGTTTTTATTTTTCTATGGAAGGAGGGCAGGGAAGATTTGTTTCTGTAAGACAATCTCAGACTAGTATTTCTCAGGCAACGCGACTGTACTGCGGTGTGTATAGGAAAAGCTCACATTCCCCCCCTTTTCACATTTCCCCCCACCTCCCAACAACTACAACATCCTATTGATACCCGACCCCACCCCACCCCACTCACCATTCCCCCTCACCCTCTTCCCCCTTTTCTTTCTTCTTCTTCTTCCTAATTGTTCAAACCAATTCATGAACCAAGAACGTATGCATTGACCACTAATAATGAAATATATATTGTAGGTATTTTTCCAAAACAACAAACAACCCCCCCACCCCCATCCTATTGATAGATAAAGGAACACTCTGGAATATAATGTTGACGCCGTTGTCCTCATGTTTTTAATTTCCCCTCACCATTCCCATGAGGGAAACACAGTTATCTGAATCCCACCCTTACTTTGCATTTACACATATTTCTAAAAGCTTCTGCACACTATCAAGGAAGAATGACGGAGTGGATTTTTCATCCAGCCAGCTTCAAAATATCAACAGAGAAGCTGTTTTGTGCAGCACTTAAGACTAAATGAGTCTTTAGTCCTTCTGGCATTTCCCTCTAGTTTTCTGATCCTTAGAAGTCTGTTTCCTTGCTTTTGGTTACATTTGCCATTTCCCTTTCCCACTCCCTCCTCATAACAATTAGTATATATATCTGAACCCTTTCTCCTTAATGATCTCTAGTGCTGCTGATAAACCTGCAGTGCTTAAGCATGCTGAAAGTGCATCTGGTTTATTAATGCTTTTCAAGTTAGATAATCCCCGTGTGGGCCTCCTCTCTCCCCACGCTGCTCCGAAACAGCTACCTGATGAATTTCAAGCGACAAAGAGATCAGCACCTCAGCTAAGTGCCTGATCGATCCGCTGCTTAATATGCATGAATTCGCATCGCATGTTGACCAACCTTCTGATTTAAGGCAAGGAAACCCAAATTGCAGGCCAGAGAGAAAGCTCAATGCACACGTGGTATAAGATTCCAAAACACAAAATAGGACTGTTTGTTTGCAACCTCTCTGACTTTCTGTAGACCTGTTATGTGAACTCTGGAAAAAGAAAAGAAACATTAATGTTTGCTTTGCTATCTGTTCCAGTAAGGAACTAGGGCTGGATCTAGACACATTTTTTAAAAAAAGTTGCAGGAAAATGCGTTATAAACCTCATAATGGGAAATCACATTGGCCAAGACGGAACTCTATAGCACCATCTCAGAGTGTTATAATGCATTTAAAGCGCTTTTTCTTTACTAATGTAGTTGAGTCCTAGGTGATATTTTGGTGGGATGGGGAGTCTAACATAACCTCCCTAATTCACAAACACCAATGCAAAAGGCGACTATTATCCTTTGGAAGTCTGAAGTTTTTTCCTGAAGTTTGTAATGCCGTTTTCCAACTGCCCAAAAAGTGTACCAAAAATGTGTACGTTAGGGAAAATACATTCACAAACACATATCTGTGTTAGGGACTATTAGGGGAAATTGCTTGCAAGAATGTGTCTGTTGGGGAAAATGGCGTGCAATTTGTGATAGGATAAATGTACACATTTTTTGTGTGTGTGCCGACTTAAATAAATTGCAAACTGTTGTGGAACAGGACAAACTGAGCTCAGGATGGGGGGGGGGGGGGAGAGAGATGAGAGACCAAAACTGACAGATCCATCTTTTCTAAGCTGCTTGCCACATTCAGAAGGTTGTGTTCTTGGACTTCATCTATGTGCATTTATGAAAATATGATATTTAAGTATATTAGCTGTTTATTTTGCCTTTAAGAGCACCAATTTATTTATTTATTTATTTTTTAAAAAATGCTTCATGTGACCCACAGACTTCATCTTCTATATCTTCCATCTCCTTTGGATGCTACAAATGGAGAACACCTTTAATATATCACCCACATACTGGCCATACTACAGTTGTACAATGTACCATATACAGCAGCGCTTGCAAATGAACATTTTTATAGTCATTTGTTTCCTGTCTTCCATTGCTGCCCTGCTTCCAGCAATATATAACTAAGAAAAATAGTCTGCAGAAGTGCATTCATTATAAGGGCAGCACTGCTGGCATTCTGTTTGAGTTGGCAGATTTAAAGGTGCAGGTGGGCTTTTGCACCAGAGGGTTAGGGGGGGGCTGGGGCGGGGAGTAACCTGGTTAGAATTCCCCTTTTTTTCTGCGGCCACTTGACACTGACTTGTGTAATTTGTGCATTTTCATGGCCATATGCACAGTGTTCCCTATAGGCTTAGACAAGCTTTATGTGTCTCAAAAGAGCATTTCAAGACTGACAACTCCATTCTTATCAATCATATTACCAGAGAGCTGGAAGGAACTAAAATGCCTTTTAGTCCAATCCCTTGCCAGTGTAGGCGACCCATCACTGCTAGGTAGCCATCTCGTCCCTGCTTAAGGACCTGTAATGGGTTCACCATCTTTTGAGGGAGGTTGCCCGCTGTTAGACAGCTCATACGATCAGGTAGTCCTCTGCAATGTTTAATCAAATTCCTTTTTCTTTCTTTTTTGCCATTTGAAACCACAGCTGTGAATCCTGGAAGATCTGCTCCAGCCTTGCTAGCCTTTTTACACCTGGCCTGGGAAGGCAGGGCCTTGACTGACTCCAGCTACAAAAGCTGAAGCTGCTGAAGAGTCCAGAGACCACATTGGTTGTGAGTCCTGGAAGACCAGCTCCCTGCTTGGGAGGGTGGGGCCCTGACTGACTCCAGCTACAAAGGCTGAGGCAGCTGAACAGACTCTTGTGTTGGGATATCTTTGAGGAGTGCATTGTTGGTGTATTATTTTATTCCAGTTTGTGATATCAATTTTTTATATCTTCATTTTTAGATACTATGATTTATGTGGAAATGGTTTAAATTGGTTGTGTGCGTTTTTTGATGGGTCTTATTTATTGCTCACTAGAAGGACAGATCCTGAAGTTGAGGCTCCAGTACTTTGGCCACCTCATGAGAAGAGAAGACTCCCTAGAAAAGACCCTGATGTTGGGAAAGATTGAGGGCACAAGGAGAAGGGGACGACAGAGGATGAGATAACAGTGGACAGTGTTCTCGAAGCTACTAACATGAGTTTGGCCAAACTGCGAGAGGCAGTGGAGGATAGGCGTGCCTGGTGTGCTCTGGTCCATGGGGTCACGAAGAGTCGGACACAACTGAACGACTGAACAACAACAAAAATGTATTGCTTATGACGACTTCTGTTATGTTTTAATTAGGGTAATTCTTTCCTTTTTCAGTGTGAGATTGTGGTGTGAGTTATGTGATTTACCCAGGAAAACATCCCGGAAAATGCGTGTCCCGGTTTTTGATCTGAAAAAGTTGGATAGTATGGAATTTGAGTGCAGAATCGTGGCATTAAACACGCGAAGGATCACACTGTTAGGCTGCAAACCTCAGCCCTTTTGCTGGAAGTGTGTTACAATTGGACTGAGTGGGTGTTCCAAAGTTCCTGACTGGGCTGCACATTTCAAAGGTTAACACGAATGGATGGATGGATGGATGGATGGATGGATGGATGGATGGATGGATAGATAGATAGATCCACAGCTGAAATGAACCAGCTACAGATTTGCTCAGATATGGGGTCCAGATGTGTATAAAGTTGGGAAGTTTACTTGCTCGAGGTTGCACGGTACATTTTTTTGTTGGCGTTAACAGCATTTTGTGGCTTGCGGAATGACTCAGTGAAATGAAAGTCTTATCACAAGCTGTCTTTTTGGCATTGACATACCACCTAAGCCGTGGCGTGCCTCTGTCAATAAAAAACAGAATGTGATATGCCTAACAACTCACTGACAGGCTTTCCTTAGCATTCCACACGGCTCCGATAGTTTGTGTACTGTGCTATTCTTTCGCAGATGATAACTGAACAATATTAAATTCTCTGTCAACTTTGCGGAGCCGTGATGGGAAGGGCTCAGCTTAGAGCTAGCAGGGTGTACTGGACAGAGCACTGGGCCTTTGTCCGACGAGGCCAGAGTTCAAAGCCCGCTCAGTCTTAAGGCTCACAGGCTGCCCTCAAACCAACCAGCCTCACTTACCTCTCACTGTTGCGGTAAGAATAAATTGGAACAATCATGCATGCTGTGCCCAAACCCTTAGAGGAACAGAAGGATATATATGTGATGAAATAATTTGAAAAATATTTTTTTAAAAAAATAATAAAACATTGTTCTTGAATCAAGGAAAGCAAGGGAGATTTTCTCACCACCACCACCACCACCTTTCTTATCCCAGAGCCACCAGTACATCATGAATGTAACCCAATGAAACTTAGAAACTACTGCAGCGTATTGGCTACAGGGGCTTAGTTTTAAGAGCATTGATGGTCTTAGTTTTAAGAGCATTGATGTCAATGAGAAAGTAAAGCATATATCCAAATCGCTCCCACTGAAATGGATGGGATTAAGGTTCCATTCATTTATCTCTAAGTTTCTTTGAACCTCACGGGGATTCACTTCTGAGTGGGCATGTAAAGGACTGCAGCATCCAAGCCTTTGGGGGGGGGGGTCAAAGTACACCTCACTCTACTTTTCACTGCAGAATTTACACCAAAGAAGACCTATAATGTACCGTATTTTTCGGTCCATAAGACGCACGGGACCATAAGACACACCTATTTTTTAAAGGGGGAAAACCAGAAAAATTTTTTTTCTGGTTTTCCTCCTTTAAAATGCTGGGAGGGGGCGCTGGAGGGGGAGCGGAGGAGGCAGCGGCAGTGGAGGGACTGGGAGAGGCACAGCACAGCACCTCTCCCAAACGCGGCTGCTCTGCCTGCTCTTGCGAGCGGAGGAGGCAGCGGCGGCGGAGGCACCAGTCCGGCGAAGGGGACGGGGGGAGGAAGGGGCAGCCCGGTAGCGATGTTGTCAGGCTTCCCCTTTCTCCCCCACCCCTGCCGACACCGGCGAAACGGGGGGCAGAAAGGGGAAGCCCGACACCATTGCTACCGGGCTTCCCCTTTCTCTCCCCCCCCCCACTTTCGCCGGTGTCAGGGGAAAAACCTTCACGGGGATTGGTGGAGGAACTAGCAGGGATGCTGCTACTTCCTCTACCACCCCCCACGCTGTGCGCCGATCTCAAAAGCAGGCTTGACAGGGAGCCTTCGCTCCATAAGACGCACAGACATTTTCCCTTCCTTTTTAGGAGGGAAAAAGTGTTTCTTATGGAGCAAAAAATACGGTAGTTCGTATAGTATCTTGCCACCTGCACAGTAGCAAACAGAGACTCTAAAACCCAGCCATTTGACACCTACTGTTTTCCTTCTATACACAAAACATACCTGGAACAAAACAATTTCCCCAAGGCGCTTTGTTTGTTCCAACCCATTTAACACATTGGGGTACCCTCCCATAGAAACCTCCAATAATACTGATCCAGCGGTGCAGATTTAAGTGCCCAGACAAAAGGTTAAAATGAATACCCTTAAATGAACATGGGACAAACAACTATAAAATTGACCATTTTTTAAGGCTGTACACAGTCCCCTGCCCAACCAATTCACCCTGAGGTTCCAAGCTGGAGGGGGGGGTCCTATCTGGGGACCAGTCACCCCACTTTGGATCTAGTACTGAATTATTTCAGGGATTATTGTTTTATTAAAGCTACTGTACAGGAGAGGGAGAGGGCTGTGGGAAAGCAATGTTGCATCTCCAAAAGACCCCCAAAATAGGGGGCAAGGGGGTCCCAGACTAAAATTATAACTTCTGCATTCGCATTGACCCTCAGGCTATGCTACATAGTCATAGTAGTAATATTTCCTGTTCGCTTGGGGGAGGGGAGATTGGGAGTTTTGCTTTGGCTTGCTTTAAATGAAAAAGGTTAATCTTGGCAGTGTCTTGACTGCAGTTTTTGACAACTAAATCCAGGTTACAGAGTAAAATGTTCCTTTCCCCCAAGTGTTTAAAAGCAGGTCCCCAAACACTGACATTTGAGTCAATCTCAAACAGATCTTCTACAGATCTGCATTGTACAATCCGCACACACTGCAGATCTTTCAGAAATGAAGACGATAAGGAACTTTTTCCCCCTTTTCAATCAATACCATTCATTCAGAAAACGCTTAAGTCTATGATAGCACAAAGGTGCTGCATATTCATGGCCCCATTATGGAGTGATAATTCCCTGTCATTAATGGCTTCAGCTCTGAATTGCCAACTGTATGTGATGAATGTTCCTAATAAGAAAATCTATTTCCAGATCTAGTGAATGAGACACGTCATCACCCAGGCCTATTGTAGAAAGAAGGCATTACCAAAGTAGACATTTGGTAATGTTGCGCTCTTAAGTACTGTTTAAATATTTGAAAACATATTCAAAAAGCATTCATCTCCAGTAGCTCTCCTCTTTTCACTACCTCCGACAGATTGATTCTTATCTTCATTTACTTAAATCCCCTATGATTACACAATGATTCAGAGCTTTCTCTGTGCTCATTCATAGTTTGCTGACTTTTGGATGACACATTCTGTTCCCAACCGTTAATCTGAGTCCCAGATTCAATCAGTGCTTAGCTTGCAAAATTTACACTATTATGAATAAGTGACTATAGATAACCTGGGAGCCTGAAAGCTTGCACTGGCTGCCCATACAGTGTCAGGTCAGGTTCAAATTTCTTATATTAATTTACAAGGTCCTTAACCTGATTCCTTATTAGTGGCATGCGCTTCCTTCTCCAAGCCCAGGAAGCTTCTGCTTGGTTTAGGGAGGGAGGAGCGATGCTCTGATGGGTCCACGAGTCCCCTCGCCACCTTCCCAAAGTCCATCTGGCTTTGGGAAGGAGGTAGGAGGGCTCCAGCAACCTGCTCATGTGTGCAACATTGCCCTCCCCCTCCAATTTGCTCTCGCAAGCTGGTGCCTCTGGCCCTAACTTCATGCCAATGTTCCTTATATCCCTTCCCAATCACTGAGGTCTTGGGGGAAGTCACTGTGGTGTGTACCTATCACAAGCCATGCACCACAGGAGCCAATTCCTAGGGGTCTTGGGGGCTTCAGCCACTACAATAAAACATTTGAGGGGGCCGGGCCCCCCCACAAATTGTTAGGCATTCTCATTCAAATGGTGTGTCATGTGATCAACTGTGTAGGGTGGGGCTTACCTGGTTCCTCACAATATTTTATTCAAGTTGGCACCCCGCCATGCTTTCATTAAAGGGGCCCAGGGGCATACCCAGGATCAAAACTAGGGGGGGGGGCAAGCCATGGTCGTTCAGGTTTGCTTTGAACTAGGGGGGGGCAAGCCATGGTCGTTCAGGTTTGCTTTGAATGGACGCTGATCATTTTTGCTTCTAGGGCTGCCTTCTAGGGGGGGGGCAGCTGCCCCCCTCTGCCCCCTCCTGGGTACGCCCATGAAGGGGCCCAATTTTATTGAACGTCCTTCTAGCTGAGGTCAAACAGGCCCCCTTCCTATTGAACTTTGAGTGCTTACTGAAGACTTTTTATTTATTTATTTCAACAGGTATTTTAATTGCATGTTAATAACTGATGTTATCATTTTTCATTGTTGAGCTCCTTGTACTCTGCTTAGTGACTATTGGAATGTATTAGTATATAGATGGGGTGTGTGTGTGGAAAAAATGCTGCTGCTTTATTTAACGTCCTAACAGCATCCCAGCTAGCTTAATATTGTCTGCCCCAGGGATCTAGTCCTGCAGATGCTATTGGACTCCAATTCCCATCAGCTCCAACCAGCATGGCCAATAATCAGAGATGATGGGAGCTCTAGCCCAGCAACATCAAGAGGATCCCATGCCAAGTCTCCACTGTCTAGGAGCAGCTCTCCAGCATTTCACATGGGAGTTTTTCTGAACTCTGCCTCAAGATGCCAGGGATCTTCATGCCAGACAGATGCTCTATCACTCAACCACTGTATTTCCATCCTGCCCATGCCACATCATTTGCAACAACATAGTGTAGAATTGGGCCAGACTCCATGTTGGCTGCTGGTTGGTGGAGTTAAGAAGGAATGTTATCTTGGGATGGGATCTCCGGAGTTTTGCCTTCCTTTGAACAATCCTACAATGTCATTGTTGATGCTCCAGCTAGGGCGGTTTGTAGTTTTGTGACCTGGCTTTGGTGTATCTGTAAAAGGGCACGAAGGCATAAGCAGGTTCCTAAAAGGGAGTTTGGGGTACGCTCCCACTCCATTTCACAGGAGAGACTCCCTGCCCTTGAAGGGCTTCAGGGTATGGGATATCCCAGCTTTTAAAATCCATGCCAAAGTTCTTAAACATCTGTTTTCAAAAATATATAATGGCAAGTGACATTAAAATAAAATTTCAATAAAACTAATGCCATTTCTCAAGGGGATTTTGCACACCTCAGCCCTGCCAACCTTTTGGTTTTGGGAAACAGAGAATCATAGAATAATATAATTGTAGAGTTGGAAGGGACCCTGAGGATCATCTAGTCCAACCCTCCGCAATGCAGGAATGTCCCATATTGGGATCAAACCCACAACCTTGGCATTATCATCACCATGCTCTAACCAACTGAGCTATATCTGAATTTTCCCACTCCCCCCCCCCACTTTTGTTATTTCCTGATCTTCTCATTCCCATTAAGAAGAATTTGGAAGATAACCCCAGTTTTCCTGCTTAAGTCTACTAGGACAATGTCACTGCACTGGGAAAAGAAAACCCGAGATTCACTGTTCCAGAAGGCTACTCTAATCAAGCTAAAGTGAGATACAGATTTAAGTTATACTGCAGATATATCTATTATACACACCCACGCTACACACATCCATGCCACGGAATTATTAATGGTTTGGTTCAAAATCATTCCCATTTTCCGCAGTGTACGGAGACAGGCAAGAAGCATGAAAGCTGCCAAGTAGAGCAGGTGGAAAATCAAGTGTGAAATTGGCAATTTTTTGAGTCACACACTAAGAACTGGGCTTTATTGTTAGACATGAAGTGACAGAAATGGCCATGTCGAGGTGATGCTCTTCATGCCGTGACTATTTATCATGTCTGGATAAGAGGGTTAACCTGGCTTTGTAAAACGTTCAAGAGATTATTATTTAATTGACAAGGGACAAGATGTGATGAAGGAATGGGTTATTGGTTAGGCCAGTGGTTCAAGAACATTACCATGAAGATAGACAATCAAATTTTCTTTTTTGGGGGGGCCTAATAGCCTGCATTAGTCATCTTCAGAGTGAGGATGGATGAAACTGGTGGTTCTTGGTTTCTCTCCTTTCCCTCATCTCATGTTCACTTGTCCCCATTTCTGCATCGGTTTGTAGTATTCAAAAAAGTCATCATGAAAATTCGTCAACATTTTAGTGTATACTTATCCTAACATACACATTGTTTTGCATGCAGTTTTGCTTAATGTGGACATTTTTTGCATGCAATTTAGATGAATATACCATGTCAAATTCAGCATCACACTATTACAATTGTTCCACCAGCAAAAGCATTTCCACCCCTGCTTGCCTGATGAAACGATCTCCCCTCTTCTCCCACTCTGTGCTGTTCTGAGAGTTCTCTTGACCTCTCAGAGTGGAGGGAGCAGACAGCAGGAAAAGTTGTTGTGGTACTAGGACTCCTTGCCTCCCACTAGTACAGCTATTTTCTAGAATCTGGTCCATTGCATTTACTGCCATTTTCACTAGCATATAATGTCCACTTAATGTCTATTTTCCATTATTTTCAAAGACTATTTTTGCACTATTTTATGTATCTGTGTAGAAGACGAAGAAGAGTTTGGATTTGATATCCTGCTTTATCGGTACTCAAAGGAGTCTCAAAGCGGCTAACATTCTCCTTTCCCTTCCTCCCCCACAACAAACACTCTGTGAGGTGAGGGGGGCTGAGAGACTTCAAAGAAGTGTGACTAGCCCAGGGTCACCCAGCAGCTGCATGTGGAGGAGCGGAGACGTGAACCCGGTTCACCAGATTACGAGTCTATCGCTCTTAACCACTACACCAAACCTTAGATTCCCCCCCCTTCTTTTAGTATGTGGTGCATACAACTTGATATATATATATATATTTTAAGTACATCACAAAATTTGGAGCTGTGTGAATTTTAAAGGATCGCTGCTTCCCACTGGTGTCCAGATGTGTGGGTGGGTGGGGAGTCCCACTCATGGTATCGCCACCAGTGAAACAGAGCAAAAAGTCCTGAAATGGGAGGAGGGAAGGGTAAGTGCTGATTTTAGCCTGGGATTTGCTAGATTCTGAGCCAGTCTCACTGTCATTGCCAGCCAGGATTGAGCATAATCCAGATACCTTTTATTAAAAAAACAGAATCCTTTCTTTTAGGAATATTAGGGCACAATATACCAAAAGACCAGAAAAAAATCATTTATGTTTGCAACCACGGCTGCCAGAATGCTTTTTGCACAGAGATGGAAAGAAGACACTGTCCCAACAAAGAAAGAATGGCAAGCAGAGCTAATGGACTATGCAGAAATGGTAAAACCTATGGGAAGGTTAAGAAATCAAGAAGACAGAATGTATAACGAAGAATGGGGGGGATATGTGAACTATCTAAAAATAATAATATTGTAAACAACTCAACACATTAGCAGGACTAATTTAAAATCAAGCAGTTAAGAGGTGACTTTGGAATAAATATAGAGAGTAACAAACAAAGAGAGTTAAGGGGGAGGTGCAGTTTTGAAATCCAGATATAATTGCTGTGCAGGTTTGGGGCTGGGGTTGGAGCTAGTGCAAAGGCGGGATCTGATCGTCCTGCCCTCGCGCCTTTTGCCATGGCTACTATGAGTGGACAGACAGGGGTGCCATGCACTCATCTTTATGACACAGAATGCCCAAACTCAGAGTGTCAGATTAATAATGAAGTCGGTAGATCAGTGCAGGCTGCTACGCTCATCTTTGTTTACAACACAACTTCCTTGGCAGGTACACACAGAAACAGATAAACAGAAAGTTCTGGGGGTGGGTGGTTTGAAAAGCTTTTGACACTGCTTGTGCAGCATATGCTGTTGTACTGTAAGTAGCTAATTATGTGAGTTATGCAATTCGGCAGCCATCAGTGGGAGGTGGATGGCAATTGAAGGAGGGGTAGTCATTCAGCCCCTCCTGTATATACTGAGTGATCATCTTTATAAAGGGGGAAATGCATGCAAAACATCTGTACAGTCAGGAGTGAGAAACAGGTGATACTGTGCAACCATTTCTACTCTGTTTTTGTAGCATCCGTTTGCAGATCTCCCAGAGGTCCAACTGGGGACTCGAAGCACGCACATTAATGAAACAATCTTAAATGTCTAATGTAAAATATTTGGGCAGGGGATTGAGACTTGGATCGAGATTTGCTCTTCTGTGAATGGAAGGGCTTTTCTCCACTGAAGTAACTGCAATCCAGCTGAACGAGAGACGGATTCTTGGTCAGTTACAGGGGTTACAGGAGGAATGGTGAAAGGGCAAAGATTACCTCTCCTTTTTCCACCACTGGCATTCTGTGATCACCCACAAAGCTGTCGGACCCGAGCCAAAGTGAAAAATAGCAATCTTATCTCTGCCATCACCAGAAGGCAGAGGCAAAAATCATAGCAGTTAAGGCTACTAACTTATCACAGTGCCACCTGCTTTCCTAGTGAAACGCTGACTCCATGTTGAGGACCACAAACCCTTGTGGTTGCAGATCTTTAAACACTGTAAACCAAGAGAAAATTAGCTTCCATGGTGGCCTGTAGTCATGGGTAACAATCACTCTAGATATTCTTTACAACTGTGCTAGGTGTTAAGGCCCTTAATGATCGATCTAATCAAAGCCTCTTTTCTTCTTCTTCTTCATACAGTAGCACAAAAAGCATGATTTCTGCTGCCCTGACATTCAAACAACTATTTTTGGATATTGTAGGCAATGAACAGCTGCTTCTGGGATGCAGGTGATTATCTGAGAAAGCTAGATAATTTATAACCAGCAGTCTTCTGTTGCAGTGTTTAGCCCTAAGAGTAACAATGGGGAGGGAATTACAGCAGAGTTGCAATTTCTTTGAATCCACTTTTTCCTTCTTCTCTTTTTGTAGCAATCAATTGACATCGTATAAGCAACATTAACCTGCAAGGAAGATTTTCCTTCTTGGATACACTTCTTTCCTCTATGCCAAGAAGTGATTACTTTGTCTCCCGCTTGGAAAGAGCAAATGTGTTATTTGTGAGACGCTGCAGGAGGAGTCTGTGTTTAAATATCTCTTATAAGGAAACCTGTAAGTCGGGGAGAACTTAATAGTTAGGCTCCAATTCCTGTACTCACCTGGGAAGCAAGTTTTGTTGAGCATAATGGGACTTACTTCTAAGGAGACATGACTAGCATTGTCCTGTCTGGTGTGGCATGGGAGATGGCTCTTCCAACTTCCGTTATTGAATGATATCTAAACTAGCATGAAGATATGATACATACACTTTAATTTGAAAATGTTAATATCATCTGTCATCATTATCCCAAAACATTTTTTTTAAAAAAGAAGAAGTAAACATCCACTATACTAAACTATATGGGTGGAGGAAAATCTAGGGACTGTACGAAACAGGAAGATTAAGATCTTAGCTTAGTGCTCAGGGATAATGGGAATTGTAGTCCCAAAATAGCTGGAGGGCCAAG
Organism: Darevskia nairensis; assembly: GCA_034642065.1. Taxonomy (NCBI): domain Eukaryota; kingdom Metazoa; phylum Chordata; class Lepidosauria; order Squamata; family Lacertidae; genus Darevskia; species Darevskia nairensis. The sequence goes on from JAWWNI010000277.1 coordinate 919,286, forward strand.
TTTGGCCATGCCTGGTCTTAGCAGTGCTATTTTTCTAGAAAAAGAGGTGGTGGAACTCACATTGAACCTTGTTCTCTTACAATAGGAATGGCACCCACTTGAGAGGTGCTGTAACTGAGTTCCATTGAGTTCTGGCTGGGAAAAAAGCTCTAGGTCTTAGAGCAGGCATAGGCAAACTCGGCCTTCTAGATGTTTTTGGCCTACAACTCCCATGATCCCTAGCTAACAGGACCAGTGGTCAGGGATGATGGGAATTGTAGTCCCAAAACATCTGGAGGGCTGAGTTTGCCTATGCCTGTCTTAGAGAGAGAGAGAGAGAGAGAGAGAGAGAGAGAGAGAGAGAGAGAGAGAGAGAGATCCCAACTGTCATAACAAACAAGAGGTAAAGATTTCTAGTCAATTTATGAGCACAGTCCTAACAAAACATTTTAGAAATCATTTGATTTTTTACAAGCTGAAAACTGGGGTGGCCAAGGTGCCCTGTAGATGCAGTTGGATTGTAACTCCATCAGTCCCTGCCAACATGGCCAATGGTGAGACACAATAGGAGAAGTTAATAGACACTACATTGATTATTCCTGTCCTAAACAATGCAAAATACTTTCTGAAATGCAAAGATGTTGCAACTTTCTGCTACTATCAAGAAGACGTACTGAAAACACCACATGTCAAAGACGTGGTTTGAGATCCAGAGCAGCATTCATGTGCTGGTGCTCGATTGCACCTGGTTTTGTTTTAGGGCTGCCCAGATTATCTGTAATTGAGCATCCATCCTTATTTCCTTGCAAAAACATTGCATGGATGCTAGACATGTCCTGTCTGTATTGAGCGTTTGTTCTTTTTGTTTTATTTTCTTTATTCTGGCCACTATAAATAATAGGGCAAAATATGTACACCAGTAGTGTAGCTTCGATATTTTCACATTATGCATCTACACACTTAGAGCATGTGCCTTGCAGTATTCACGTGTGCTCATTTTTGTCTGAAAAGTCAGGTTAGGTTAGGTTCAAACACCAGTGATGGACACCCACCAAAACCTCAAATCCAGAACTTCAAATCCCACAGTGGAGAAGTTTTCCAGAGCATTGGAAGCTGCTTATACTAAGTCTGTACAATGACTGGTAGTGCCCAGATCCAATAAGTGAAGAAGAGCCTGTCTGAACCGTTTTCCATGTTCATAGTTAATGTGTATGCAGATAAGCTTCTGGATGCATGCCTTCATCCACTTCAGAATCAAACTCCATGGAAGTGTCTGAATGTGTCTTTTGATGCAGAATCAGGATGCAGATTTCCACCCAGAGCCACCGACTGGTCTCCTGGAGTACAGCTGGGCTAAGTGCACAAGCTTCATGACGTGTGT